>JAZGTH010000104.1:847500-1207500 GCA_036877525.1 Chromobotia macracanthus
AGCCTGCCAGTGTTGAATAGATGCGGGTCTATAGGGTATATAGTCAGTCTATCTGTCATCAGTGTTTGGTTACATCTGACTCTTCATGCCTGGTGTCCTGTTTCAACATCTGTCAGGCAACACTATTCCAAGACACCTATGAGGGGTAAAAATGGGCTCCAGTTGCTGTCAGGTATTATGTTGGGCCCCTTTTTATAAATAAAGAAATGTGGATCTTCTTAACAGACAAAATGGTGAGCATTAAGGGTCAGGTTATTTTGACAGATAGAAATGAAACACTTATAACTAATGAATGAGTGACAAGGTTAGTTCAGCCTAAATGCAATTGTATTATGATAGACTTTCTTTTTCCTGGATGATTTTGAGGAAAGCTAACACTACACTTTTCCCCATACAATAAAAGTGAATAGAGGCTGAAGCTGTTAGGACCAAATATTCTGCTCATACCAGCTCATCATATTTCACAAAAACGGTTTCTGTGAGAAGCTGTCTTTTCTGAAGATTGCTGTTTTCATCCTCATTAATGTTTTAGTATCAACCAATCCTTAATAATTCTTAAGCCTCTGAAGATTTCCTGATCGTAGCACACAATAGTTTTATAATAATATATAGTCCTTAAAATATATAACTTCGCTTTTTCCATTGCTTTTTAGATAGTTTCTCATCTTAAGGGTATGATCTCTGATGACCCCAGATGATGTCACCGGCTGTGGTTTGATCTTCCACCCATCATATGTGCTGATGCGCAGTGTTAGAAACACAGAATGGGTATTTCTGCCCTCTGTGACATCACAGAGATAAACCCGCTCGGGTTTGAAACGCATGTGATGCAGATCACAGGCGTGTATAATGTCCGTTGCTCAGCCGTGTTTAAAGCGCAAAGCTGCAACCTGTGAAAAGTGGTACAGTATAAATATAGCACTGCGTCTGCAGAGGTCCTCCTCGTCACCATGGAAATGAGAGTGAAAGCATGCTGCAGAGAGAAGGAAATCACACATCGTGCAAACCGTCGCAGTCGTCCGCCGGCAATAGATCTACAGTAACACCCACACACAATCTTTCCACCCCGTTCACTTCTTTATAGTTAGACTGCTAGTTACTGGAGATATTTTGAGGGGCATCCCCTGCTCCTCTCCCCACAGATCACACCTGATTTCTGCAGTTGTGGGGACTCTCATGCAGGGAAGTTCACTGTATTAGAGGGACACTGTCAGATTTTGAAATGTGTTTGGAGAAGAACATAGTCAAGTGTTTGTCATACTCTGTAGTCATATGACCTTCTGGGAGTTAAGATGTGTCATGATTTCAGCATGTATCGCCTGTGAGTCCATCATAAGATTTCCCCTCTACACATCATTAGACACAAGCACTTGTGAGTGCATCACACAGCTAGATAATGTTTTCTGTTCTCTCAGCAAGAGAATTTAAGGGTTAATGAGGCCCTAAATAAATGAGCTGTGAAGCCAGATGAGGTTTAGTATTGTGGGCGGCGCCAATAGTCACTATTTTTATGATAACCTATATTTATATATATTAAGGAGTGTATACACATATGCACACACGAACACACACACATATGTATATATATATATATATATATATATATAGTACTGTACTATAGTTGGAGAAAATAAGTGCTAATATCACCTGCTGCCAATATCATCCTGATCGGATTAATGATCAGAATAAAACTGTCAAAAATAATATGATCATTACATCAAAAAGTATTTCTATTTATTAGATTAGAATTTACATAGAACAAAGTCAATGTTAAAGATATGACATTATATCATTACATATTGTGTTTCTCTAGCCAATATAAAACAACTGCATCTGAAAATGTATATGTTTCCTTAAAGAAATCCAGCAAAAGAGATCATTACCATAATAATTCTGTAACCATATTAGTCTGTTTAATGAATACGACTAATATATTCGCCTGGCAGTGCCGCCCACCGGTCTGTATGGATACACAAAAACACCCACAAACACACACCAACACACACTGAGATGATGGATGACCTCAAGAGCTGAACACACTCGCCCTGGAGTGAAGAGATCAGAGTCCCCATCTGTGATGACTCATTAACACACCCCCAGCCCTCCACACTGCCACACAATCATGATACATGTACTGCTGTACACAACACAAACACACGCGTACAAGTGCACAAGCTCGCAAGTTATGTCATTCCTTCTTTGTGAAAAGCCTGGAATGTATTGTACGGATGATAAACAGCAACAAAAAGCTAATGTGTTTTTCATAGCACTGAGGCACACACACACACTTTTATATTCACAATAAACAATAGAACCATCAAACACAATAAACGCACACAAACACAACACAAGACTGGGAATCCCTTCAAATCCAGACAGAGACATTTCAAGTACACACACACTTTTCATACACACACACAAACAAGATAAAAGTTTTGGGCCTCTAGAGTGTAGAATCAGTGTGTGTGTGTGTGTGTGGACTATTTTCCCATAAGGAGATTATCTTGAACTCATTAACAGACCCACTTTCCAGCACCGTGATACACAATAACACATTTCCCCCCCGACACCCCAAACACATCATAGGTACATGAGAGGAGAGCTGTTTGTCTTGGGCCTGCACTGACACCCTCCTCCCAGTCAGTCTGGCAGATTAAGATGCTAATGTGACCCCTGAAGAGCGTTTTCACAAACACACTCTTATGGGATTATATTTCACTCAGATCCTCGGGCTTATGGCATCATTTAGCTCAGCGTCATTTAGGAAATGTTACTGAATAACGTTAGATGTCTTCATATCACACAATGTTAAGAGACAGATACCCAGCTAACAAATTTAGGTTTTTCCTTATCATTTCCATTATATAACAAAAATTTTACTAAGTTCTAGGAACATTCAAAATGTCCAGTTTATCAAACTTTCTAAAATCTGTAACGTTTTTAAAACGTTCCACTAGCAACTTAAAAAAGTTTTTAATATAATATATATATATATATTCTACACAACAAAGAATCGCTCACCCTTGAACTCACACTGAGGTACATGCAGTTTAAGACAGTTTCATCAGCTGTGATATCACACCTTAGTGCAGAGCTCAGCTTTGAAGAGAATGTGAGAAAGAGAAAAGAGAGAAAATGACAGCCTGTGATTCCCAGATGTCTGAGTCACTTCTGGTGAATTTGCTTTTATACACACACACACATCTTATTACACAAGCGCATTATTTGTTTCATACATGGATGCTCTCAAACAGCTCCCATGAATCATGCGAAACTTTAATGACATACACAATGACACACTCCTGACCCACACAGGGGGATGGGGGACACAAAATGACATCACCCTCAGAAAACAGGGGCTTTGTTTTGGTTACAGTCCCTCTGCAGACGCCACAGGGGGAGGCCCCACCTCAGCAGCGAGCATCTCTGACACACACAACAATGGATGAGGCAGGAGACACTGCTAAATATGCAAAGACTGCCAACAAGAGCCATTAAAAATGCTTCGGTGACTAAGGCTCTAAAAGACAGACAGCTAACTGGGAGTTCAAAATGTCCGTGTAACACAGAGCAGTTTTTCAAACTCTTGAAATCTCTCATAGCAGGTGGGCAGTGTGGAGGTTACTTTCTTTTGTATACAAAACCTTAGATAGTTCACCCCAAAATGAAAATTCTTCCATCATTTACTCATCCATGTCATTCCAAACCTGTATGACTTTTATGCTTCTGAGGAACACAAATGAAGATATTTTAGAAGTTTGTTGGTAATCAAACAACAGGGGCACTCGTTGACTACCATTATAGGACACATAACCACTGAGACATTTCTCAAAATATCTTTTGTGCTCTAAGAATGTTCAAAATGTTTTGACGTTGTATTAACTTTTGCAGCGTTTTTAAAACATTCCACCAAAAACTTAAGAACAACGTTTTTTACATATATGATATATCAAGGTAAAAATAAAGTTCCACTAAAGTTACTGCAAGAACATTTTGATTAGTTAGCCAACGTTCTGAAAATGTTGCCTATTAGCTGGGATGGACCTTTCCATGTTTAGTCCATGAATGAGTCGGGGCTCATGGATTGAAAAGAATCTGTGATGTGCTTCAGGTTTGAGCAGGTCGACTGCAGCCTGAAGCCATAAATCACGCTTCAGCAACGTCAGATGCAACGTCAGATGCAACATGCAAACAAACCCTCATCCTTCACGTGTCATGGAGTAGCATTGCAACACGGTTCGTCAGTCAGCCTGGAAATAAATAACAGCTTATTGTCTAGCTGAAAACATTGACAAGGCTCTTAAAATGGGTTCCTTCGAGACCCGAGGCCCCGTCGTGTTTGACTAGTCTGTGCAAGTCGACAGGAGACCGGTGGTCCTGAGAGACAGAATGACAGAGAAATTCCAAACATACACACGGAAGAAAAGACAAGGTCGGAAGAGAAGAAGGGAAGTTTGCTTTGAAAGCCCAGCTAATAGGGAATGTTCTCTCAAAGTGTTCATTTCTTTAACCTTATGTATATCCTATATATCAAAAACTTTATTCTAAAGTAGTTAATGGAACATTTTAAAAATGTTACAGAATTAAAATAACATTCCTATAACCAAGCAATAACACTACATATACGTCTTCATATGTACATATATACATATAAGATGTTTGTTATTTAATGGAAACATAAGGGAAACGTTCTTTACAACCTAAAAATGGTAGCTGAGACGTTACTGATCACTACAATATAAAACAGAAAGAAAAACTCTAACAGCAATAAAATACTTTTTTATATATGAAAAAAATTATGATGCATGCTGAGCAAAACTGACAGCTATAATGCAGATGTGAGGCTGGCACTGTTATACATTATCTAAAGGCTTCTGAGTGTTTTAAAGGGGTTGCTGTGTAGTCACATGGGTCTCTGTATTTAGATACTTATGCCTTCAGTTCTTCTTTCAGTTTAAGTGTTTACTAAAAGTGAAATAAAAAAAATCTAACAACACGAAGCCCTTCACTTCCTCTTTAACACTGACATGCAATGCTGGTCATTTGTTCATCTGTTCATCTGTAAACAACAGTACAACAGTGTAGGTATGTGATACCCATCATGCATTGCAAAAGAGTGAACAAACTCATTATTTCTGTCAGTATGTCAACAGAATAATTAAAGAAGCTTCACCTTTCTTTTCAACTGCTGTGCATATATCACGATTATTAAAAAGGCATTTTGTGCGTGATAAGGAAGATTAAATTAATATGCACGTGTTAAGTAGTTTTTCCACCAGTACAATCACAATTTTTTGGTGACCCCGCTTGTGACCTTAGAAAGTCAAGTGTGAATATAGATCTGAGATAAAGATCTGAGGTTAACGCCGCTGTCCGAGTGCTGAGCTGTTCTGAGTATTTTTAGTCTTCTAGAGAAGTCAAAACTTCTACCAATCAAAAGTTCAGACACACCCACTAAACTGACACCCACAAGTTTAACAAACAGGGCTTTACTGTAGCTCAGTGAGTCGGGCAGGGTTGGTGACCCAGAGTTTCGCTCCAACACTAACAAAACTCACCTGCTTGTGGCCTTCTAGTGATCGTGACTAGCCGGTGGTTCATGTGTGTTTAAACAGGGTCCATCACACCCGTCTGGATGTTTCCAGCAGACCCAAAGACCTTGTTTAGCTGCTTGGTCAGGTGTGATGCATTAGAGTTGGAGCTCAACTCATCCCAGTGAAGTTTAAAGTCGTGAGCGCCCCCGTGTGGACGTCAGAGGCATTGACAGCGACACCACCATGAGATCTGACCTCATTTTCCCGCAATAAAATCTCTTGTTTTTATTTCACATTCTGCTGTAGGGACAAAACGCATAATTAAATGGTTCTCGTGTGAATTGTGCCTTTTTAAGACCTTAAGTGTGTGTTTTCTTGTCCACATAAGAGGATGCGCTGGGTGTGATCCAGCACCCAACGCTGCAAGGTCTGAATACAGAAGTTTTGTTTCTCTCTAAATAACAACAGCAAGCGCTTGGTAGAGACATTAAACGCAAAACATTTACAGAAATGGACGTCAAAGGGCTGACTGTGGCCTTTATACTGACACGGTGTAATTTACAGGCGGATTTGGCAGGTTTGGACGCGGCAGTGAAAGCAGCAGCTACCGCAGGCAGCGCCGGTCGATCCCGCTCCGTCACCGGGAGCTATCTGCGCATGCGTCGCATTATTATCTGCTCTCAGTGAACCATCGAGCTGCTTTCAAAGAGCAATTTTTCATAACCAAATGCAATATCCTGCACGCATAACCCAGCAAACACTAAAACGTTGTTAAAACGTTTGATCACGTCGTGCAAAAGTCGGAATATAGACTTGATCCGATGAACTTTTTTACGTTTGGGTTAGTTACATTAAAGTTTTGTTTTGGTTACATTAGGTTTACATTTTGTGTGATTTCTTAAAACCTTGTAACATTAGGTAATTGCAACCCAAACACAACGTTGAGAAAAGTTGTAGAAATGTTTGCATTTGCTTGGTGTTTATGCATAATTATGTGAATACATATATATTTTTAGTTGTATACACAGAACTTATGCACAATTGTAAACAATTTTTTTCCCTTACATCTTTATGTATGTATATGTGTGTATATGTATGTGTGTGTACGTACATACACATACACATACATTATATATATATATATATATATAGTTTGTATTTCTCATGTATATACTGTATGAGTACTCAGAGCTCCTAAAAACCCCATTCATTTCCTTGTGTGCACACAGATCTAATTCTGTTTAAAAACTATAAAGACATGCATAACAAAAACCAACATTTGCCTGTCGAAAACAATCCAGGACAAGAAAGTTAGATTGAGTTTGTTTAATTTTTATCTCCTGACACTCGAACACTTGAAAAATGAACACTTTCAACATTCAAACACACAAGTCCTCACAGTGTTGTCAGGTCTAATCAAACAAAACAGATATGTGAAACCAACAAATTCTTTAAGGCATAGAAAGTAATACAACATCTAATAGTCTTTATGAGCATGTCTAAACATCAGTTATACTGTTAGGTTTCTTCTGTAACGATCATAAAGGGACCAGTGACAAAGATGCATCTATAGCACTCCCACAGTGGGGCAAAGAATAACAGCTCACAACCAAGCCGCCATCTTGAATTGCTTTCACAAACAAACAGATCTATAAAACCATGCATGCCTGTACAGTGTGCCTGAAAGAACACAATTGCAGCCGTAATATTCTATTATAATGAAGAGGAAATCAAAGTTGATTTGTTATGGGTAGTTTTTTAGAAACAAAAATAGAGGCCCGAAACCATTTCCCTGCGGACTTTGTTTATATTGATACTAGTTTAGTTTTACTCAAACCACTGACTTTAATATATTTTAGTATGTACACTTACAATAGAAAGCTATCAAGCAGTTACAATGTCAAGTCAATCAGTATGTGACAAGGTTAACGGTTCGATTTGATACATTTACAGTATTAAATTCAACACAGTACGATGTCAAGAATACAACAGGCAACCGGGCAGACAGGGAAACAAGGCTGAAGTTTCGGCCTCGTAACTGTGGCCTAGCACCAAATCACGGAGGGTGAAGCAGTCAGGGATGATACAGCAGCCCTAAACTTCACAAATGTCTGAAATGTTTACAATTACAGATTGACTTTTAATATATATAACATTAATATTATGTATCTTTGCATTTGAAGGTGGTTATGAACAGCAGCCAGTGGCACTGAACGCATTCATATCAGAAACTGGTTTTTAAATCAAAAACGCAAGATCCAGGACAAATATCTCAACATACTCTTTTTTCAGCAGTACTTTTTTGTTACTTTTGAACGAAAACTTGTTTGTTTGCACAACAGAGCGAAGAAAAACTGCTCGTGGTCATGGATGAAGGCATTTCAAAGTCCAGCAGGCTTGTACAATTTCAATCAGTTTGACAGGAGACATCAGGGATACAGGATTTATTTTGTGGAAAAATGACAAAAAACATTGCCTGTTTATTTCACTCCCGGGCGAACAGGGAAAACACTTTACTGGTTAAGAAAATACGACACACAGAAACAACCTGCAAACCAGGACCGTGAATGAAGAGTGAATCAGAGCAAGGCATAACAAAACTCATGTTAAAGTAACTCAAATTAAAACCTAAATATTGAAATCGTTTCATACAAAACTGGTCCTGACACACAGTCTCCTTGTTTCCTGCAAGTTAGGAGCGAATCTCCTCAGTGGGCTTTCTGCTCTGGTCCTGGTGGATGAGAGAGTGTCAAAGTTCAGTTCATCATATAATACTCTCCATTAATACAGTGTGAACTGTCTGAATGAACTGGGAATACATTGTGATGCTGCAAGTCAATCTTAAAGGTGCAGTAAGACATATATTGATATTTAAAACTCACACCCAAACAAACAACCATCCCTTCATTGCTCTGTCCTCAAAATAAACACTGCATGCAACACAGGTAATGACTAACAGCTGGCAGACATGCCCCCTATTGCTGATTGGCTACAAGAGTGTTATGGTGTCGTGTGGATCGGTCTGATCCACTATGTTTTTGTTATTTACACACGCCACGACTGCGCAAATTTTTTTTGCAACACACACAGAAAAATCATTTAACAAATTTAAGATTTTTTTGCTTGAACTTGACTAACTCAAGTTTATCACTTCCTATTATTCGCTTTCTACTCCAGAATAAACTGCACCAAAAGAGACATTTCAAACACATTTGTTGGGCATTTATGCATATTAATTCGGCTGTATCTGACCCTGAACTCTTATCAAACTAGTTAATCAATATAAATACGACAGACGCCGTTACCTCAGGAGGTGGAGGTCTGATGGTAACAGGATGAGAAGAACGTCTGGGCGGGGAGCGTTTGGGCTGAGCTTGCTGCTGAACCGTGTCGTAGTACGTCACCCCACCATAGACCTGCGACTGTGCCTGTACACCGCAGCACATGGAAAATTAGGCATGTGCCTTTATACATAACAGATGCAGCTTAAACTGGCTAAGAACCACCCACTTTGACTAGAAGAGCAGTTTGACTGACACGTAAAGCAACCAATTACCATTCATTTTGCTTTTATGTGAAAATTAGTGAACTCTTTGTAATGACAATGGCACACCTGGGGGTTGGGGTACATTGGAGGTAGCGTCGCTCCGGCAGGGTACGGGTAGTTGGTGTTCCCAAAGGTCATGACACCTGGAGGGGGGTAGAAGGGTGGGGGTAGCAGCTGCTGTGGAGGCGGTTGCCCAGGTGACACAGAAACGGGTGGGGCAGCATAAAGAGCCGGATTGGGCATGGGCCCGCCTGACTGGTGCGGATGTAAGCCTGAAAAAGACATTGTGGTACAGACCGGTCATTATAAACTGCTCCCCAAAACATTCAGGTCACCGCTGAACCTTTACAAGCCAAAAAAACAAGAAACCTCCACCACATGTATAATTAGAAGACAAGGTCACAGCTGAATCGTGTGTTAAACAGACAGAAAGGGACGAGCAGATGTCCGTCTTTCTCACCCGGGTGTCCGGGGTGCGGCAGGTGCATCTCAGGCTGAACGATCATGCCTTGAGGAGGAAGGGCTGCTGGGTTTTCTCCGTGTGTGTAAATTGGTCCCTGGAAAGACACTGCAAAGAAAATAGAGATTCATTATCTTGCACACAGTGTCACAAAACATTGCATGTTCATTAACTTAAACTGAAGCACATTTAACAGCATTTTAACCATTCAGTAGGTGATTTAAGCCAAGCACACAAAAGCAGAACCGCACTTACTGGGTTCATAATAATGGCCCTCCATGACTCCTATGTGCATCTGTGCAGGTTCGGGAACCGGCCTCTGACGCTGTGATGAATACCGCTTAGCCCGGCCACCACCAACACCCTGATTAATAAAATAACAAAGAGTTTCTTACATAACTAAAAACAAAGTCAAACAAGAAATAAAATTATTCTTTTTAGGGTATGTTTACAGATCAACAACATACTAAAAACAGATATGTTATTGCTCAAACAATTTCTTGTTCACACAGATCTGTAGATCAGATAGACTGAACACCTAATACCTTAAATCTGATGCCAGGAATTATTCCCACTTGTAAATGTAGCCAAATGTAGACTTGGCTTGTTGGTTCTTAGGGCAAAACGTTAAATGCTCTCTTTCTTTGTAAGTCACTTTGGATAAAAGCATCTGCTAAATGAGTAAATGTAATACGCATCCAGCAACAGTGTGACACTATTTTCACAAATTTGTGTTTTTGTAATTTACATAGACGATAATGGTGTCATTTTCAAAAACATGCTCTCTTACATTTGCATTTCAGTTTGTGTTTTCAGCCCCCAACAATTGTTTTTTAAATGAACAGCCAAAATGCACAAAACGTTTTCTGTTTTTAGCGATACATAACCCTGGGCGCAACCTGCATTACGTTTTTAGTCCAATGAGAATATTTAAAAAGTTTTTAAAGTTTGGAGCAACATAAAGGTAATTAAGTAATGACTGTATGTTTTTGTGTGGAACTATTTCTTTAATGTTCTTTACTGACTGGCCAGCTGACTCACCATCTCCTCCATGTTTCCATACTGTGGAGGGCCTCCACCCATGTGCATTGAACTACGGATACCTGTAATGGACAATAAGTCAGAAAATGTAAAAACTCCATAAATCCAGTCGGGATTGATCCGTTTTTAAAGAGAGGCAAAAGAGAGTGCACTGAAAGAATTACCTCTCATCTCAGCCTGTAGGTAGGAGGGCGGGCTCTGGGGCCAGTTCTGCCCCGCTAGGCTGAGTCGGGCCAGGTCCTGATCCAGCCCCGTCAGCCCACCTTGTGTTCCTGCATCGCTCTGCTCCTGCCACGTCTCTCCCTTCACCGCTGCTGTTTGCTGCAACGTGGACGAAGAATCGTCCAATGACGCCTGCTTGCCAAGGTCAGATTGCCGTGGTCGTGTCGCCCTCCGAGCAAGCGAATACGATTTCTTCTCCACCGGTCTCTCCTGAGGCGGAGATGATTCCCGCACTTGACCGGACTTCTCACTGCTTCCTTCCGCCACTGGGCCTGGCTCCTGTTTTTTACGTGGTGACGGAACCCTCTCTCTTTCAGTCTTGTAGTGCTGAGCAGTGTATGTAGTTGTCGACAGTGGAATTTCACCCTCCTCTTCTTCTTCACTGTGGATGTCCTCCACCAGCAGGGCAGGGCTGTGGTCAGCATGGGCAGGGTGAGAGCCACGCCCCTTCAGCCTCGGGCCCCTCTCACCCTCCACAGGCTGAGGCCTAGTGCCCCGACCCGCCGAGCCATGCAGGCTGGCCTTTGGGTGCTCCCGGCCTTCTGTCCTGTGTGGAGCCAATGGGGCTCGACTGCCCTGGAAACTGCGCTGTGGAGGTTGAGTTGAGGTTCGTCCAGTGGATTTGGGGGCTGCAGGTGGAGCGTGGGGTGGGCCAGACTGCAAGGTAACAAATTGAGGGGGGTTACGGTGGCTAGGAGGGGGGCCTTGCCATGTGTTACGAACAGACTTTTCACCATCACGTGGGCGCCTTGACTCTCGATTGGGTGACCCAGCATGTCTGCAATGAAGAACAAACATTATTAGATAATCAATATCAATTTTCCCTAAATGGCAGACCAATTACAAAAATAATACAAATTTAATGACAGCAATAAAATACATACAAATTTGCTGAATAGAACGTCATACAGAATTCAATTTAAGTTTGGAGCAGTAGTAAGAAATTTCTGAGAAATGCTGCTGTTGTTTGGATGTCGATTTCAAATAAACATACCCCTCCCCCCAATTGCTCCACTCAGGCAATAACTAACAGCTGGTGAACACACCCCTATTGCTGATTGGCTACAAGAGCGTTATGGTGTTTTGTGGATCGGTCTGATCCACACTGATTTCTTTTTCCCCATTTACACAACCAGCACTATGTACAAACAATTGTCAGCATTCTCAGCACTAAAATTCATTCTGGGAACAACAATACAAGTTAACAGTGTCATAGTTTATCAATACCTTCTACATAACCACTACGAGTGAACAGATAAGACCATTGACAAGACATCTCACCTGGGTTTTCGAGAACGGTACGGCCGTCCATCACTCTGTCCTGTGCCGTTGCGTATGTCATAACCGTAATAAGCGACAAGCTCCTCGCGGGATTTTGGTGCTTGTTCCTCCTCGCGGAACTTGTCATGTTCCCATCGACCCTCGTCCTTCCACAGCTTCCTGTGTCTGCCTTTAGGCCTGATGACAGATGAGAAATAAAGACAGACATCAGAGGGACAGAGAGAGAATTCTCATCCACACAGTCAAAGCAAAGCATGACAAGACTGAAGCTCAGCCCTTGATATGAAGTGCCCCACAGTGATGCTCTTCTAGTGTGTGCACTTGAAAAACATGCCACAGCTAGTCACTGACATTATAAAAGATTTCAATCCGATTTAATTCTTAACTGGCTGCCAAAAAGAAACTTGAATGAATTTAAGGATCACAACTTCAGTGAGGGAAGAGAATAATTTTGTGACACAAAAAGTGACAGACACAATGTGATTAGTTATGTTAAGTGTGCACTAACAACAGAAGAAACAGTCCTTAAATTCATTGGGAAATCTAAAATATGGAAAGAATGACAATTTACAATCTACATTTCACTAAAGAGGTAAATTGATTTGATGCTCTCAATAAAGAATCAGCAGAAAAATCGTTCACCTCTCTTCATCCTGAGTCTGTCCTCTGACATCATGCTCAAAGAAAAGTCCTCTTCGGGGGATGTAGGCTGGATTCTTCCGGTCTTCATCATCGTCCAGCTTCTGGCTGCCTTTACTGGCTGCTTTATTTTCAGGGTCCTCTGGGCTTTCCTGTAAACATTTAGGGCCGGTCTCAAGCTTAGTTTCAGTTTTTAAAGTATTTACAATTAAAACAACATTGGCAGCCTGATTCACCAGCGCTTCAGTCCAAGCTGTGAAGTTTCAGCCAATCAGCTTTAAATCTGTGAATGGATTGTTTTAATGGCTTGTTCTGAGCCAAATGATCTGCTATAAACGTGTGTAAATTCTCATCCACACAAACTGAACCTGGATGCTGAAAGAAATTCAGTCAAGCAAGAGACGTAATTTGCAGAAAAATGAATTAAGCATCAAGACTTTTTCTTTCATACCTGTCCGTCGCCGCTCTGTCTCTCCCCGGCCAGGTTTTCCTTCTCGTCTGCTTTGACCTCCTTCATCCCTCCATCTTTCTTTTCAGCCTCCAGCTCCTCCGCAGGAGCGTCCGCGGGGGTCGGCAGCAGGTTGGGGTTCCGCGGCGGGCCGCGAGGCCTCTTCGTCACTGAAATGCTCAGCCTCCTCCTCATCGTCTCCTCCCTGAAATATACAGATGTCACACATACCAGATCAGACAAATCAGAACGAATTAATCACACTGACAGCAACAATTTAAAGAGGCAGTTCACCAAAAATGAAATATTTTCCTCATTTACTCACCCGCATGCCGTTCCAAGCCTGTATGACATTTTCTTCTGTGAAACACAAATATCTTTTGTGTTCCTCAGAGGAAAAGGTCATACAGGTTTGTAAATGATGGAAGAATTGTCTTTCAACATATCAATTGTTTAAAACCAGAACTGCATAATATAAAGAAAAAACCTTAAACAAGCTTATTTTATCACTAAACCAAACATTTTATAGAACCAATAACTGCAAAACGGTTTCTTTTTTGATAAGCTGACTGCAACCTGAAGAGAAAGTAACACTGACAAATTTTATAATGATGTACATTTTCTGCAGTATTTACGCTATTTTTCAGTACGCATTTTTGTAGAAGCCAGTGAAAAAAACACACTACAAAGCTCAGCCCACTGACAGCTGCATAAATATACAGCTAATACATATTAACTACTACAGAACTGACATTCACAGTCGCTCAGCACATGCCAAAACAGCACCCAGCCCTTCATAGATTTACATATTTTCCCTGACTGTGCCTGTCTGGAAAACTCCTTTTAGAAACGGAATTCTGCTTTATAAAACTGTGAGGAGCGCCGTGTCTGTCTGCTTTACGCAGGTCTGGACCGTGGAGACGGTGTAGAACAGTGTTGCTAGGACACCAAACAAAGTGGAACATCAGCAGCCAAGACTGCACAGAACAAACCCGATGAGCTGAAGAACGTCTGATTCCATTCTTGAGGTCACACAACATCCCATAATAAGCCCTAATTACCTGACAATATACCCTACAATCATCCAAATGCTGCTTACATAAGAAGAGCAGCAGAAGTCTGGATGGTACGTCGTGTGTCTGCTAAAATTAGAGGAGGACCACAGATGCACTAGCAGCAGGAGGCTCAGCATTGGCAAAACTCATAAAACCACTGAGAGATTCAGGCAAAAACCACCCTTGACACAGTTTCAGTAAAACACTTTTTATTCCCATCTCGTGAGTGTCTAATTCAGCTCTAATTCATTCCTGGCTATTCATTTTCTACCATCAGGTTTAAAACGACTGAATACAACATTCATCAAAGCATCTAATCTAAACTCCCCACACAGAAACAGTACAGCTTATCTTAATGTTCCCATCACAGCTCTGAAAAACCACAGAGCAAGGCACGGATCCCATCGACCGGCTGATAAATTTCATCCCCCCTGATTACCGTCGAACAGACAGACAGTCCAGTCTGGACCTGTACGCCTTCAGCGCGGCATTTCCTCCAACAGAACTGATTGATTTCCCAACAAGCCCCTTAATAAACTGTGTTGCCATGGAGACTTACCTCTGTGTGCGATCCATTCTCTTCCAGCTCTGCACTGTCATAGTCTGATAGCACAGCTGAAAAGACACAAACCTTTAACACAAGTCTGTTTCCATTACCAAGACCAATAACGTCAGCTCGTAACTATTCAACGATAAGACAGAGATAAGAAACATATTTACCTTCACCTACACCATCTTCACTTTCCTGAAAGAGAAGATCCGAATCAAACACGCTCAATCAAACAAAACCTGAATCATTTATCAATCTGGGACTACAAGCTCACCCTTATAATTAAAGATCAGAAAGCAACAAATATTAACAGTAGAGATCAAACATGTATAAAGAAGTCGGGACAGCCTGCGTGTGTTTAACCTTCTTTTAATGGTCAGTGTATCTCCACACACATTGACAGATCAAAACTGAAACATCACACATGACCAGCAGACTGTCCTCACTAATGAATCAGAAGTTAGATTTAAGACCTAAACAACACGACTTGAATCAGGCATGTTAGGTAAGCAAGTCTGGATGTCTCTGGGACCAGGATGGACAACCACAGAGTTAAATGTTGGGAGAAATCTTGAGGTCAAAAACATCAAACAACACATTCATATAAATTCAACATCACAGATCTATGTGGGACTTCATGGGGCTGTATAAAGGCAACATAAAGCGCCTGTATCGTATCATAATGTTTATTGGAGTATTTGTCTGGTGAACCGGATCAAGCGTCTACATTTGTGTCACGTCTGAATCCGCTTTAAAGACAAACTAACGCCGCTTCACATCATTACTGAGCGCACACACTCAGACCGGATCATTAAAGCAGATTTACAGTCGCGCACTCACACACTCCGACTCATCGTCGCTTTTGACGCCGACGCGCTCCGCCGGCAGCTCGTCCGGCTCCGGGTCTCTTCCGCGGGTCTTCCTGCCGCCCGAGGCCGATCCGCCGCTCTCGGAGCCCGAGGCGGACTCGTCCTCCTCCTCGCTGTCCTGTGAGGCGCGCCGTCTCCGCCGCCGCCGGTCCGCCATCTTCGCTGTCGAGTACGGGAGAGCGGATGCGCGCGGGGAGTTGTGGGGGTTCGCGCGTGCGTCACATCCGCTCGTGGATAGTTTGGGCGGTGACGTCGGCGATGTTGCGTCACCAGCAAGATTCGAGAGGATTCATTTAAAAAAAAATCATTAAAACAAATCATATTCATGATAAGGAAAATACATATGATCAAACATTACAATGATTTATCCAGTAGAGCAGGTTGTACAATATTTTAAAATATATGTAAATCCGATGTTTTGTCATTTAATTGATGCGAGTATTTTTCTCATCTTTTCTTTGACTGCGTTTGTACTAAATCGTTTTGGTGTACTTTCAAGTTCTTCTTTCTGAGATTTCTGCAGCTCATTTTATCTTGGAAGATACACACGTCTTATTTTTTACGACAAGCCTTCAGAAGGACGACTTGTTTTAAAGTGATTTATCTTCCTGGATAAATATTCAAATTCATAATATAAATATTCTTATTTATGTTCATAATATAAATAAATATTCATATTCAAAAATGTCTACGGCCAAAAAGAAGCACGCGTACACTTTAAATTTAAGCTCTGTCAGTATCTTGAAGCCTCTAATTCTTTGCTTTATCACATTCTATTATCAAGTCTATTAAATGATTGATATATTTGTATTTATATCTATTCTTTGCATTTGTTGTGTAAATCGTGTTATTAAATAAAGCTTCAGAGACGAATGCAGTGACGTCAGAGATATTCATTCTGTAAGGTTTCGTTTCGGCTGTAATAAAAGTCAACAGAGCACAATGGAGTTGTGACTGAATAAAGTGACTTATAACATGTTACCGCCTTGATTTTACATTTTTGTTGGTAAATATTTAAGTATGTATACAGTATATACTGTAAGAAGAACATTTTGGTATTCAGTGCTTGTCTTGCAGTGAATTAAATCCATATCCAGCTTTACAAAGGCTTGTAGATGAGCAACAAACTGGATTTATTATTGTAGGTACTTTAACAAAACAAAACCTTGTTACAACATATCATCAACGTCTCATGTAACCTCCAGTTTCATTTCTCACATATAACACACACACTTTGTTGATACACCCTGTTGACTGTTATGATGTATGCCTTTAATAGTTCTGTCTACAGACCACTGTTACACTGCTGTTCTGAGATCAGAATATGAGGGATGCATTTAGGGTCATACCTCCACAGTTAATAAAACTGTCATTACATAATGCACCCACTGCCTGGAGAACAGCGCTGGTTTAAAAGGGCAGAAATTCAGTGGGTGTCTGGAGGGCTCTTCTGAAATGTTGTTTTGAGGGCATGTAGCTCATCTGTACTGACACCTAAGAAAGCGATTTTGTTTGTTTGTAATCTTGCCTTTACCATTATTGGAAGCTTATCCAAAGCTAATGCTTAAAACCAGGATTGTTTACAGCAGTCAGATCAAACCATTTAAAGCAATGTCCGAAACATTTAAAGGAAACAATGGAATATGAATTTTTTTTACAAGACAGTGCATGCCAAAGAAACAATTTATCAAAACATTAAAGGGACAGTTCACTCAAAAATGAAAACTGTTCCATCATGTCATTCAAAACAAAAACCACTGAGACATTTCTCAAAATATCTTTTGTGTTTCACAGAAGTAAGTCATACAGGTTTGGAATGACATGAGGGTGAGTAAATGACGGAACAATTGTCATTGTTGGGCAAACTTTCACTTTAAGAGCCACATTTCAAAAAGCATTAACTTAGATCTTAGACTCTGAATCTTTTCAGGTCAGTGCTGCTACTTTGGCCTACAATGCTTTAAAGAAACACAGCCAAGATCAGTTTGAATTAAATCACTTGTTCATTAAAAAATCAGAGACAGAAAAACAAGGCATACTCATACATCTTTTAATATTTGAAATAATTTCTTCAGCCTTAAGTATCTTACACGTTTCCTTTGTACAGAGCTTATGTTAAAATAATTGCTTCTCTGACTGGTTTTAACCATTTTCTACTTTTCCTTTCTTCCACTTGAAGGAATTCTCATCCACAATAAACAAGAAAATGCAGCATGTAGTTTTGCTATCATGGTTTAATATATTACGGCAGATGTGTCATGGTAGAAGCTTTGGTCCACTCTGCTCAAGCTGATCAGCAGGGTATGATGCAAACATGATCATGTGAGGATGACATTCTACACTGTAGAGGCCGTCATGATTAAAAATGTGCGGCTGTGACGGGTTGATCTTCCCAGACGGTACAGAAGAAAACAGTTTCTCACGGGCGCCCAGCGGGCTGTCATCATCCCATAATCTGCTTTAAAACAGTTGAAGTGCTATAGAGAACAAGAGATTACAGTACGAGGCCAAGATTCTGCTTCAACACGCAGGACGGTCTGAATGAAGCGGTTCCCCTCTTTGTGACGGTTTATTTGCGACACGTCCGATGGGGCGTCCTCTTCTTGGTTACCTCGGCTCTATGTTCATCCATCCATGGCAGGTCAAAATTTCTGTGTAAATAAACAAGGATACTTTATTAATTTTCAATACAGTATTACAATGAAGATGCCACACTCTCCCCCTCATTAGATTTATACGATCACAATCCTGACGGTTCTGTAGAGAAAAACGTGTGTGTGTTTTCCTGAAGCTCAACTGGTAAAGCATTGTGTTAGCAGCACAAAAGTCATGGGTCCAAACCCCAGGGACCCCACAAAGCTGTATATGATGTATAGCTTTGCATAAAGGTGTCTGCCGAATGCAGAAATGTAAACAATGTAAAAGTGTTGAATGAAACTCACTGCTGTTTCAGGTTAGGCAGAGGTCTTCCAAAAGCCACCACTGGCAGAAAGGGCGTCACCATAAGTTCCTCCACTGAGGAAACACAGAAACAAGCACATTAAAGAAATCGAAGTGGATCAATATCACTTCCAGTTCTCTTAAAGCGTCAGCTGACGCACCATCTTCAGGATACGGGTGGAAGGAGAACAGCTCTGGTTCACTCTCCTGAATCACCTTCCTCCTGTTCATCCTCTGCTGTAAACGCTGGAACATCCTCTGCTCACGGATCCGCTGGATATCCCACCTGAGACACAGCGGGAAACATACAAAGAGCAAAAGATGGAAATTGATTTATATTCAGAAAATTGCCCTCCCTATGATTTATCGCTTCTTTGTTTTCCTCACCTTGTTAGTCGCTTTGGATAAAAGTGTCTGCTAAATGTCTAAAATGTAAATGTATAGAAATAGAACCAACGAGAATTTACCTTATCAACATGTTGCCATACTTAAATTTAGGATTCTTATCATGGCTATGTGATGTATCAATCGCTTAATAAGCTCAAAATAGTATAAGAAATAAGTGTTTTCTTTCACAAACGTAGTGTTCCACTTCAGAAGACATTTATTAATGAACTGGAGTCAGATGGATTACTTTTATGATGGATGGTTGGATGGATGTGCTTTTGGGCACTTCAAAATCTCGGGCACCATTCACTGCCATTATAAAGCTGGGAAAAGGCAGGATATTATTTAATGTAACTCTGATTCTGTTCGGCTGAAGAATGAAAGGTCATATACATCTGAGATGCATGAGGGTTAATTAAAATAATTAAAATTAAAATAATTGAGTTAATTATGAAGGATTTTTCACTGTTTATTTAGATATAAACTAATAAACTAAAAAAGTGGTATGAAAGATTTTTAATATGTAACACGTATATGTATGTGTAATATTTATATCAACTACATAATATTTTTTACTGCAGAAAGGAAAATCTTACCTTTTTCTTCTCTTCTCATCCAGTTCAAGCTTTGAATGCCGTTTTAAAAAGACAGTGTCATCCAGACACTGAAAATAAAACAGATCTCAGAGACTCAGAAGCATTAACTTCAGTATTTGTGTACAGCGTCTAAGGCTATCAGGTTTGACTGACCTCAGGGATGTCTGATGCCTCTTTCTGCCCCAGAGGTTCTATAATGCTCTCCCGCCAAGAAGGAACTGCACACAAGAAACTTTAATAAACTTTCATTATTAGCTCCTCTTAAAGGGACAGTTCACCCAAAAATAAAGATTTTTCCATCATTTACTCACCCTCATGTCATATTAAACCTGTATGACTTTTTTCTCCTGTGGAACACAAAATAAGATGCTCTGAGTAACGTCTCTATACCAACACACTTCAAAGTATCTTCTTCTGTGTTCCTCAGAAGCTTAAAGTCCTACAGGTTTGGAATGACATGAGGGTGAGTAAATAAAGAATTTTCATTTTGGTGGGTGAATTATCCCTTTAATTCCAGCAGCACATGATTGTTAGGAACTGCAGCTCATTAATAGGACACACCTGCAACTGTGTCCTCATGCACGGGGGAGGAGTCTCGCCATGGTGAGGTCGGAGGCTGGTGCCAGCGACAGAGGTACATCTCACTGGTGGTCATGTAGGGCAGCTCCTCTGACTGTGACTGTAATTCAGGGCTGATCTCCTCCTGAGGTTCCTCCTTCAGAGCTGGGCCCTCCTGCGGGGTAGGTGTCGGTGACCTGGGCCGTGTACGTCGTGTCCTGCCCCTCGGAGAATCCAGGAAAAGAAACCTCCTTTAAGAGTGAATTAAGTCATAAAAAATCTGTTTCATAAGTCACGTCGTCCCAGTTACATCACACTGTGTTCCTGTAGCTTAGCTGACAGTTACCTTTTCAGGTCTTTCTCTTCTCTGCCACTGTGCGTTTGTTTTGGGCAATGATCCCGCCCCTCTGAACACTGGACCTCGTCTGAGGTGGCGGTCTGCATCTCAGGATCCCTGCGACGGGGCATCTGAGAGGAGCGAGGTTCTCCTCCATCCTTTCTCACCATCTGCAGCCGGCGTTCCATACGTTCAATCCGTGCCGTTAACTGCGAACACAAAGTGCAGTGATTCCAGGTGAGTCCTGATACAAACTGATAAATGACATTTCTGTGCTTTTGTAACAAGGGTGGCGTAAACAAAACATTACAGAATGGTTTTATCATTTGCCATTTTAGTTAGTTTAAAGAGATAGTTCAACCCAAAATGAGTTCCCCGAAAGTTCTTCCATTATTTAATCACCCTCATTTTTTCTTCCGTTGAACACAAAAGAAGATGTTTTGAGGAATGTCTCAGTGGTTTTGTCTCCATACAATGGAAGTCAATGGGTGCCACTGTTGTTTGGTTACTAACGTACTTCAAAATATCTTCTTTTGTGTTCCTCAGAAGCAAAAAAGTCATACTGGTTTCAAATGTCACAAGGGTATGCAAATTTTTATTTTTGGGTGAACTATCCCTTTAAGAAAAATAAACATTTGAAAAGCAGCAGTATACCATCTCTTTCTCAGCTCTGAGCTCCTCGATCTCTTTGCTCTTGCTGTGCAGCTGTTTCTGCTGCTGCTCGATCAGCTCCAGTTGAAGCAGCAGGATTTGTCGAATGCAGCTGGTCTGCGCGTCCACGAGGCCAGAGCCTTTCCTCACGTTCCGTCGTTTCCCATCAGCGCTGTTCTCTGGCGATGGGACCCCCGTGGCTGCCGCCCCATCTCTCCGCTGGTCGCTGCCGTTGGATACCATGGGATCCATCTTCACCGTGTGGTTGTGATTGGCCTGACAAAACACTGATTTGCTCTTAACCGGGGAACCTTCGGCCCCCATCTGCTTGGTGGACGGAGGTGTCAGGGCCCTCAGCGTCTCCCAGTTCTCCTCCTGTCTCACGCCCTCTGCTGGAGATCGCTCAGAACTGCACGACAGACTCTGACGGCTGATCTTCGCTGTGCTGTTTAGATTCGAGCTGTTGTGGATGGTGCTCAGCACATGGGTGGTGAACTCACAGCTTTCCTTCTTCAGGCCGATCAGAGAGTCACGGGCTTCTGCTTTTTTCTTGCTGAGCTCTTTCAGGCTTGAGTTCAGTCTGTGTCTTCTGCTTCTGAACACAGTGGATCGCATAGTCATCACGACCTGCTCCAGCTGGAGATTCTTCACAAACGGCCACCTCTACGGATGAGACGGGTTTGTGACAGTCTGGATATCTGCCTCTGAGATCTCACTTCTATAGCCATTCTGAGTGGAGAAGAAAGCAAGAAAAGTTATTCACCACACTCAGTGAGACATAAAGTCTAATTTAGTGCAAAATAAACAAATTAAAATAAAACCTGACAGACAGTGTAGCAGTGGCTGATTATATAAACATTTTGTGGTCACATCTGCTCATATTTTCAGAACAATGCACCCTTTCTCATGTTTTAGCATGCATTGGTGGTCCAAAGCTATAAATGCACTGCATGCACTTATTTATCTGCATAATGTTTAATCTTACGCAGATGACAGCCAGTGACTGTTTACATGCATGCGTGCTACTAGGAGCTTTTCTGTTTAATAGCATAACACCAACAATCATCATCACCATCACCATCATCATCATCATCATCATCATCATCATCATCATCATCATCATCATCATCATCATTCATTATTATTATTATTATCCGAACACAGGCAGCGTCCACCATTTTACATCCACAACATAAACAATGACAGTCGCTTTCAGCAGTTCCTTCATCTGCACTGAGAGAGGATGACGCCATTTTAAGTCGTGCAACCATCCCTCACGTTTAAACAGTGGAGAAATCGCGCTGTGACTGCAGGTTAACTCGCTCCTCGTCGCTTTGCGTCGACATGTTGTTTACATCACATCGCGCTCACCCACCGCCTTCCTCCGGCCGACCTACCGATGTTGTTTGAATGCGGGCACACTGCGCATGCGCGGAGTCTTCCGTCAGCCTGGATTCTCATTGGACGCCGAAATCGTGACGGAGCGTTTCTGGCGCGCGCTTGCTGATGCGTGCGTTATGACGTCATAGGGCGACGTATTGAAAACGTGTACTATTAAAGCCATTGAACAAATATATAACAAACTTTTCAAATCATACAGTATATACAGTATGTAGAGATGAATATGACCATATTTAAATAGTTCACAGAATAAAAATAATCAATGTTTTATTGATTAAAACACAAAATGGTTTTACCAGTACATAAACCAAACCCAGTTAAATAAATAATGAGAGTTCTGGTGTATAATTTGCTGGCATTACAAACAAAACAGTACTTGGCATTGAAAGAAATGCGCTACATATATGAACGCTGATTCATAATTGAAATGATTGCTTATTTAAAGGTTAATAAACGCACTGCGAATCGTTTTCTTCATCTTTTTGCCTTGTTTTTAAAAAACATTTTCTTGTGAAGCCAACTTGCATAAGAAACTTACACGTCTGGCAATTTATTGTTTAAAAGCATCTATCAACTAAAGCTTACGGCAAATTAAGAAAATTTTGCTTCTCAAGTATACAATTGTGTTTTAAAGATGTTGAGATCATATTTACTGGAAAACAATACAAAAATACAGTCAGTATGTCAATACAGAATAATGACTGTGAATGTAAACATACTTCTGGGCCTGTTTAAAATAAACAAAATTATAAGCTTTCAGGAAGTCATGTCTGTTCTATAAATTCAGCTGTGTGGTCAACTGCTGAGAGAGAACATCACACACACATTAATACATGTACATATTTAACATTTAATATACAAAACAAAGATCTAGACGAGTTAAAAGATTTACCTGAGGCAGGTGTGTAGCTGACCTGCTATATAGGGACAGAAATAGGATTATGAAGCCTGTCCAGCAGAGGTTTTGCCTTTTAACTTCAATCTAATGTTATTAGAAGAAGGGTGTCAGTGTGTTTGTGCACCTGATTGGGCGGTTTATTTCTCTTACTTCTCCTCCATATTGTGAAGGCAGTCAGGGCTGCAAATGCACACAGCAGTAACAGTACAGAGGGGACTAAAATAACAGGATCAGGACCAGGTTCTGCAAAACAGGTTCACAGACACACATATTATGTGTACAAGACAATTTACAGTCGCTGAGATAATTAGTTAATCAGATACATACTACTATTCAATATTAGACATGTCTGTTTCAGTCTTTATTTTATGTTGTACGAACGTTTCCCTAACGTTTCCATTAGGTAGTTAAAAAAGTTATTTTATTTGTTCTAGGAATGTTGTATTAACATTATTAAGAACTGTATTAACATTATTAATAATTGTATTAACATTATTAAGGTTATAAGAACATTATTCAGACTTTATGTATAACGTTTTTAAAACATTACACTAACAACTTTAGAATTTATAACGTTAAAAAGTTCTACTAAGGGTACTGTAAGAAATTTTAGAGAACATTCCCTGTTAGCTGGGTCCCAAGTACAAGACATGTCTGTAAACAGAGAGACATAGATATGTGTGTGATGCATCTTTGCATCTGTACTATATAGATAGTAAATACTATACTATACTATACTATACTATACTATACTATACTATACTATACTACATAGATACTACATAGATAATATATAGAAACTGTATGGATCCTATATAGAGAAACAAGCTTGTCCTTGCAACTTGAGTTACCTATACTGATGTCAAGTTTGTTATCCAGGCTAAGGTGAGTCACAGTACATGTGTAGGTGTGCTTTTCTCTTTGCTCTTCAGCACTGAGTTCCACACTCTTCCTCATCTGGTACGTTCCATCTGCATTGGGCAGCAGCTGTCCGCCTGTGAGCCGCTCCTCACTGACCGGCTGGCCGTCCTGAAGTAGGGTCAGGTTAATGTGACGTGGGTAAAAACCAGTTGCCAGGCAGGTAATCTGAAGTACACCCGTGTCACTGTAAGAGCGTTTAATCACTCTCACTCTTGGTTTTACTGTGGGGGAAAGAATAGACAGGAAACGCATCACTGACTCATGTTTCAAAGGCTAGAAGAGACATTACCTGACAGCAACACGAGATGTCTACCTCTTGACATTATGCGGTTCTTCTCCTTTTGTAGATACTTCTTGAGCTGGCTGATGCACAGAGGGCGGTAAAAGTGAGCGTACAACCACGCGTCGTACTCCAGCTGTGCTCTGCTCTTTATTACAGGCCATTTCCACTGAGTGTGCTGATCTCCCTGGACATCATAGTGTCTCTCAAAGCCACTTTCTCCATTGAAGGCCTCCAGCGTCATCATTCGACCAGGCTCACCATGAAGAAGTTCACATCCAACTAACCTCTGCTGCACATGAAGACCTTAGAAAGAAATACAGAGTCTCACATGTACGTATATATAATCTTATACCCAGCAAACAGGGAACGTTCTCTAAAAGTTCTCTCAAATTAAGCAAAAACATTCTTGCAGTAACATTAGTAGAATGCTTTCCAATTATATATCATATAGCAAAAGAGTTATTCAAAAGTTGTTAGTGAAACATTTTAAAAATGTTTAAAAAACATTTTATAAAAAAAATATATATCATTAATGCACCATCTAAAAAACCTGGACGTTTTGAACAGTCCTAGACCTTCCAAAACAACATTTTTAAGGTTATTGTTACTTAATGGAAACATTCTTGCAACCTCAAATTGTTAGCAAGGGTATTTGCTACTCTGTGATTTGTACAAACACTTTAAAGCATGCAAAATGTTCAAACTCACTACATTAACCATAACTATCACTGCAGCAATGCTCCACTATCCACTAATCAGATTTAAAGGGCCATTAGAGAATAATTACCTCTTGTATGATTCAAATAATTAATTAAGTAATACGCTTTGGTTTTCATGCCCTCATGTATGCCATCAAATACAACATGTTTATTTATTTGCAAAATGTAATATTAGGGTGAAGATGTTTAAGAGAAGCATTAGACATAGTATGTAATCTTAGTGTCAGCATGACTCCAGTAGGTCCAGCAGATCTTCAGGCATGTCTTAAAGGCTGGTATATCCTGAACAACTTCCTCTTTTGTCGTACATGAGGATACAGTTCACCGCTGCTGTGGTTAAAAACACGCATGTCTCCGCTAGGTGGCGCCAAGTCAAAATGAAACTGCATCTGATCACATTCATCCACACCATTAACCATCGTCTTGTAAATAAACCCAGTCAAAACTAATGCTGCAGGTAATTAACTATGACCCTGAAACTGGAGCATAATGACATATCTTATTTAAACTACCCCTCGACTGTAAATATGTATATTTAGCACAAATATATATTCTCTTCTAGTGAAATGTGTCTTTGTTTTTTATCATTTTATATTTCACCCTTTGATTTGGTTATAATGTACAGGGTGTGTGTACTGGAAGCGTCATTTATAATAGAAACTTTATTAATAAAGCTCGTTCAGAATTTGATGGTATCACAATGTGAACTGTAATGACCATCTTCCTCCACTAGAGTGCGCTGTTTACCGTGTCTTTGCTGTGCATATTCACAGTCTGTGAGCTCTGACTGAAAGCATGTGATACAGCACTGATATACTGTATATATATATATATGGCTGTTTTACATGCTCTCATAAAGTCTTATCTGACTAAGTGACAAAAACAGTGACAGCATGATTCAACACTTTTATGATAAAGTGGATCCATTAACGTGTATATTTATAACTTCCTACACAGTGTGATAAACATCACTTTACACAGTTATCACAATGAGCAAGCAAGGCCAGCAGGTTCATGAGCAATAACCACCCTGAGTCAACCCCACAGAGAAACAGTTTTCCAAGTACTGTTTACTATCATCTGTTACTGGACTGATTGTGTACAGATCCAGTTCTGCACAGACCCACATCAGATCCCCAGTTCACATAGTGACCAAAATATCTGACCATTTCTAATGAGAGTCCCCACTGAGAATAAACTCCCAAACCAATCTGGGAAGTTCAGCTTTCTTTTGTGACCTGGAAGTCCTTTGGAGGATTTATCCAAACACTCACTAATCCAAAACAACAACAAAGCCCCAGTGTACAGTTTTGCCTTGCTTTACGCTTTAAGTCAAGCATAGGTTTAGGACTACAGTAAATAACATTTGGCAACCTTTGCACGTTTGAACAGAGCAGCTATCACACGGGGTTTGTTTCTCGGATGTTTACAGTAGTGGATGACCGAGGTTACCCGCTTTCCAGGAACACGGAGCGCCGGGTGGACGCCCACTTCTGTGCTCCACTTCAGCGCTGAAGTCGTAACAGCGCCCCCGCACGTGGACCAGCCTGGTGACCGCGACACGCCCCATCACGCTCCCCGGCGTGCGGCGATGTCCTGGGTGCGGAAACTCACATGGTGCACATGGGGACCCTGCCAGCACAAAAACAGGGAAGCATTTTTATCCGCACCTCGATCATCGTTTGTTATATTTGCCTGGAAACGATCCGGCTCTGTGCGCAGATGTTAACGAATGCGCAGTCGCATATATCTGATGTTTATTATTAGAAAGCGCATGCGTTGAGCACTGACCACCCAATGTGTTAAAGGAAATGCTTTCGTTGTTTGGCACCTCGCTTAGTTCGTCTTATTGATATTTATCGATGTATATGATCAGATCAGCGGCGGTGAGAGACGCACTTGCTGTGTCACTTTAAGGCAGGCGGACAGTAGGTTAGGAGGCGGCTCAAGTGACCCACATTTCGGCTCACCATACTGAAGTTGAGTCTCCGCATCTTTAAATAAGTTTCATTAGGGCAACTTGGCAGTCACACCTCGTTCGTTTGTATATCAGGGCTGACGAATAAAATGCATCACCCGGTGATCTTGCAACCATCAAATCATTTCTTTAAATGGCTCAATATTCACGTATTACTGCCATTTGTGCGTCTGATACTGAAGCACTGCTGACTTTAATAATGCTGCATGAAATAACGTGTACATGTCAGCAGTACATTTATTTGGTTTTGGCGTTTGTGTTGCCAAAGAGAAGAAAAGCGCGCCGATGAGACGCGAGTGAATGCTCGCCGTGCCAAAACTCCTCACGTTGCCAAACACGAGCGCTGCTGCTCCAGAAAACACAAAGCGGACAAGCAGCACATGAACAAATACCGAAATAGCTCTGAAATGAAGATTTGTCTCTCTGAGTCTCATGTCATTCACACACTGTGCGTTTTCAATTGATAATCGCTACTGAAAACACGTACAGGACAATGGCTGGAGAGGCGAGACTCTTAAACATGTAAAAACTTTTGTTGGTCTTTTTAACTCCATTTGAAGCAAACAGCACATCTTTCACCATCAAGGAAACGAGAATAATGAATAGTACAGAACAAATAAAGACGTGTAATAGCTGTTGTAATGCTGTATTTGTTGTTGGACATGGTGCAAGGGGATACTTATTTTTTGGACATGTAGTATGGCATTATTTAAAACACCTCGCATATAAGCATGCCATGGTGCATGAATGTGATGATAATAATAAGCATGGTGGCATTATCCTACATGAAGCCACTGTGCATGTTCGCATAACCTATACGTTTCTGAACTGAGCAGGATGAAGTGAGCGCATCTCAGATTATTGCGCACTTTGTTACGACCGGCACGTGAAAATCCGGCGACGCAGTCGTGAGTCGTACGCGGTTTTCAATCCCCTCAACTCACGTTAACGTGCCGGTCAAACGTGACATTAAACTTCACCCTCTCTCCTATCCAGAGGCACCGGTATCGTGCCATCGAGTGGCACCGTTATCGTGCCATCCAGTGGCACCGTTATCGTGCCACTCGATGGTCTCAGCTGGCACGGAGAGGCATCCGCTTCAGAAACGTGTAAGAAACGATGTGGTCGGAAAACAGAAGCAGCAACCTGTTGGCAACAGGCGTGGTGCATTAAAACATCAGGCAACACTTAGGAGGAAACCTCATGGTTATGGTTTGCAGCCAGGCTCGGGTGCGCCGACACGTGCGCCATCACGCGCTGTTGCCGCACAGGTGAGATTAAAGGCTTGTGCGTACAGCAAGCGTGTCGTGCTGCAGGTCCGAGGTCAGTGTACCTGGTGTTAGTGCCGCTGCTTCTTAACCATGGGACTGCAGGATGGGCTGTTTTCACGGTTTCTTCTCAGACACGTGTTTGAGGGAAGGTCCGCGGAAGCCGGCCAGCGTTTCTCCTCGGAGGCGCCTTTACTGGGACGCGGTGACGCGCAAGTTATTTTGGGGTGAACCGATGTGGAGGAAATGCTGAGAACAGGCGAAAGATAAGATGTTGAATGAAGACATGAGTTTGTGCGTTGTGAAAGTGGTGAACATTGGGTTTTAGTCATTGCAACGTAATAAATAATACAGCGGGATCATATCTAGTGCCCAGTGCGCCACAGACCCCGTGTTTCCATTTCAATTCCCCAGCGGCAGCTCGAACACACGCCTTAAGAGTCGGAGGTTTTGTTGTAAGACATCCCAATGGCGTGTCCTGTGGCTTACTAAAACATGTTGTCGTTTACAGTGTTGTTGCACGTGTCAATAAAGGTTTTCTGTGGTGACAATAGTTTCTCTTTTCTGTATGTGTCACGTATATTCTTTGGAAATAACAGGTATTTATACAAAACCTACTTATACAATATATATATATATATAGATAGATAGATAGATAGATAGATAGATAGATAGATAGATAGATAGATAGATAGAATATGTAGCTTTTTTTCCCAAAGGTGTAGATTGCTTTATTGTTATTTATGAACCTAGAATCAGTTCCTGTTATTGTCTTAAAAGTTACAGTGGCACGTGTTACGCCTGCATTACACAGTAAAATATGTTTGCCAAATAACTTACAGTAAGATGCGATAACATCTTAAGCAGCCCAACTGGTTTCATTAAAGTCAAAAATAGCATTTAATGCCGGAGTCAGCCAGCCGGCATGTTTAATTACGTTTTAATCACAGTCATTTCCAAGAGTCTGTCCAGTTTAAGTTTAAGTAGCTCCTTAACGCGCAACAAACGCGTCAACAACGCGTTTATATCATTTAATACCACGCCAAAGTAACAACGAGTCTGTTTTCAGCTTCCCGGTATCCCAACACACTTTTGCACAGAAAAAGCACAAAAAAAGCACAAAAAAAGCACAAAAAAGCACAGAAAAAAGCACAAAAAAGCACAAAAAAAGCACAAAAAAGCACAAAAAAAGCACAAAAAAGCACAAAAAAAGCACAAAAAAGCACAAAAAAAGCACAAAAAAAGCACAAAAAAGCACAAAAAAGCACAAAAAAAGCACAAAAAAAGCACAGAAAAAGTCACACGCACAGATGCGCCTGTTCAAAGACAATGTCAAAGTTTGCAATCCAGACTACATTTCCCGGTACCGAGGCCGTCACGTGCGCCGGGACTTGTAAATTCGGACAGAAATGTGTTTTGGAGAAAGTGTGTCACTGGGCCACGAGTCTCTCACCGGATCACATGTGCACATTTCCAGCCTCGTGCAGCGGTACCGGATCTGCTGCGCATGCGCACTCCGCATCCCTGCGTGCTCCTTAGCGGAGGCGGTCTAAGCAAAACTGGGCCGACTTGACAGAACAGTTCAGAGGGACTCAGATTGAGCGACTGACCGGACCGGCCGTCGATACTCTTTCATTGACTGCGCCGTGTTTTCTTGCCCCGTTGGCGCAAAGCTGTAAACTGCGTCCTGGCGCAGCCTTTGTCTTTCCTCCGCTATTTGCGCATCCATTTTTATCCAAATTTAGGAGGGTCGTTACGTGCCAGTGATGATTTTAGCGTGAAAAAGAGCTGAAATAGAAAACCAGAAGTGAGGAACGGAGAAAGCGTCTCTTCTTTATATCCGCTGAGGTTGGTTCATCTTCAAGCCCTGTATGACTTTACTGGGACTCAGTATGACGACGGCAGTAGACACGAATAACACAGGTAAGATGCTTGTGTTGTTTATCAGCCTGTCTTTGGATGTTTTTATCGTGTTTTATTTGTCTCAGATGCTCTTTGGGTTTGTTGCATTACGCGCTGCTCAAGTGTTGGATATATTGTGTATAATAATTGTTCTGTGACGTCAAATAGCATGAAAATGTCTGTATATGTTCTTGCAACACCGATAGTAAAACAATTGCATTGGTGGGGGGGGGGTGTTAAGAGTGAAGTATAACCTGGAGAATAATGACAACGAATTGCCTCGTAATTTCCTAAAGTTTACTTTAATACGCGTGTGGTTTAGGAACCAAAGCATGCATAACGTGACATATTATTGTTATTATTATTATTATTATTAAATGTTACGTAAAAGCCCTTATGAATGACTCCAGGAAGAGCGTCTGACTATATCATTAACATATCATATATATATATCATATATATCATATCACAATGCATTTCCCCGCACGAAACGTTTGCAGATACAGATAGAAACGTGATGTTAAAGTAAGACCAGGGCATCACGGGTTAATGCTTTTCGGGGAACTGGGTCATCAGTAAAAGTCAGGTGTACGGACATCCCTGTGATGCGGATCCCAGCTCGGTTCACATGGACCGCCAAGCCCGGCCATGTGCTATTTGTTTTCATCCTCCGCTCCCCGCCTACATCCATTGGTAGACGCGGGCGCTCATTACATAAGACCGCCTCATGACGCGGCCGCCCGCCCGGCCCGAGCCGGGTGTGACGCTGCGGGCCGGGCCATGTGCGCGCCGCGATTGGCCCGACGGCGGGCCGCGGGGCGGGTCGTCACGTTCACCCGTGTTCACTTCAGAAGTGGGACATGAATTGATCCGGTTTAACGTAACAGTTTCCCCGCTCCTTCTGACATGAATACGGCGTCACCGAGCATCCGCACCCCGGCCTGTTAGTACGCACAACGGGGTTACTGTTATGGGTGCGAGCGGGGTTGCCTTTTCTTGCTTTATTTAGCCGAATTTGTTTTTGTTTTTTTGTGATTATTAAAGACGTGAAAATATGTCGGAGTATACACGTTTTTATGGTTATAAAACAGATCTAAATTCTGATTGGCTGAGCGACTTTGCGATGCAAATCGACGCACGCAAGCGACCGCACGTTCTGTATTATTGAAATAAATAAGCGATGTTGCCTGGCAACCGATGACATCTGACATTTGTATTAAAGCACAAATAGTTTATTCTGACTATTATTAATAATAATAAATGTAACTATTGGACGAACATTTCATGCTCCTGCGCCTTTCGCAGAAGATGCATATAAATACATATATATTTTATATAAATACATATATATTTTATATAAATACATATATATTTTATATAAATTAATATATATTTTATATAAATACATATATATTTTATTTAAATACATATATAAATTAATATATTTAGGGCACTTAGTGGGTGCCATCAGGATGTGAAGAAAGAAAATCTTTCTGTAATAAAATCATTTCTACAGATGCTTTGAAACAGTACAAACGTCACACTCATTCTGTCCTCTTAATGGGAAACATTCACGGCATTTTACTATCACAGACCGGAATGATTCACAGAGGACACGTAAGCGAGGCTGAATGCAGAGATATTTGTGGGGACGTCGGGCGTGTTTTGTAGGGCGTGTCTAACCCAGTGAGTTTCACTGAAGAGTGTGTGTGTGTGTGTGTGTGTGTGTTGCACGTGGAACAGAGGCGTGTGTCTGCAGTGACACACTGAAACATCTTACACAAGATTTGTGACATGAGCTTCATTCATCCCCCACACACGTGTTTATTAAACAGACCCGAAAACATCATCATAAATACATGCAATTTTTATCAAACTGATCTTTGAGGCATGCACATACAGGCTTGATCAATGTTTTTTTATTATTTATTTATTAAATGTTTATTTTATTTAGGGCATTTAGTTAGGGGTATTTCAGGGGTGTTTGGGGGCATTTTGAGGCAGAAATCTGGGGTGACAGAACTGCAGCACGTTTGCCTGCTGTAGTCTCCACCTGACACAGTGACTTCCTGACCTTTTGTGCTGGTGCACACTTATATAATCTAACAAAATAATGTAAGAATGCGTCTGTTTTCATAGCTCGGAAATACCACTTCTTAAATAAACGATAAAATAAACGAGAGGACATTAAGAGAGAAATAAAACGAACAGCCGTGGGTTTCTATACAAACTCACTTTTGCAACCTAAAGGAAACAATATCAGTTTAAAGCCATAAATAATCACCAGTCAAAATGTGTTTTCCATCCCAAGAGGAAATCCCTTACAAAAATCAACAATGGTTTTCTTACAGTAAAAACTGATGACGGTTTGTATAACCCCAGTTTTACTTACAAATACCACAGTTAAACTGCGGTTGATGTAGCAAGATCATGGTTAATTTGTGGTTTCCATGGTTTAACTATATTAACCATGTTTTTTTTGTTTGCTTTATTTGTAGTAAACCCATAATTCATTTTAGGAAGGGCTGAGAGTGAAAGACTGTTTACTTTTAGGTGAGCAAAGGGAAAGTGCAGGAATCAGTCAATGGTGTAAACTCAGTGTGAACACACTGTAGAGCAAAGTTTACTCATCTGATCTGAGCCTGCAGGACACAGATGAGCAGGATCTAAATCTAAACACTCAATAAATGTCAAATGTCAGCACACATGCACAGACATGTGCTTCTGCTCCATTATGCATCAGAATCAGGGCTGTGTGTTTTACACTGGGAGTTTGTTAAATAACATAAGACAGATGTTGCTCACATGGCTTCCCAGTGCCTGTGAAACTCAAACCCTCCGAGGCAGCCAGTCAGGAAAACACGAGCAGTCGCCGTAACTTTTAATGTCCCTTTTAATGTGACTTTTAATGCAGTTCACAGCAGCGCAATAACAATTCCTAGAAAATGTCCATCGTCTCCACCCAGACGCATCCTTTCCGTTTCCTCGTTACCATGGCGATCACTGCTCCACTAAAACGCCTTGTGTAACTTAGAGAAGTATTTGTGGGAACTTCATAATAAGGGCTGTTTTGGGCAGGCCAGAAGTATCTGAGGACATTTTAAACTCAACATGTCCCCAAAGCTTTTTTTGCCTCTTTATCGCCATCTCTGGTTGAAACATAAAACTGCAGGTCCCTTTACGTACTTTACGTGTGGTAAAGTCACATGAAACCAGACTGACATTTCCTGGGAAATCGGACCCAACAGTTTCAATTATAAATCATTATTATAAATCTAAATCAGGGTAAGAACATTGATCTATTATGTACTTGTTCAATAACTGTGTTTTGGTTCATTTTTAACCTAAGAAAGCTTTATGTAAAGGTTTTTCTCTTTTCTTTACCAGGTGGGGTCATTTCCTACATCGGGTCGTGTGCGGGCTCTCCCAACCGCACCAGCCCCGTGTTCATGTTCAGTGAAAATTCCAACAGCAGCCAGCAGTCCTTCACACAGCCCTGCTTCGGCTCTTCATTCCCACCATCTCCCAATGGATCCCACGATTCCTCACGCATGTACACCAGCAGCAGCAGCAGCAGCTCCAGTTCAGGATCGGGTGAGGACGGAAACTCGTCATGCTCTGGTGGATCTCCGAGAGGGCGCGACGACGCCGGAAGCGCACGCAATTCTCCTAACAAATCAGTTGCCACCCTTACCAGTAAGAGACAAGCGATGAATGTCACTGAAATGAATGTGATCTGTGAATACAGCAGACTGATGATAATGTCTCTCTGTTCAGAGCTGAATGGGATGGTGCTGCTGTGTAAAGTGTGTGGAGATGTGGCCTCTGGATTTCACTACGGCGTGCACGCGTGTGAGGGATGCAAGGTGAGACTGCATGAACTTACATGTTTCTAAAATAGATGACTTGGAATGGATAATGAAATAAAAGCACTAAACGAGTTTACTATTATTCTAAAATGTGGGAAAAATATTAATAAAGAAGATATATATAGGTATGTTTAAATATAACTATTTATTTATGCATGTTTTTGCATGTGTGCAGGGCAGAGAGTCACAGGATAAAGTCACTGTTTCATCGTAACATCTGTGTTGTGTTGTGTGTGTGCACAGGGTTTCTTCAGACGCAGCATCCAGCAGAACATCCAGTATAAGAAGTGCCTGAAAAATGAAACCTGTACCATCATGAGGATCAACCGCAACAGATGTCAGCAGTGCCGCTTCAAAAAGTGTCTGTCTGTGGGCATGTCCCGAGACGGTGAGTATCCGCACAGCCAACCAACAGCTTCTGTACGTGACCACATGACCCATGTGTGACATCTTCTGTGTGTTTTCAATCCGCAGCTGTTCGCTTCGGCCGCATCCCAAAGCGCGAGAAGCAGCGGATGCTGGCTGAGATGCAGAATGCCATGAATAACATGGTCAACAACCAGCTGCAGAGTGAATTCCAGCTGGCCTGCATCACCTCCAACACCCCCTGTTCCTCCTCTTCTTCCCCATCCACTTCTTCCTCTTCCTCCTCCTCCTCATCCCCGTGCCTGGGTCTTGCAGTGGGGCCCCAACCACAGGCCTCTGCAGGGCCTGTAGCATCATCTCCCTCCCCTCCAGCCCCGGCCTCCCCGTCAGCACCGCCGGCTCAGAGCCCCCCACCTCTCTCCTCCTCTCCACCTCTGTGCCCCAGCCCGGGTGTGGACAAAACCATCACGGCCATAACGAGGGCGCACCGCGAGACCTTTGTCTATGGCCACGATAAGTTAAATCCAGCTCTGCTGCCCCACAACGGCGAGATGGACAACAGGGACAGCAATCTCTGCCCGGCGGGATACCAGCTCAACAGCCAAAACACCATCTACCACCATGACAACAACGTCCACCAGCATCACAATAACCTCCAGACAGCAGAAGATGGACGTCATTTTCAGACCTCTCCCGTTCCTGGACAGCATCTGAATGGAATGCTGCTCAACAACAACAGTAACATCTACGGGGTCCATCAGGAGGTCAACGGCGGCTCTCAGGGTCAAAACTGTCCATTTAAAAAACGCAAGGAGATTCTGCTGGTAAGACCCTGGTTAAGTTAACCACAGATTTATATAGACTTTGGTAAAGCTCAGATTTTTTGACACACTAGATTTCTAAGGAAAGAAGCATCAAATAATTTTTTTCTAATAGTTTTTCTGAAGAAATTTTGGCAGGAAGTGAAGTTGTAATTCTGATCTTTCTAATCTGATTTTTCTCAGGCTTGTCCAATGAACATGCATCCGTACTCAGACCCCAACAAAACACCCCAGGAAATCTGGGAAGACTTCTCTCTTAGTTTCACGCCAGCGGTGCGAGAGGTGGTGGAATTTGCCAAACACATCCCTGGATTTAGCACATTATCCCAGAACGATCAGGTCACCCTGCTGAAAGCTGGAACTTTTGAGGTAATTTATTAAAAATAAAGACTTGAATTTGACAGGCCACAATGCTTATTATAGCAAAATCAAGAGTGTTCATTCTTCTTAGTGTTACTGCAGGCTAGTTTTAATACTCAGTTTAAAATCTAACACTGTCGAAGTTAATTAAATACTTCCAAGAGTTTTACTTCAGCTCAGTAAAGACTGGGACAGCATGCACACATTTAGAGTTGATTTTAACTTCATCAGAGTTGAATTAACTCTGGTCTTTATTCTGTGTGGTTTAAGATAATCTCTTACCTTGCAGTACTGTGTAATCTTAAACTTTAATCTTCTGATGTCCACTGCAGGTCCTCATGGTGCGCTTCTCATCCCTGTTCAACGTAAAAGAGAAGACTGTCACGTTCATCTCTGGCGCCACCTACAGCCTGGAGGCTCTGAAAAGCATGGGCATGGGGGATCTGCTGGGCACCATGTTTGACTTCAGTGAAAAACTCAACGCATTAGAGCTCTCAGCAGAAGAACTGGGGCTCTTCACTGCAGTCGTGCTGGTGTCTGCAGGTGAGTCACACATTAGTATCAACATCTTGTGTAACCCTCTGTTGCGTGTATCATTTCTCAGTATGAAAGTTTTTATGAGAATTAAAATCTCGAGTTCTGTTTTATAATAGAAACTAATTTCTCTCGTTCAGACCGGTCTGGAATTGAAGACGTGAATTCAGTGGAGATTCTTCAGGAAAGCCTCATCCGGGCCCTTCGAACCCTCGTCAGCAAGGGCGTCCCTGGAGATACTTCCCGATTCACCAAGCTGCTGCTCAAACTTCCCGACCTGCGCACGCTAAACAACATGCACTCCGAGAAGCTGCTTTCCTTCCGCATTGACGCATGAGGCCACGGACTGCTTCACACCAGAAAACAAATGGCCCAAAACATGCCTTTGGCCCTCAAAATCATGTGATGATACATCTGAAGTGCACAATTGACCAGATAACTATTGAGGGCACTTAAGGGTTCTTGTTTCACTTATTGTCAGACTTACTTGAAATGGGTGGCAAGATTGAGCTGTAACAGAAGAGCAGAAAAATTCTACAACCCACTATTCCCTTAAAACAGGGTAAAAACTGTATCTACATGGGACCCTCGATCATATGGGGGAAGCCATCGGGAACAAGTGCAAAATGCTTCTTGCCAGGATCTCCAGGCCAGTCCCAGAGAGGAGACAGAAGACACCAGCTGCAGAATATGAAGTGTTTCCTCTTACCCTGTCAGGCCTGGCTTCCTGCCACGCCCACATTTAGAGATCACATGATCGTTTTCATTATAATGCAAATTACAAGTTATATGTGGTATTAGCTTTCACACATATTTTCGGTGATTCTTAGTTGTTTGTAAATAAGTGTAAATATCATAAACATATTTGAAATGATTTACAGTGTATAATATATATTTTTTGTAAAGTTCACATGCTCAATGCAATATATATACGGGCACAAATATATAAGTAGAGTGTATGCAAATTATAGAATAACATGCAGAAGTATATGTCAGATGTCATTTAATTCATAAAGGCGTTTTATGAAACAGGTGTGTAGTGTGTTGTCTTTTTTAGTACATACCTAGAAAAAACGTAACGTTTTGTCTTCAATAAATTTTGGTTTATCTGTGTACTGTCCAATAAACATAATAAACACGAATGAAATGACAAAAAAAGAATGTATGCAAAAAGCATAAGATGAGAAGTATTATTGTCAAGCTGAATCTTCATCTGGGAGATATAGCGTGCTACATCTATACCAGCATATACAAGAAGTATTTCTGCCCTTAATCTGCTTTTATAGATGAGATCTTATGGATAATATTATAGAAAAGATTATATAGAATCTTACAGATAAGAATATAAAGTCTGCAGATTAATGACTGTAAACCTAAAGCATTTGAATTATTAAATAGTAAAGATAATAGAAAATTGAAAGTATCAAATATAAAAAAGCAGAAGACATCTTATGATCACTGTTAACACTTCTTACAAACCTACATACACATGACCAGGCAGAAAACTATAATATCAAATGCTTGTAAAATCAGATTTTTCCACCGAACAATGGATACATTGACAGATTCCAAACTTTTCCAAAATTTGGAAATAGTCAAACTATGACATTTTAAAACATTGATACCCTAAATTCAATTAGCAAAAATCATAATCCTGCAAATAGTGTGTGTAATGTTTGGCTTTGTGTAAATATATAAAACCTGTTTGTAAAGGCTACACAGAAGAATACAAAGCAATGATTAACTGAGGTTATATCAGAGGACAGTCTCTGTCTTAATCATCCCCAGTGAATGTGGAATCTGCCCTATAAAGCACAGAGACCAGAATAAGACACACACACATGGAACTGGGTCATTGTGCCCTCATAATCAGAGTTTCACAGCTCCCCATTGGCCAAATCCAGAACAAGCCTCACATCTCTGTTAGCCAATAACAACACGGCTCTGGAGAGGCACTACAGGGTGGGTAAGAGGTAGAGAAAACAGTCACGCTCTAAGAGTCAAGTAGAGTATGTCAACCTGCCCATGAGCTGAAAAACTGAGAATCTGAGCTTCTGTTTCATAACCAGTTTCAGTGTTGAGGCTGAACCAGAATCAACGTGATTGGGTCTGTTCACGACTGAGCAAATCCACATTTTAGAGGCAGAAATCACTCATACACTGACTGTCGTGTAGTAAGAAAGAGGGATTATTATCTAGGCAGCATAAGAATTAGCCCGAGGCTCGTGTGTGTAAATTGTTATCTAACCTGTTACATCACACGACAGTGAATGCAAACAATACGAGGAGAAAAGTGATGCCCCCTGACGGAAAAATGGGGAACTGCAGAAGTCAAGGCGACCATGTGCTAAACTTTAATTTACCAGGACAGTAAAACATCAACATGATGAGCTGTAATTACTGACCTGAAATGTTGCTAATATTCATACAAAATGAAAGATTTAACAAGACACAAATAAAATGCTAATTTGATGTTTGGTACTAAATGTTTAAATGTATATACTGAAAATGACTGAAAACAGAACGGTAGAAAGATACGATAGTAACACACAATACAAATGTTCATTCATAACTTAACAATAGCAGTACAGCTGTACAGTGCAGATGGGTCACAACAGTCAGATGTGACTCATGTTGGCACTCCTGCTTTTCCTCTCAGACTCTGAAAGCGTTTGAGTGAATTCAGTGACATCAGATATCAGGATTGGAGGAGAGAAACTCCAGCCACTCTGTCAGGACAGCAAGTTTCACTGTGGGCTAAAAACAGCACAAAACAAACACAACACCATTACACTCAAATAGATTGTGGTAAACCCAAAATCTGATCTTAAACCTGAGTGGCCCAAGAACTAAAGGTTTATTCTGAACTACACTCAGATTACATAATGTCTTAAACCAGACTTATGATTTTGAGTTTCAATTAATGAGGTGCTAAAAATTTAAAGCTGCAATTCATAACTTTATCTTCTGTTTAAAAATGAACAAAAAAAACAGTTACTGAGCAAGTACATGACAGATCAGTGTTCAACACGATCTCCTTACCCTGATTCCCAAGAGTAACTATTTAAAATAAGGTTAGATTTATTATCTAACTTTTGGGTCAGATTTCCTGGGAAATGTCAGTTTGGCTTCAACATACATAATAAAAAGTACCCTGCAATTTGTTTCAAACAGAGATGGTGAAAGTTACAGATTGCAGCTTTAAGCACTTGCCACTATTTAAAAAAACGTTGGTTCTTATTTAGCGTTTAGTCTAAACACATTTCAAAAGTAAAACCAGCATTAATTTATGCTTCTCAACAGTGCTCATTTTACATGTATAGATCTAAAATAACATTTTAAACAAATGAATCGGTATATTTCACCTACAGAGAAGATCAAAGATCTCATACTAATTCTGTTCAGGGGTTTAGGATTGAAATGCTAATGAGACAAAACCAAATTCATCAGCTGTCAATGAGCTGTACTGTGAAACAAGTAATGAGTTAAAACTGAAAATCCTCTCACCTGCAGGTTGCTGATGTCCAGCAGATGGCCGTCTTTTCTCACAGACAGGAGAGCAGCTCGGCCATGTGATGGGTAACCCTCCCCAACCCTCAGATGACACACTGTGCTCGCCGTCTTCAGAAAGATCAGAAGCCTTTCAGCTGGACACCAGTCAATGGCAAACCTGAGGGACAGATCTCTCCATTACAAACCACAATCACAGATGAAATACACTGAGCAGATTCTCTCATGTTGTGTTTAAAGGACGTGTACCTGGAGTGCAGAGCCTGGATCTCAGAAAGCATCTCTCCCTGACTGACGTATCGCTCCATCACCTCCAGCAGAGCAGCACTCACCTCTCTGAGTGGACCTTCTGTGGTCTCTTCAACAAGACCAGCAGTTCCCTGAAACACCTGCAGGGACAGAGAGATAGAATAAGATACGAGAAAGACAGAGATAGCTGAAATTACACACTTTTAACAAATAAAGGTTCTTAAAAGGTTCTTCACAGTGAACCATTCTGTCACACCTTCTTAAAAGTACATCACAAAGGTTCTACAGATGTTAAAGGTTCTTTATGGAACCATACAGCCAAAAATAGTTCTTCTGTGGCACTGTGAGTGTACAGCTGGCATAAAGAAATATACACGGAGTCGCAGTACCTGAAGATGGAAGTGGGTATTGGTTGTCATGGTGATGGAGACCTGCAGTGGCTCCAGTGATTTTTCAGCAGAAAGAGGCAGCAGCTCCAGACGCAGTTCAGAAGGTCTGACTGACATCACTCTGCACTGCATGTGTCTCTGTGTCCCTGTGACCAACTTCTGCAGCCTGAAAGAGAAACACACAGGAGGACACGTGGCAGTTTACTATGCTGCAGTCAGTGTTGTGTTAATCACTGTTATCAATGTAATGTTGTTGCTATATAAAATCTGAAGTATAAACAGAAATCAGACCTGAAATGCAAAGAAAATTATTTTTTCACTAATGAAAACAGCACATTTGTGAAACTGATCATGTCAAATCTTCAGAAAATGTCTCATATTTCCTTTTGAACATCATTGTGTACTTGGGGCATGTACTTGTATACTACATTGTATATTTCTAGATCTGGGTTCTGATTGAAACAATATATTACACCAGCATCTGAATCCTAAAAACTCCATAAAATCAAACATTGGTAACATTATACGTTGTGTTTGTACAGTCTTACCCGTCCTTTAATAATGTCCAGTGATCAATACGGCCCAGCTGCTTATTAACCTCATCCTTGAGCTTAGACAGACGCGCCTCACACAGATTGAGCGCGTTCTGGGCTGCCTGCAGGGAATCGTCTAGCTGAAAGCTGATCTGAGTCTGTGTGTGAGAACAAGCAGTCAGAATCAGTTTATCACACAGCTGATCTGACTGCAGCTGAGAGCTGATCTGACTGCAGCTGAGAGCTGATCTGACTGCAGCTGAGAGCTGATCTGACTGCAGCTGAGAGCTGATGTGAGTCTGTGTGTGAGAACAATCAGTCAGAATCAGTTTAAAAACACAGCTGATCTGACTGCAGCTGAGAGCTGATCTGAGTCTGTGTGTGAGAACAATCAATCAGAATCAGTTTATCACACAGCTGATCTGACTGCAGCTGACTGGCCGTGCCAGATTAAAGTCTGTGGTGAGGGGACACTTTACCTCAGCTCTCTGATTTCGTTTAGCTGTGATTCTCTCTTTCTCTTTACACTCTTCCTTCTGAAAAAAAATTTACAGTTCAGCAGAAAGAACATGTAGGAGTTCAGCGATATAAAAAACAACATATTTAGATTTATTCAGTTAACAGAAGCTTTTAAAAAAGTGACTTACAAAAAAGAGAAAGCCTTTAACATTTTGCCACAAAAGCCAAAAACCCTGTTTTGGGGCCTTTTAAGACATAAACATGCTTTCAACAGTCTTAGTTGAGCACCTTCTTCTGTAAAGTGCAGAGCAGAGTCTCCAGTTTCTGCCGTTTCTCCTGAAGCTCCTGCATGTGGAGCTGCAGAGTGCTGATCAGCTCCTCCACCTCCTGAACTCTCTCATGATATTCCGCTTTCAAAGCCTTCCATGCAGCCCGAGCATCATTCCCTGCAGGACCACACAGCCAGACAAAACAAACAATGATATACAACAGTGATTCTCATCACACAACACAATTCAGGTCTTGCTGTCTCTGCTATTGAGCAGATGATCTGAGTCGAGCATGTTAGATTATGGAGACGTCCAGAATCAGTAACACTGTTCTGTCATGTACTTGCTCAATAACAGATTTTTGTTAACCAGAAAAGTCACAGTCTGCCGCTCTACAGGTTTATCAGATCTTCTGTTTTGTTACTTTGTGTGTGGTCTGGGAATTAAACCCATGACCTTGATCCTGCTCTACCAGTTGAGCTAGATGCAAACATGTTTGTGTGTTACCTGGGTTTTGGGGACACGGTTCATTCAGCAGCTGGTCCACAGACTCCAGACCTGCCAGCAGCTTGATCATGTCATCCACCACACACAGCTGCCTGAATATATGCTTCTGTTTGCGCCTGCAGTCCTACACAAACAGATATACGGTGTTCATTAATGCATTTACTCCTTAAACATAAAGTTTATTAAGATTGAGTTGTTGGCATAAACTGGTGCTACATTAAACTCGATTTACCATCAGATAAGGAGCCATAATTTCTCCCTCTCCTGTTTCCTGCAGCTCAGTGATGTTGCATGACTTCAAGACAGAAGGATCCGTCCTTCCCATAAGTCTGAAATCAAAGATCATTGATAAAGCTCATTCATTTATATAGACTGCCTTTAAAACACACGGTAACAACAGAGCATCATCACAGCTCACAGGTTTAGGTTGCTGGAACGTTCCCCCAACGTTTCCATTAAGGAACAAAAAAGTGTTATTTGTGTTTAATTTGTGTAATTAATGTTATTAAATGTTTTAATGTTATTCAGACCGTCTAGCAGCGTTCAAAACATCCGTTTTTGCATTACGTTGCATCAACGTTAATTCTTGGTTATAATAACGTTAGGACTACGGTTGCCATGGTGAATTTCCTATAAGGGCGGTTCGTTAACTGCCAGCAAACGAGAAATGAAGCATAAGAGCATTAAAAACGTTTAATGAACGTTTTTTGAACGTTTATGTTTGATGGATGTATAGTTTGATAGACAAACTCACGCCTCGATTCTCTCCGTCGCCATTTCTGTTTTGAAATTTACCCGCCCCGCTGTGATTGGTCTAAATGTTGACCAATAGTGTACGTCTACGTGTTCGTGTACGTCACAAGCGCGGACGTTTATATACAATGAGGTTCAGAGTAACCGGAAGTTTGATCAAAGCATCTTAATTCATAACTCATATTTTAATTACTGACGTTTTTTAATTTAATATTGTTTTTACAATTATGCTATAAAATATAACAAAGAAAAACACATGCATACAGGGACCAAGTTTCAGAGCAGGTCTGTAAATAAGTGACTCATTTTATGAAGAATATTATATATTATTTTTTATGTTGTGTGTTCAGAAATGTTTAGAGTACTGATGGGCTTATTTACCTGGTCTTGTTTCTGTATATTTTTTTACCAACTATACAGAAAAATAACTAGCTTCAGATATAACTAGTTCATGCTCGGCAAGCACCCATCTTAAACCAAAAGAATATGCTGTATATATATTCCCAACATCATCATTAACTAACATTGATTACACTGACTATGCTGTTGTGTGTTATGGTGTTTAATAAACAAAATTGTCTCTAAATCTGCAAAGAAACTCAAGACGGTTTGTTGTGCTTGAAATGAAATAAAAAAATCCCAAACACAAATACAATCCAGACACAATCAAACACCGTTTTACTCGTCTTTTATTGTCACATTCATATCTATGCTCTGTATTCTTTACAAGAAGTTCAAAACAATTGTGGATGAGAATCAAAGCAAATCAGGCAGGCAGGAAGTTGAAAGTCCCAATAAAAAGTGTGGCACTTGCATTGAGGAGGATGGAGGGATAAAGGTAGTCTGACAAATGTTTTCTTTCCTCTCTCAGCCTCCTGAAATGTGCCCTGTTTCATTAAACAGACCTTCACTCTCCCGCTGTATCATTACAGGTGAAATCCAACAAAAACGGTAACACTGTTTACAACAAGGTTCAAGCTGTTAACACTGAGTGATGTTTTAACAGTAAATGATACTCTTACAGCATGAATTTATCTTGGTTAGTGTTGATTTAGACAAATACTAGTACATTTTACACACTGCTAGTTGTATGAATTAACATCAGGTAATGTATTATGAACGAATATGAATTAACAATGAACAATAGCGTATTTAACGTTAATCCAGATTAATAAATGCTGTCAAAATGCTGTTCATGGTTAGTTTATGATACCCAATGCATTCACTAATGTAAACAAATTAAAACTTGCTGTAAACGTGTTACCGTAAAAACTCAAATGATTTCAATGTCATGCTGCTCTGTGCGGCCTGAAAAGATACGATTTATGTTGTGGCTCACAGAGAAAGAGTAAATTCTATTGCAAACATAAGAGATACAATCCTATGTCATTTTAAAAAGCCATCGGAAATACAAATCAAATAAAAAGATGAAGGACTTGTAAGTCAAAAATGAAAGTCAGTTTAATAATAATGAAAAGAGAGATTGGATAGTGAAATTCTTTTTATTTCCCCTCCCACATTTCATTTATTCCATTTCCAAATTCATCCTAAACCATTCCAAAAACAACCGGAGAATAAAGAAATCTTTGGAAGTGTTCTGTTCACTGCAGTATATGGAGATGTTACTACCCAGTTGCTTTAGTCTTTTATTAGGATTAACTGAACATTTTCCTTTCAAACTTTTTTGTGTCTGATCTTAGTTTTACGATTTGTCCTATTTGTATTTTTTCTAAGAGGTAGATCAAAAGAAAAAAATTAAAATACATGGTTAGGTGTATCGTGCCCTTAGAAACAGGATGTGATGTCATAAAAAGGGGACTACAGCTGCAGGACAGAAGGTTCGTAGAAGCTCTGGGCAAGATCGTGCCATTTTATTGCCGATTAAAATCTAGTTTTGCTCATCCTAACCACAGCCATCAAACTAAAGACACGGTGAAACTGGTTCAAGATCAGCTGGAAGAGAAGCAGTTTCTAACATGATCCAGTTGGTTAAGGATTGTAGTTAAGGTCCAGGTTAAGTTAGGTCAAGACTGAATGGTTTGGAGATGGGGAAAAACATTGAGATTTTGGAACAGGCACAATTGTGTGTGAGGAATCAACTAAATCTGACGCTACAGTTTTGTGAATTCGTAACATCTAACACAAGCCTCGTCTTCCCACAAACTTCAAGCCTTTCAGTCTATGAATGCTGTCTTAGCTACATTTGTGCCAACTTTTTCTTAATAATCAGCCACTAGAGTAGGGGATTCTGGGTAACAGTGTTGCTATGGTCAGTCTTGACATGGGATTTGATATGGGAAGAAACTTAGCTTTTCGGTTTAAAGAAATGTTAGAACAAACAAAACTGGGAATTTCACAGGTTGTACTTCTAATCATCTTCTCAGTGATCTTTTCAGGTTTGTCCTCCTCACGCTTTGTGAAAACTGTAACACTATGCGTTTATCTTCTGCCCTGCACCCCTCCCTCCCCAAAAGTTTAGCCGTCATTATTAAAGGGACAGTTCACTCAAAAACGAAAATTCTTTACTCACCCCCATGTCATTCCAAACCTGTATGACTTTATTCACTTCTGAGGAACACAAAATATGATGTTTTGAAGCACACTAGAAACCAAACAACAGTGGCACCCATTGACATCCGTCGTATGGACATAGAACCACAGAGATGTTTCTCAAAATATCTTCTTTGGAATCACATGAGGCAGAGTAAATGATGGAAGAATTTTCATGCTGGGGTTAACTGTCACTTTAATAGGAGTCCCGCCTCTAAGCTGGAGTATTAATATTCTATCCAAACCTCTAAAGAAAAGAGAAGCTAAAAATAAATTAAAGTCAAAAGTAAGGTAACATGCACGTTTGCTCTAGTCTGGTTGATAATAACAATCTTATGGCTAAGTACTGAGGTAGCGTTCCTAGTTTTGTGAGGTTTGAGTCGTGTTTGTAGCACCCAAATGTTTTCTTTAAAGAGAGGCCAGACTCTAGCATGGTGAGATACAACAGTGGCATGCAACATCAAAATGAGGATCACACCCGACTAAGCTGAGGTCCAGACTGTGTCTACATGTACATCAATGCACTGCTATACAACGGATGGGGTGACCACGTTCTCCTCATGGACTTCCCGGCAGACAGTTAACAGTCCTGTACAAACGACACGTGACCAGCCGTTTACTTGACTCGTCACTGAATTGCATAAGTATACAACATACTGTCTCTTTTAAAATCTCAAGTATGCTAACAAAACAGCTCTACGGTTTGTTGGAGCCCCTGCCGCAGAGAACAACTGCGTAGGACTTTAGGAGATGAAAAAGAAAGAAAATATTTCCAAGTACAAGTGCCAAACAGGAGATCATCTCACAGGACATGGGAAACTGTATCTTAAGTAGTTCCTTCATCCTGGAGTACAAACAGAAAAGGAAAAAACAAGGCTCTGGTTTGGCACAGGTGTTATGTGAAGAATGAATAATTTGTTAGTATGTCAAATCTACTGGTAGCAGTGTAAGAGAAATCTGTGCATAAAAAAACTCTGATCAAGGAGGAGAAATCTAGCTATAATCCAAACTAAATAAACAGAAAAATAAAACTGAAGGAAATTAACAAACGACTGAACTGAACAGAGAAAACGGTCACAAACAAGGCCAGCGCGAGAGAGGGTGTTCGGCTCCAGAACTGAAACAATGCAAAAAATGTCTCTTTTGATTCGGATAACAACACAATTTAAGGAAAAAAATGATTGGCTGAAGGCAGTGATGATGTAACAGGGTGAAAAACATGGGTTGAAACAGAAGGGGGATCTGATTTTCATCTAAACAGTATATTACCACTGTTTTCAAACAGAAAAAAAATCCAGCAAATTAACAGGAGAAAACCAACAAAACTAAAACTGCCCCGTTAAAACTGTCCAGGTCATAAATTCCCCTCATCACTTAATACCTTTTACCCAAAAAAAGAAAATAAAAACAAAACGAACGTACTTACAAGAACATTTCTACTTTTTCAGTTTGTGTCACAATTATGTTAGTTCTTAGAGATCTGCTGTTATGTTAATATTTCTTGATTACGATATTTTTTTGTGTTTTTTTTCTATATTGATGAAACAGTTCATAACCAGATGTCATGTCCAAATAAAGCTTGCCGTCAAAAATAACAAATAAAAATAAACTGAAAACAAAATGGCTGCTGCAGTCTGAACAGAGTGAAAGTGTGAGTGTGTCGGACAGAAATCTACAGGCTTCATTCCTGCCTGAAGAGCAGGAGCTGTGAATCAGTGACAGCCTCAGCCATGAAACCGAAAACAGAAGACTGCCACCTGGTGTGAAAACAAGGAAGCGCATGATCTGTTAAAGCACATGAACATGCTGTAAGTCATTCAGCTGAGGACTGAATGAAACCTGACAGGCCAGTCTGACACTGTCCATCCGTCTTTAACAGTTAAACCTCGACGTCTATCCGTCCTTAATCCAATCAGCATTTTATTCTAAAAATACAAAAATCTTATTCGATTGCTTCGTCGAACACATTATTTACAGGTTAAATTCACAAGATGTTTCTTTTGTAGTTTTCGGCTCCCGTTTTTCAATAGGTACCTTTTGTGTGTTCTGCGAGTCGGTTTAAAAAATGAGTCTGACCGAGCCCATAGATTTTTTTTTCTATGGTTCTGCCTGTTTAAACACACAAAGCACTTCCCCAACAAAAGATTAAACACTTAAAACTCAGAGTTAACTTTAGAAAACACACACGCACACACTCACACAGGACAATGGGCAGTGAGACTCTGTCCAAACAAGATGTTAGATGTTCTACATTCAGTTGACTTAAGACAGAGGAGGTCGACATCTTTAGTCGCGCACTAATTTAGATCTGAAAACAGAAAAGATTTGGCAAGGTAAATACCAAACATCCATCCAAACAAGCCCTTTCAAGTGAATCAACCAATGATGGACTTTCTAATGAAGTCAAACCACAGGTGCACAAATGCACGTTCTTCATTAAAGAGCATTAAGGAGCATTAAAGAGCTGTCTATGGTCAGGCATTCATAATTCATTCTGGCGAGTCACACCTGTGGTATGAAACGCTCATTATGCGCCAGTGACAGGTCATCTTTTCCTACTTTCCCATTGGCCAGTAATATCAAGCGCAGCTCTGTAAGGACCCCAAGGCACCGCGAGACCGCCTGAACAATTCACAGATCGTCCTGGGCGTCCCTCTGAGCTGAGGAGATAAACCTCCGAATTACACTCACTCATACACGCGCACACCGAGAATGAAAGAAAGAGAAAAAGGGGGAAAAAAAACAGAAAAAACTAAAAATATTTCTTCCTTAAAAAAATAAAATATTCAAGACTATCAGCTTTTTATAAAACATCAGCAAGCAAAAAGAAAAAAAATTAGGAATACTGAGGTAATAATACCCTGAGGTAGGTTTTTTTGTTATTTCTTAATTTCATTTCATCTAATCTGTTCTAAGTTCAGTGAGAAGACCAGGCATCTGGCAAACTCATCAGCAAATGTAGAACAAAACTGGGAGAGAACACAGAAACCATTTCACCGTCGCCTGTTCTTGACCTTTGACCGGCAGGCAGGTTCGAGGGCTGGACCCTTCGAGCGAAAGATATCGTCATATATATGTCCTGGCATTCAGGCACGCTTGTTCCTCTGTCTGCAGGAATACTTTATATTTTACTCTCCAGAAAAACACACCGTTTGAAGGCCATTTACAGGCATCAATTCTTGCTTTTAAAAAAAATGTTTTTTGTCACATTCCTAAATAGATATTTATAAAAAAAGAGTTACAGTTTTATTTATTTTTATTTATTATAATACTGGAAAGCCCATCGCTCAGTTTTAAATCGGATACCTGCCTGCTCCTATGCAATGAGGGGCCAGGTTAACTCACATATCATATATATATAATATATATAAAATATGCCGTTTGGGTGCGAGCAACGCTGCAGCGGTCATCGCTGGCATGGTTTAGGGCGGGACAGGTGTGTTTCCACAACCCAAAGCTGAACTGCTGCAATATAACTGCAGAGGACATCTTCAGCCCACACACATCTACTGAACTCTCGCCACACGCCCCGTCAGCCAATCAGCAGCCAGCCCAAAAGCAACACAAACACGCTCTCAAGCCAGGTGCGTGATTAGCCGCCGGCTAAACGTGCAGCATCTCAACACAAAGTCATGGAGATTATATTTACAACCTCATTTTTTCGTCTTCTATTTCATCTTTTTAAGAGCAGTGTTAACAACTTTGGCCCCTCCCTTCATCTCTGACTGGTAGGCAGAAGTCAGCTGATTGGTGGCTCTGCCCACCAAAAAAAGCAATGGTTTCTCTGTTCTCTCTCCTATCTCTACCTCACTGCATTTCATTAATAATACCTCTGAATAAACATTTCTATACATATATCTCTATCTTTAAAAAAAACAGTTAAAATTTTGAAGTGACTGTCGATGGCTGAGGGTCGCAGGTAGCTTACATCCCTCAGGAATACACACTTTTGAGGGATCTGTACTATTAAGAAAAGCCCTCTATAACACTCTATTTCTAATAAGCGACTATCGAAAAAACTCTCTCTAGAGGGCAATCACCTCACCATCCTCAGTCACTCCACCTGGCCTGGCATCTGGTCTCTGTTTTCTAATATCTCTCTTCTTAAAAAAAAAAAAAAAAAAATCACTCTTATTTCTTGTTCCTTTTCATTTTCACTAAACATATGTCCTCTCTCAGGCAACCTTTTTTTTCATTTTTTCTTTTTAATTCCCTCTCATTTTGATGCTCATTTCTCCCTGTCTACCGCTGGGTCTGTGTGTCACTTTCTCAGTCAATCCATTCGTTTGGCCTCTGTTTGTCTGTCCATCTGACTGGGGAGGGGCCCCGGGCCGGTCACTTCTTCCTGGGCTCCTGTGCCAGTCCCTGTGGGGGCCCCAGCTCAGACACGCCCTGTGGGCTGGGCCCCGGCAGGCCACTGCCGCCTCCTCCTCCTCCTCCTCCTCCTCCTCCTTTTTGCTGTTGCTTGACTTGTGTCAAAATGTCCCTGATCTTTCTTTGTGCCAGCTATAGAAAGGAGAAAAAATAATTAACTATTTTATTGTCTCAGGCGGTGTTTAAGTGACAGTACTCCTTGTTGTATAAATTGAACAGATTTAAACAACTGGGAAACAATACTAAGTTAGAAGATAACCAAAACAGTAGGTAAGACAGACGTACTATAAATAGAAAAAAAGTATAGTATAGACATTATATCCAAGGCATGTACTATAAACACAATGAATATTATTATTATTATTATTATATTAAAACATTTTATATTATATATTTAATTATGCAAAATACAACATACATATATACAAAATTCATATTTATACAAAAAAATCATAGTACACATAATAGAAATGTGAAAAAAATCAGACAAGCAGAAGCAGAAAGACTTTTGCCGCTTGAAGAGAAAACTCACCTGACTTGCATAAAAGTGTCCGATGATTTTGACAATGACCTGGTCGTGTTCATCAGGGGTCTGTTCTCGGGGAACCACAACCTCAGCAGCAGTGAGGTTCTGCAGCTCATTCACCTGAGAGAACGTGAACACATTAAACCTCACGAGAACCAAGAACTGTCTTCAGTAAAACAACAACATGAGTGGAACATTTTCATTAAGTTTTCATGCTTCTTTATTTGCTGAATTCGCTGGAATTATGTTGATTCCGAGTTGAGAAGGTTAAAAGGCATGCACCAATATATACATTTTGATTAATTGTTTTATATTTATTATATTACATAACTATTATTAATAGCTAACATTATAAATGTATGACAGTAGTGAAGTAGAATTCACACTAAATGGAATTCAATGGTATTAATCATATATTTCTTTTTTACTGTTGTTGTTATCTGACATGAATACAGGAATGATGCCATTCAGTGTGACTTACGGTTTTCCCGCCCTTTCCGATGACCCGTCCTGCAGCGGCAGCCGCTACTTTGATATGCGTCTCCAGCTTCACCTCCTCTTTGGGCCCAAAGAAGTTCTCCTCCTTCAGCTTCCCATATATTCTTCCCTGAGCCTACAACACCACAGACCTTCAGTTACTAATATCTCTGATACCCTCATGTCACTCATTAGGATCAAAACTGGACACGAGACAATGTATATATCAGCACATGGAGAAGAACACATGCAGGTGAGATCTGCAGACCATCTGACCTTGAACTGCGCTTCAGGAGGTCCTGTAACGATCACCATTCGCATTTTAGAGTCTGGAGCTTCTGCAGGTGCAATCTGAAGACACACGAGATGAGGCACGTTTGACTACAACACCATGTGCTTCTACCTTAAGCTACATAATGATCACTCATTGTAGTCGACCTCTGTTTCACTCAGCAACCAAATGCAGCTCATAAGAGTGCCGTCAGTACATTACAATTATTAAACAGATATTACACTTTAGTTCATCTGAAATTACAAAAATCTAGAGGCTGGGGAACCTAAAAACAAGACAATCCTTCAGCTAAAACTGTGTGAATTGTGTAGTACATTACATGCTATAAGAGCTTTGGCATATCTAGAAAAATGTATATTGGATACAAAAATATTTAAACACTATCAAATATCTTTATCTTGTTAGTTTGGTTTTATTTTAAATAATTCTAAGTCATCTTCAGGCCCCCTTGGAAGTTTGTCAAGGCCCCCTGGTGTAGAAACGGTGTATTACATCTTTTTACCTTAATAGAAGCTCCAGCAAAGCGGCTCAGCTGTTTGATGTGCTGCCCCTTCTTGCCAATAATGGCTCCCACAGCCTGGGCCGGGATGTACACGTGAACAGTCTCCTGTTCAGAGGCCTGCGGAAGACACAAACTTACAGCATCACACGGTAACATGCGGGAAACGTCACCAAACTGATTAAGCAGCGCTAACTGTCTGTCAAAGATCACAGAGTATGTCACAGCGGTAACTACGGTTTCTAAATACAATGGATTGCAGGAGTATTGGTCATACCCCAACAGGGCCGTAGGGGGGCCCGGGTACAGAGTTTCCCAGGGCGGCTGGTGGCATGGCAGAGGATGGAGGGAAGAGGCCGATGGCTCCCAGGTTGAGTCCGGGGATCAGGTGAGTCTGTTGCTGGTGAAGAAACAGGGAATACAGTGACACAGATCAATGCTGGATCATCAGGTAAGAGTGACAGTACTTAACTGTAAATTTACTGTAAATGTAAAGTGTACTGTACCTCTATCTGTCTGTCCGTCTACCTTTTTCACACTCTCTCTCTCTCTGTCTGTCCGTCTACCTTTTTCACACTCTCTCTCTCTCTGTCTGTCCGTCTACCTTTTTCACACTCTCTCTCTCTCTGTCTGTCCGTCTACCTTTTTCACACTCTCTCTCTCTCTGTCTGTCTGTCTACCTTTTTCACCCTGTCTCTCTCTCTGTCCGTCCACCCTGTCTCTCTCTCTGTCCGTCCACCCTGTCTCTCTCTCTCTGTCCTCCACCCTGTCTCTCTCTCTCTGTCCGTCCACCCTGTCTCTCTCTCTCTGTCCGTCCACCTCTCTCTCTCTGTCCGTCCACCCCTGTCTCTCTCTCTGTCCGTCCACCCTGTCTCTCTCTCTGTCCGTCCACCCTGTCTCTCTCTCTGTCCGTCCACCCTGTCTCTCTCTCTGTCCGTCCACCCTGTCTCTCTCTCTGTCCACCTGTCTCTCTGTCTACACGGTTTAAAGTTTGTCAGTTTTGTCTGTGATAAGGCACTGTTGTCATTCTCTTCATTCATCCACACACACAGTCAGTAAACTCACATTCATGGCAGCGATGTCGTTGTCATAGGCCTCTCTCACTTTCTTCATGATCTCTTGCTCAGCCAGGCAGCAGGCTTCAATGGCACCCTTTACTGTGATGGTTCTCTCCGGGTTATAGAGGGTCAGATCCTGCAGTCTGCACAGACACACACTCAGCACATCAGCACATGTGACAGAAGGAAATAAAGCTGTTGTTTTAATCATCAGGTTCATCAGGACGTACGGTGAAATGGTGATCTTGGTGTCCGTGTCTTGTTCCACTTTCTTCAGGTTTCGACCCTCCTTGCCAATCAAACGTCCGACAAAGTTGTTGTGAGCGAGAATCTTCAGAGGAACTTCGTCAGCACTAATGGAAATGAAAGATCTGTTAACACTGATCTAAGAACAGACGTGACCCACCTGGAACCTTTTGTTAATCTGCAGTATTCCCAACTAACAATTTTAGAATGTTTTCCTAACCTTTCCATTAAGTAATGTAACTGTTAAAATGCTGTCAAGGAATTCAAAACATTTTTTTTCCATCATAGATGTTGTATTAACATTATTTTTGGTTATAAGAACGTTATTCAAACATTTTTTAATTCTGTAACATTTTTAAAATGTTCCACTGACAACTTTTATAACATTTTTGATATATGTGTATATATGTAACTGAATAACATTTTTGATATATGCATCATTAAAAAAGTTCTACTAACGTTATTCCAAGAAAAGTTTTTACATTTTATATATATATATATATATATAGTGTTTCTTCCTCTCAGTGATGTGGAACATCTCCAATGAAATGACTGTCAATGACTTGTTGGGAAAGCATTATCACATAATCATTTTCTTTATTCTGGAGGAGCTTACTCTCAGGACCATCTTGAAATGGATTCATAAAGAAAACAACGGGACAGATGAGTCTGAGACTCTGAGTGGCTGTCACTCACGTTTTGGTGTCTTTGGCCTCCTGGTTCATGATTTCCAGGATCATGCGACAGGCAGCAGAACAGCCCTCTGGTGTGGAGTGAACACTGATGGGCTTCTCAGCAGCACCTGCGTTCTCCTTACGATGAACATCAATCCTAAGACAGAGAGAGAGACAAACAATATATTGAGAGAGTTAGGGAGAGAGAGAGAGAGACAAACAATATATTGAGAGAGTTAGGGAGGGAGGGAGGGAGAGAGAGAGAGAGAGAGAGAGAGAGAGAGAGAGAGAGACACACACAAAGAGAGAGATAGAAAGAAAAGGGAGAGACAGAGAGATGTGTTGTAAAAAGTTTATGAACTGAACATTGAATGAAAGAAGCCCCAGTTCTAGATTTAAAACAGCACATTCTACAAAAAGAGTACAAATAAGGCCAGAAACTTCAGAAAACATTAAGAATTGAGATTAGTAAAAGGAGGTCTGTAACCTTTAAAAAAACCTTAGGTCAATTACATGTATTTTATACTACAACAACTAAAGATTATTTATTTAATACAGTCTGATAAAATTATGACTTTTTTTTGCTACAAACAATATAAAGGAACAATAAAGTGTTCTGCACTCATGAAATCTTTCACAGATCACAGATATCCAGTCACATCACTGAACTTTCATAATTCAGGAACCACTGAACTAGTTCTACACACACAAATTACACTCCACTATGCAAAAAATGTATTCTTCAATTATCCAACCATGTCCTTCAACATAAAGCCTGACAGCCCTAGTTACTTTCTCCTTTCATTGTATTTACTGAATTCTTTGTATTTAAATTGTATTTTTTTGAGCATACTATTACTTGAAATGAAACTTTTTATCTTCAGTCACTCACTTGCTCTGAGTTTGTTTGGTGATGTTGCGGATGGTGGCTCCCTCTTTTCCAATGATGGCACCCACGTACTGCGTGGGCACCAGCAGTCTGAGCGGGATGTCAGCATGCTGCTGTTTGAACGGGATCCCGGAACCCGGCGACATCTGCCGGGAGTTTCCTCGTGAGCCATATCCAGGGCGACGGCCGTTGTCCGGACCTCTCTGAGAGTCGACCTCTGAGTTCTCATCAGGGATGTACGACACGCGCAGCGCATGGTTCTCAAACTGATATCCGTTGAGCTTCTGGATTGCTCTTTAAAAAGATGTTTACATTCAGGAAGTTAATGACACATTTAAAGATAAGTTATGATGCTTTATTTATAATGCATTTACAGTCATGCATTCGGCAGACACTTTTATCCAAAGCAACTTACAGTGCATTCAAGCTACACATTTAATCAGTATGTGTGTTTCCTGGGAATCAAACCCACAACCTTTTGCACTGCTTACACAATGCTGTACCAGTTAACAGCACAAAAGGTTGTGGGTTCAACTTATAGAAAAAGACAACAGCTCAAAAGCATCTTGGGGGAAAATGTCACAGCATAAATGATGAATGCAATTTAAATCACGCGTATTTGTACGGTGCTTTTCACACGATACATATTGTTTCAAAGCAGTATAATTTTTTCTCGCAAATCTACAAGGAATAAAATGATATGGATAATTTCTCAGTTCTGCATAGCTGATTTGCCTCAATAGGTATTAGGCAACACAGATGAATATAATGAGGAACAAGCAACACAATGTGCTGTCGGTGTCCTGCAGTACAGCTCATTCACCAGCAGGTGTCAGAACAACACAGATTTGATTTAAGCTCAAGTTTGCATTGCGAAGCAGAAGACAAGAGGTGTGTGGAGTGAAGGTTTAATTCAATATCACTGACAGATAAGATCAGAAACCATGCTGGCCACAGAGGTCACATATCAAAGTTAACTCACTGTCTCGCTTGTTCCCGAGTCCCATACGTGACGTTTACAACTGCAGTCTCACTGTCTGTATTCACTGAGAGAGAGAAAGAGACACCATCACAATCCTGCTGTTGTTTATTATTTATTTTTTGTGCAAATACACTTTTTTGAATCGCTTTATTTTACTTGTGTAAAGCAGCTGTCAAAAGCAGCCAGAATTGTCTCTCAGTTCAGTGAAATCAGGATTCTCTTCAAATGATAAACGTCTCTGATTTACCTTGTTCACAGTTCTCAACAGTTCCATACTGAGCGAGAAGACCATCGAGAACCTACAGCAGATACAAAGAGAAAGAGATTGTGATCGTGAGATTTATTCAAATAATCCTCCTTGTGAAAGTTTTAACTGGCTCATTGTGTCTCACATAAGGATTCTTATATAGAGAAGAAGTGTATTTAAAAGATCCACCCCCTGTTTCCTCAAGACAACTAAAAAGCTCAACCATCTGTTTGAATTAGCTGAATCGGGCACTCATAAATTGTTTACACCAACATCACTTGTGAGAAAATGACAATCCTGGAATTACTGAAAAATCTGGGGTTATTGTGAAACTGCGATAATTTCCCATTACATTTATGCATTTGGCAGACGCTTTAATCCAAAGCAACTGACAGTACATTCAAGTTATACTTTTTTTCTTATTACATTTGCTCCCTGGGAATCAAACCCACAACCTCTTGCGCTGCTAACACAATGCTCTACCACTGAGCTACAGGAGAACTTCCCAGGTGCATATTGTTTTGTTTTTTAAAATGTTCTCTACTCAAATATAACACGCTCTCTCACTAAACCACACTTTTACAAGATTTTGTTTTTGCTCAAGCTCTCGACAGACTGGTGGTCAAAAACCCACTGATGTGAAATGTTGCCTCCTGGCGGCTGCTGTTAGAACAGGCGGCTGTCAGAGGTGAGGCCGCTGGAGACCCGCCAGGAGACCCACCCATCAGAACAACAGTCAGACAGCACAACAGCCGCTGGAGAACTGAACACTGCTGGTGTGATCTCACAATCGCACACAGATCTCTGAATAACCTGAATAACACTGACAAACCTCTGATCTTAAATCAACACGGGACTCTGCCCGCCAGAACACACAGGACAGTTCTGTCCTCGCTGTTCAGTCACTATAAACAAGCATGTTGCAAAGTTTTGCACTCTATCTTGAGCAAAACTGACAGATTTGCACAGAGCTGCCTTCAGGAATATTATTCTCCTACCGTATCACAGAATTCAAATATTTATGCCTTTAAAGTGTTTCAAGTCGATATTCTTCATGACAGATAACTATGATTTTCATGTAACTTTAGAGTTATATGTAACTTTTCTGTCTTAAATACTTACTCCAGGTTAATATACTTAATACCCAGCTAACAGGGACATTCTGAAAACACTGACTAATGTTCTCTAAAAGTTATCAAAATGTATCAAAAAAACCATTCTTGCAGTAACATTATTAGGACTTTTCTATCATTGTGTATCATATATATGAAAAACTTTATTCTTACATTTGTAGTTGAATGTTTAAAAATGTTACAGAATTTAATAAATGTTTAAAAAACGGTCTTACAACCAGAAAATAATGTTAATACAATGTCTAAAAAATTGACTTTGTGAATGTTCCAAAAACTTACAAAATAACAATTTAAAAATGTTTGTTCCTTAATGGAAATATTACAAAAATGTTCTTGCAACCTAAAATTGTTCTGTAAAGATCCGGAGACAACAAAACATGGTCGACTACTCAGAAACATGGAAACAATCTGGCTTTGATGCACTTTTAAAACGGCTCTGTTTATGCATCTCGACCTGCCCAACAAAGCAACAATAACTCAACCAACAGCACGTGTTTGGTTCAGGACCAACAGGTGTCCAACAAGTTTCTTCAACCAATGAGGAGACGTGGTGGGTGGGGCCTGTTGAAAACCTGTTTATTTATTTTTGCACTTTTGTTTGGTGACATCAGCGCACATCTCACACCTAAGTTACAACACTGTTTTTAAGTTACTTTTACATCGTGCTCCAAGACCGTGAAGCAAATCACCAAGTACACAAGAAACGATTCAGGGATTAGACTTCATCTATGTCTGAAAAAGCACCTTTTAAAAGCTCTAGGCAAAACATTTAAGTGAAGAGCATCGCTGTGTTAGTTAGGAGGCGTGAAACAGATTTGGAGACTCACCTCCCACTGTAGGTGTGGCGGAATGTTTCTGATCTGCAGTTTTCTGGTCCTGTAGAGGGAGACAAAGAGAAATGAAGTCGTTTAGAGACGGTCCCTACAACCATATATACATACAACTGATGTCACAGTGGCGATCACAGCCACAAACGTGTTTAACAAAAACGTTTATGACCATAATCGCATAGAAACTAATCACACTAATGATATTTGGTGATTCGATGGCATTCAAACACTGATTCATGCTGACAGCTGGATCTTGTTTGTATCTAAATGGGGCAGAAAGAACCAGAGGGACTTTCACGCTTCCAAAGGTGAAAGTCGGGGCCAGAAGAAAGATAATTCCACATGGACAGCCGGTGTAACTTCATCTTAGCTCTGATATTGAAACTCTTGCTCTTCCACATGCCATAAGAGTGAGTAGATACAAATCAAGTTATTGAAGATAATTTCCACTGACATGACAACATGCAATTCTGGTTTACAAATACTGTTGAGAGATGCCACTCTAGAGCCAGAATCATGTATCAAGAGCATGTTTGTGTACAAAAACTGACAGCAGATAATGGTTCAGGACCAGAACGTCCACACAGTGACGTATACATTCATATTATGCAGGTAAATGTAGACAAGCTAACACTCTGACACAGAATCAGTCGATTCTAATGAATCAGTTTATGAAAAGTTTGACTCCTGAAACAAGTGCTTCACCCTCCAGAATCATCCTTACATTACGACTGAATGTGACTAACATATAAAGTCATCTGGACTCACTCGAGACTTATTGGTTAGATATCTAGGTTAGGTTAGCATCTCTTCTGCCTGTCACTGGTGGAAGCAGGCGGGGGAGAAAGAGAGAGACTGAATGGGTATATTGAAAATGGGCACAGATGTAGTTTAATGCCAGCTGCCCCGGAACCTTCCAAAAAACATGGGTCGAGAGAGAGAGAGAGAGAGAGAGAGAGAGAGAGAGAGAGAGAGAGAGAGAGAGAGAGAGACTGAGAGTCAAGACTGTCTTTGCCAATTGTATTCTTTTGCACTCATTATTTATAAACCTGTATGGAAAGAAAGAGAGAAAGAGAGAAAGAAAGAGAAAAAAAGAAAGAAAGTGAATATGTAAGCAAGCAAGAAATAAAAATGAGATGCTGAGGTATCTACAACAGTGTAAAAGCAATTAGAGGCAATTAATTAAAAAATGGGGACAAAAGTAGTGTGAAAAAGAGAAGAGTGATCTGAGTGAAACAGAAGAGTGATCTAAGTGAAACAACAGAAGCCTGAGAAAACACCATCTCTACATAAATGACATGATTAAAAGAACATTCACCAATCATCATGAATCTACAGAACGCTGTAGCACTCAGACACCTCTAGAGGGCATATCAGCAAATATCTGATGCAGTGGGGCGTGTGTTTAGCATCATGGAGGGAAATGGGTGCCAGGGGTCATGTGGGCAGAACCTGAAGTGCTTTCTGGTGACTGAGAAAGGGTTAAAACCTGAAGCCCTAAAGACCTCTGAACTCTGGACGGTTAACACCCACATGTAGAGAAAATGGCGCCATTTGGCCACCTCCTACCTCCCAGACATCATGCAAATGGCGGACAAAACAACCAATCAGGCGTCAAAGAATCTGGCAAAGGATCTCCACGCCACAGAGATCAGCAATGCGAGGGGTGTAAAGCTAGTCCAAATTAAGCCAAAATAAAGTGCCAAATTCAGAAACTTTGAAAGTCACTGTGGAGACAAAGAGGCCTTATTGAAATTATATTTAAGGAATTCCAATGTTATTCTTGTTGTGATGGCTTCCAAGATCAAAACACTCATCAGAAGAAACCTAACATGTCTGTTAGATTATTTTTAAAGTTAATTAGGATCATCAATGTACAAAAACTTAAACTGGTGCAAAAGGGGAAATGTCACACAAATGGATTTCATGCCGGGAGAGGCCACCATTCCCTTTTCCCAATGATCAATCACTTAATTCCCAACCCCTCCCCCATCCTGACGCCTCCATATCCCACCCACACTCACAACCCACCCCCCAGTGCTGAAAAACAGCCTTCTTGTTTGGCACATCTGAACCCGATTCAAACCACTATGTCACGTCCCACCTAATCCCCGACCGTTCTGATTGGTCAACAGCATGAAAATACTGGTCAGATGAAAGACTGGACTTTTCAGAAGAGTGACATTTCTTTTCGGTCTCTCCTTCTAATATTTACAGAAACAACATTGTTTCAACTAAGTATTTTTGCACTGTTTTACCTGTTGCACAAAAGGTAAATTCAGAAATTAGTTTTTAAAGGTTCCTGAGCCATGCAGAGGTGAGCGATGAGATACAAACCACAGAATACGTTTATATCTTACAAGTTCCTGCATTAAGCACACATTGCATTAAGCTGTGATTTTATGGTTTATGGTTCGGCAAATAAAATCTGTAATCTCAACACTGAGAGTCCAGTCACAGACAATTAAAAACATGTAATAAAAAACTAGTAACAATATACAAAGAAACTAAAAAGGAACAATAAAGAACCAAAGGATAAAGCAGGAGCATTACCCCCTAAACAGGTCAAAGGTCACGGGACTATAGGGTAATACCACAGGGGGAGAGTGTGTGTATGGGGCTGATATGTTGTATTGTCCCATACAGGAGAGGGAAAAGGTCAGGAGAAACATTACTAGTTACTCCTATATCTTAAACGTGTGAATGTAAAAGAAAACTATAGATGTGACTAAATGAATTAAGATAACATACAGCACAGTCAACAGCAGGAGTATCTGCAGTTTATTCAAGTGGCTTCACTTCATTTGAACGAACCTGTTTTTAAATCAATAAATCTCACGTCGTTTCAGTCGCTCGGTATAGAGATCTGATCTTTAACAAGCTCAACGTCTAGAAAGTCCTCTCGGCTCCACGCGGCAGCTCTTGACGCATGAGCAAAGACAGAAAAAAACACTGCGGGGAAAGAACTTTATGTCTTGACATGGTTCAGGACGTTCAGTTCCTGCACACGAGGCGCAGACGCGCGCATGCACGTTAGCTTACCTACACGAGGACTTTCTATAGATTTCTGTTGTTTCTACATGAAGCTAATTATAATTGCTTCAGAATAACCTTAACTCTACCTCTAAAACTTTTGCGTTTTTTATTTTAAAAAAGTATCCTATAGCCAAGTCAACCCACACAACACAAATATGCACACTTCTCGCTCTCTCTCCCACACATACACACATAAAGCAGGTGCACACCCCCCCTTCGCTTTGCATCAGTAAGAGCTTCAACATCTCCAGATGCATGATGGGCCAGTCTCAGCTGGCCTGGAGGACTCAGCATGGCTCTTTTTCTCTCCCGCAGATGGAGACACAACAAGAAACATTTTATGGTTTATATTCATCAATCTCCTTATATCAAAAACACACATTTTCACACGTACACACCCACTAAACTCATGCCAACCATATGTCAGTTAATTTCTCTCTTCTTTTAAATACATCTTCAGAATGAACAATGCACTTTTTAAGGCTGTATCTAGAAGATCTCTGAAGGTTTTGTAATATATTTTGTAAATGTTGTAAATAATGAAATCACACAAGCATACAAGTGCTCTCCTGCTAACAGGGAACATTCTCAGATGGTTGGCTAATGTTTTCTTAACGTTCTCTTGAAGTCACCAAAAAGCGTTCTTGCAGTAACATTTAGTAGAATTTTTTTTCAGTGTTATATACCATGTTTTAAAACGTTAAAGAACAAAAACTTTATAACCAAGCAATAACATTAAATACAAGGATCTAAAGGACTGGACAATTTTAATGGTCCTAAAACTGTCAGAACAACATTTTTTGTTTTTGGGGAAACATTAGGTAAACGTTCTTACAACATAAAATCGTTAGCTGGGACTTTCTGTGAGCATACACAGAAAGAAACAGACACTGACAGACTCACATTCAAAACGATTCAACAGTTCAGGACACAAATGTGTGACAGTGACATTAAAACAGTGAAACTCCCACACAGTCAGTATCACACAGGTGTAAACGTACAAACATAAAGTAAAAAAGTAAATGTACATAAAGCTTCACATTCCACCAAAACCTCTTCTGACGAGTTCCTCACAGCGGCTGTCAAATAAGAAGAAAAGACTCGTATCTGGAAGACAAATACCAGTTGTCGAGGATAATAAACATTCGTCCCAAAACATAGCTCTCCATTTACTATCAAAAAACAAATGATGTCTGCTTTAGTGCTTTACTGCCACACAATCGTCTTAAAAGCATTCGAGGCTGCGAATCCTCTCGTGTTGACACCGTGTTAGCACGTGCGTAGAAAAACAAAATATTTTTAGAGAAAGGAGCTCCGAAAAACAATTTAATAAACACACGAGTGACTAAACGTTGAGAATTTCCACCGCTTATTTTTAAATACAAATAATTGTGATTGTTGTAATGGAGATTAGAAAATTGTTAGGCTAATTTGCAGAGTACATTTGGATAACCACAGCTGGATGGACAGTGTGTTATTGCAGAAATTTCCCAGGTTATTTGAGATAAAAAAAAAAGGTGCAGGAACAAACTCATAAATGTCATTATAATGCCTAAAATCATCAGGAAATGTTGTTGTTAACGAACATTAACTATTTAAGACCCACAGTGGAGTGAGAGGACAGAGCGCATAGGAAGTCAAAAATCACCTTGTGACAAAACCCTCATCGAGCAACTTCCTGTCTTGTTTTCAGCCAATCAGAGATGACGCTGATGAAAACCATGGGGGAGGGTAGATAAGCAGTTCCTGTAGTTCTTGAATAACCAACCAAGCTGGCAAATAAACTAGTGTAGTATACTAGTATCCTATACTATACCAAGTTACATTTACATTTATTCATTACGCAGACGCTTTTATCCAAGTGACTTACAAAGAAAGACAGCATAAAACATTTTGTCTAAAGAACCACCAAGCCAAGACATTTACAAGCTACATTTACAAATGATAAACTTATTCTGATGCTAGAAACAGGATGAACAAAAGAAGGTTTATATATGTAGGAAAGAATATCAAAGCTTTGGGGATTTGCTACATAGTTAACAAGTTCTCATGTTGTTGACTAGTAAATTATTCTGGTTTTTCTGCTGATTTCTCCACATACTCAAGTAAACGGTACTTGCATAATAGTTAAAAATCAAGCGTCTAACACCTGTGCTATACAGAATCTGATTTTACTCATTTTTAACATTTGGATGAGAAACAAATTCTCTAAATTAACAAGCTGAGCTGTGCAGTTAGTTTCTCAATATAAACAGTTCAGTGTGTTAACCACAAACAACTTTCTCAAACCTGAATAATTAGAGGAACGTTTAATCTGGACTAAACAGACTGTCACTGATTTAACTGAAGACATTTTTCTATGACAAATGTTTATGATCAACAGTTTATGATCACATTTAAAGACTCAACTAGCATTACAAAACAACAAATGTTTTAGCCCCTATATATATATATAAAAAAAAAAACCTCTAAATCTGGTCTTTTCTACCTTTTTGAGAGAACTATTTTCTCGCTTAAAGGATGAAGTAAAATTGATAAATATGTTCTGATTACTTTCAAGCTAAACGACGGCCAAACCATTTCGTTTAAAATATATTGCGTATATTAAAAAATTTAGAAGAAATATAGAGATGTGCCACGCATATGAAAAGTTTAAGAAATTCAATTTAAATGACAGTAACTAAAATATGTACAGAGGCAAAATATTTGTATAAATAATTCTTATACAACAATCGTTTCAACAAGCAAACCATATCCATTATATTTATGCATATAAATGTATATAAATTAAAACAATCTTTACAACAATCCCCTGAAACGTTTAATAACACTGTAGTCAGTGATTTAGATCAAGATATTACACAGGAAATGAAAACACACCAATAACTAAAATTACCAAATGCTAAACCGCTTAATCCCATCATGATTAGACAGACAGAAACATTAAATATCGAGAACATCAGTTAGTAAATGACCAGTGGAGATGCACAGTGAAGCTTCCAGCATTACAACCTCTGCAGCCCACAGTGAAAATGGCTGGTGGGTCTAGGAGGGGAAGGGGTGGTGCCTACGTTTGACACGCCTCCTTCTTCCCGCTCTTTGCGTAACAAGAGTCCAAAGAGGGAAGCTGGGAGCTGCTTACGGTCTAGATGAACGTGTTGGTTCCTCAAGTCAACGAAAACACCCTCGTAACTTAAAGGAAGGGATCAAAGATCATTTTGGCGGCTCTGTGGAAAGCTATAGGTGATTCACACAGCAAGATACACCAATGGAGATACTCTCTGGCCCAATGGAGCCAAAGACCCAAGAACTGAATAGAACAGCAAGGGTTAAACCATAAATCAAAGTGGTGCAGAGAGAGCACAGGCCATGGTGAGACAACTTCACCAGAAATAACACACACAGCCCATCCCCCATTTTTCCTGCTTTCTTCTAATTCTCCCTCGTTCCCTCCCTGCGGAGTTTTCTGCTCTGCGTTACCTGACAGGCCGCCCTCCTCCCTTTCCGCTCGTTCATTCTCCCTGCCCTATTCCCCTGAGAGGTGAGAGGTCACGCCCCAACCTCAGCCATCAACACACACTGATGCAACCCATAACATACCAAGAGTACGGAGGGGGCAATATTGCTTAGAGCCCGTCCAGGCCTACAGGCGTGTAACAATTCAACCAATGAAAATAAACCACCACGTCTTAAAGGAGCCGTTTCCTCACTGAACACTGATGGCTGTCCATGGCAATGGTGGACAGAGTAACAACAGAGGCCTCCGATAATTGAAGAAGGACATTAAGCTGCTAATAGTTTTTGAGAAAAAAAAAACTATGACGTTCTAAACTCAAAACATTCTCCGCTACTTGGTGAAACGTCTGTTTAAAAGCATTACAAACGCTCCTCAGTTTTACGAATAAAAACATGAAGGTATCTGAACATGATAAATTCTGACAACTAAATGCACTTTTTACGTACACCTGCAATTTCATAATTTCATAATATTTTTATATTTATCATTAATATAACGTCAAAATTCTTGGCACAGCCAGCAGTTTGTAATACTTCACTGCGGTTTAAAGAATAGATATAAAAGCATGAACAATAATAATATAACAAAAACAACACATTGTAACACTGTCTTTATATATTTTACATACAGTCATAAGGAATTGTTTTATGTAAGTCAAGTTGACAACACAAGGTACAATAAAACAAGTACAATCCTGTATTAATGAAAATATACAAACTGATGTATCAGTCCATTACATAAAAAAAATAAAAGGAAGCCAAACTAGCAGAGGTAAAAAGCTTAAAAATATGGGGTCATTGAGGTTATGTCTATCCTTCAAATGGTTCATAAACTCCAGATATTTTATTTCGTAATTTTTCTGGGGTGTGCAAGACAACAGCATGTGTAAATGCCGGTATTTCTTGTTTCTTTACCGGCTGACTTATTCCACTAATGTGGAGGATCAGTGACTTAAAAACATCACCAAAATCTCAAATCTCATTAGCAGAAAACTGACCGACCTCAAAAATACATGTTAACTGACACCAGATAAACAGCATAACACTTCTGTTTAAAAGTTCACTATCACGTAATACTGAAATGGATATGAACACCTGATAGGGGACATTCTAATGTTCTCAGACTTTTTCTGCCTGCACAAGATTTTCTCTTGCCCAAATTATGCTGTTAAACTCAATTTATCATTAAAAAAATGAAGTTGGCAAAAGCACAATTTGAAAAGCACACAATTTCGTAAACAGCAAACATATTGCTGGACAACACAGAAAACTTTTTAAAGTGTCAGAGACAGAAAAATTAAACCTTAAAAAAACAACAGTTCTACATGTTCCTTCTCAAAATAAAATGTTGGCATATAAAAATAATAAAAAATTAATTCTATGCAAGCTCAGAAGCAAACGGAAACACAAATAAATGAGTGACAGTTTCAAATCTGAGCTCTTCTTTTAATTTCCACTGAAATTGTTCTTGCATGTGTGCACAAGCATGCAGAGAGAAACCACGCTGCTTTTGACTGCTGATTTTTAAGAATGTGCAAGCATGCAGGGAGCGACATGCTCAGCTGAGGAATGCAACAGCAGTCAGTGGGGGTGAACTGAACCTCAGGTCTCTTCCTGCATTATCATGTGAAACACTTCTGCCTCTCATCCTTCATTCTCTCTTTCTCTCTCTCTCTCGCTCCTTTAGCCATTTGAGTAGGACGGGGGCATGGGGAATATATGGGGAGAGAGAGTTTTGTCTGCAAGAAGTTCTCAACATCTCAACCTTTGACCCCAGTATGGATGAAGACGGCTTCGACAGGGGCTTTAAAAAGAGCCGTAGGGCAGGAGACGGGGTAACTTCTCAAAGAGGCCGCAGATTATCCCCCTATGTTAAAGAGGGAGGGGCTGCAGGGCTAAACTAAAAAGCAGAAAATATTTGATTACATTTTATCATTATTTTATCATTAAAGTGGGATGCACTGAAACACTTCGACTTAAGTCACAATAAAGAAAAATGTGCCAAATCGTTTAACAGAAACCCACATACTCTCAAAAGCAAGCAAGGGGGGCTTTCTGCAAAAAAAGGGGGCGTTGTCTGGATCCTTATGTACCAGCAACAACAGGCGCTTTTGTCCAATGTTTCTCATATTATCCACACGCTGAAATAATTGCACCAGTGTATATAAGCATCACAGGCCCCTATACCTAAAGGCATCTACACGTACTAAAGCTGCTCTAGTGTTTGTCTTTCTGAAATGCCCCTCGTATAGGCATTTCTTCTCGGCTGGGGCTGTTCGGTGGGTTGCATGTACGAAACAACCGTATAGAGTACAAACTGCACGACCCATTGAGTGGACAAAAGGCGAAGTGCCCTTAGTTTGGGTCAAAGTTCACGCCGCTCTGATGCGCCCTACTAAGGGAAGATGGAAGCGCCGGTGCGCCTCCATTTTGTGACTCCAGAGAAGATCACGGGGCAGAAGCACCGAGTAAAAACCTCCACGTAACCACGTTTTCAATGCAGTCAAGCTGCTTTTTATTTCATCTAAAAGTTGCTCAACAAAGAAAAATTAAATCACGCGTTTAAAACTACCTAGAACTAAAACTGGCGCTTATTGTCGACAGGCTGTGAAATAAATGCCCCGCTTTGGTTAATCTGCAGGATAACCAATACGACCTGAAGTCTCCTAACATGACAGCATGAGAAGTTTCTGCATGCATGCATGCATGCATGCAATAAATGTGCACAAAACGAGCTCCTCCCCGTCTAACATGTTCGCCATTTCATGAGCCATGGGCGCAGGCAGAAACGAAATGGCACGTCGCGCTTGTTCAGCCCCTAAAAAGTCACATTTCCACTTTTTAAGAATTAAAACACTCATTTCTGGATCAAATGACCACGTTAATTCATTTGCAATGTTGCTCGTTCATTTACAGGCACTCTGTCTCTTAAAAGCACTTTATTTGTTCATCTGTATGTGTGTGTAAGGGCTCATATGTAGCTATGCGTGCCGTTTCTAAAAAGCGTCAGAGAAACGTCAGTTTTGTCGTGCTGAAGCTTTTAGATAAATAAGAAAAAGCAAGAAATGTTTCATTGCTTAAGTCTTAATTGGGTGTAAAATAAATCAGACGGTCACAAGGGTTTCGTTTAGCAGATATTCGGCCGCGCATTTTGCCAAAGAAGATTACGATACAATAAAAAAACACAAAAAAGATTAAAACCCAATTGATAAGTTAGGTTTCCAAGACTGAAATCTCCCCTCTTAAGATTATTTTTACACACACCTTTTGTTTCCTATGCATTTTATCTATAAAACGACGCTCAGTTTCCTAAAATGTGAACACACCAAAAAAACAAAGACACTATAAATGCGCAAACACCCGCAACTTCACCAATCTACCTAATGTTTGTTTTGAGACGAGATTAAAATCTTGTGCATATCTGTGACAAGTGTACTACTGCAGGCCAAATGAGCAGACGTACACACACTAAACATACACACTAAACATACAACATACAACATACACATCCACTACAAAGGCAGCAGGAAACTCGGGTTCAGGGTGAGTAACGTGGCCGGGATGCGCCTCCGTCATGTGGGCGAGTCTCCGTCCAGCCATCGCCCACCGACGACCTCCAATCAGCACAATGAATCCAGTCACGTGGGCAGGCAGAACTTGCTGGAAACCTATAGATAACGTATAGGAGCCGGATACTCATGTTGTAAGTCTGCACAATGTGATGAAATGTGTGACACCAGAGACGAGAGGCGGTTAATGCTTTACTCACAAACCACTTATTGCATTTATGCACCAAACACCTTTTTATTAACACCCTTTCTGTTTGGGTATACAGCTGCACGTTTACTCAAAAACAAACACGCATAAAACCCGAATGGCTTTTTAATTGATGCATCTCTGCATGCATTGCACCGTGCAGACGTCGTACCGTATCGTTACTGCATTCTCCGTTGCTTTGCATCAATGCATTGATGCAAAATCTTTCAATGCATCAACACTGAAAGCAATGCATCGCATTGAAAGCAATGCATCGCATGCTTTAAGCAACACAAACTGTATTGCCAGACCGATCTCAATGCGCCTGTAGATCAACGGGTGCAGCGCGGCACAAGCGACGCTCCGCGTTGACGCACGCCGCGCCGCGGCTTCAGTTTCTCGGAGGCGGCGAGGGGGAGAGACCTGCCTTCATTCATAAAGTCACCGGGCTGCTCGAGAGTACTACGGCGCCGTGAAAGAGGCGGAGCCCGCCGTCACGGCACCGCCCACCCCGGAGAGGCGGAGGGGGCTGGTGGAGAAGAGCAGATCCGCAAGCTGACGGAGAAACGGGCGGTGTGGAGGCGAACAGAAACCGAGCAGCACCGAGCATCCAGACGATAAGAGCCGCGATGCACGGCGCCTGACCCGGCACACGCTGTGGATCTGTCGGCTGTTTAGTGGTTCAATCACAACTCGCTGTTTTCCACGCACACCCGCTTGTTTTATAAGAAACAAATACATCCTGTAGATTATTTATGTATACAGTTCATCTATAGCGGTTTGTTTTTTTTGTTTTTGTTTTAGCAGACTGGCAGATGAATGGTTTTGGTCGTGATCCTACACGTTCTGGTCATAAAAATCGGTATAAAACGTCTCAGAGATTTTCATTCGTTTCTTTGTGACCCGATCACGAATATTTGGTTGATCTGCAACGCCGAATAAAGGCCTGCACGACCCAAATGACCAAATCAAAACACCATCCCAAAGTTTCAGACTGGTGACATGCAACTTCTGAAGTGTTGAGCACAGAAAGCAACACTTTAAAGCACAGAAACTCAACCAGGTAACATCTTGAAATTGTGTTGCATCGAAAATATGACAAAGCCCAACAAACATGCCTGTTTATCCCACTTAAAAAAGTCAGATATAATCATGCACACTTCAACTAAAGAGGCTGTAGTTTCCAAAACGATTCTTAATGCTATTAAAGATATTTTTATCTGTAAATGTGTTCATCTGTTTCTACAAAGACACTTCTGATCAATTATACAAACATCAATGTCTTATTTCAGTTTTCCCTGCTTACAGAGTTAAGAAGGGTATTACAGAAATGTCATGATCTAAAGTTATCAGTAAACTGATGACAGATTGAAGAACCATTCATTTAAAATTTATAAAGACAATGTCAGTATAGTAAAATAAAAATTAAAGCAAGCCTTTATAAGTACAGACTAAAATAATAAAACTTTTCCAACCTTCCACCCAAAACTGAATACATTCAACAGATTCCTCTTGACAATACAGTACATGTAATTTATATAAAACTATAAATTAAACCACTCAAGCTGTAGACCTCTGGACCCGGTGTTTGATTTAAATCTGTGTTAAATTAGACTTTTGTTAATCTCCCAATAAATCTGGAGTTTAAACTTAACATATCAAAATGTTCTAACAAATGAAATCTTCAAAACGCAGGACCTTGAGTCTCAACAAATGTTGTCATGTGCATGAAGCCCTGCCAGCTTTGCTTTTAATTAAATGTAATTAAAGAGATTCTTTAACTGAAAGAGAAACTAAACCAACTTAATAAAACAAGATCATTTAAATTAATTAAATTAGACCAACAAAATATGCCAATATATGCCATTTGAATCAAAACAATTTTATTTTATACACTATCCAATTTTCTCTCTTTTCAGTGTTTACTTTAAACAAAAATAGTGATATGTCAGAAAAAAAAGAATAAAAGAAATATAATGTTTGGTACAATTTGCCACATAAAGGGGTGCATGAAATGGAAAATATCTGTAAATAACTTTGTCATTGTCTAATAAACTGGTTCCTCATTTTTGTCTACACGAATGTCTATGAAACTACCAACAAAACTTTGGTGTACCTCAGAAAAACTGAAGTAAATCTAGAAAATGTCTCTCGAACCCAAACAATCTTTCCTTAAAGAGTGAGAAAAGTTCAGCTTTTGTTTAAAAAAAAAAAAGAGGACGCTCCTTCCTTCAAGAGCATGACGTCAGCCTGACATTTTTTTTTTAAATCACCCAACTCTGTAAACCTCAGAAAGACAAGATCTTCTGCTGCTGCAGGAGACATGAAGCTACACCAGCTCTGAACCTCTGTGTTCTTTACCATCTCACTCCTTGTGTCTCTCTTCTTTCACACATTATCATTAATGATCAGAATTTTCCCTCTGCTGTTTAATACAATTTTTATTTCTCTGAGAGAGAAAGAAACAAGCTGCAGAGGTGGAATATCAATGCACCTCAGTCTGTCCAAAAGCGTTAAAAATTAGGTTTAAAAAATACTCAGTAGTGCACAAACAAAAACCATATAATAATAATAATAATAATAATGAGACAAGACACATGATAGAGGGGAAATCAAACTAAGATGTCATAAGAAAAGTTCAAACACAGTTTTCTTGCTGCAGGATTTCACGTTAATTTTATAAATTTTTATTAATACGACAAAGTATTAATCATGTTAAAAAAGCAAAAACACTTGAAAACTACAACCACAGATCAGACTGTATAGAAAAACAAACAACAGATCTACAATACCATGAAAGAATCCACAAGCGAACAAGAAAAAAAAAACGCTGTTTTAGACAGAAATGCTACATAAACATTGAAAAGATTGTTTAACCCTTTAAATCTGAAATCAAATCTCTCTTTATTAAGCTATCAGGGCCACACTGAATTTATTAGAAGGATCAAGTACAAATGCAAATAACATTCAGTGTCAGCCAGTTTCTGAGCATCAAATCAGAGCAAAACTAAAAGTCACATTTACATGTACACGCTACAGGCCTGTGTTCAGCCTGCATGTGTCGGGCTCGCTATACGAAGGCGAAGGTATGACTTTGTAAGACTGGGGGGTGTGTGCTTGCTCACCCCTCCCCCTCTCTATGCTTTAAAAATGTGTGTGTGTGTGTGTGTGTGTGTGTGTGTGTGTGTGGGGGAATAGCATGACCATACCAGCACATGCCTGTTATGAGGTCATGTGATCCAGAGGCTCCATTTTAAGTGATTTGGACTGGGAAGGAGGGAGTTTCAATGGAGGAAGACAGGGAGGGGGCAGGAAGAGAGGGAAACAGCAAAAAGAAAGAAGAACAGAGTGTTGACTGAGCTCTACTGAGGTTATATGTTTCCACGAAGAAGTGGGTTCAAATAAATGAATAAATGCACAAGCATGTAGGTTTTCTATTGCGTTCAAACAAAGCCAAATTCATAGGTGGTGATTTTTTATGAAAAAGCTCAAAATTTAATTTGAAAATGTAGAATTTTAGATTTGTAGCTTCACTGCAGTGGAGAGTAAATGTTTCTGTACAGAAGAACTAAGAAAAATGAATGGAAATGTGGACTTCACTAAGAAAACGTTCAGAAATGGACAGTCAGTCACTCCTCCTCGGCTAAAAGACGACCATGGATTGAAGATTACTGACAGTGAAAATGGCTAAATGAACTTCAAAACCACAAACTAAAGTCTGGCTTAATTCCATCTCAACGCAAGCAAATGTTAAGAGTGAGAATTCAGTTCACAAAGTGAATTCTGTTCAGTAAGTGTGAACGCGCATTTGATTTCAATCAGATACATGTTAGCTGACACACACCACAGCTCTGTAAGCATTATTATATACGTTCAACAAGGTTAAAGACAGATTTTTATACTGACACACCCTACAAGCAGATAAAGAGAAAATCAGCTCCATTTTCTCTGTTCTGATGCTTTCTAACACTCATGATGATGAATGCAGCAGAGTAATGTGAATCTGCAGCATTTGACTCATACCCTCATTTTTACATTTTCTGGAGTTTTTTTCTTTCAAATTTTACATTATTAATGAATCACAGAAAGGAAGAGTATTTAAATCATTTTCTCTTTAAGTTAAGAAATGCTGCAATGTTTAAAAACAACCAGAACCTAAGTGAATATTAATTTACTTATCATTTGTATGTGCTCTAACAATTATTTGCTCTACGATTCTATGAGTGATTCACTAACAGAGTAAATTTATCATTAAGAGTCAGCATGATGGTTCAAACAATATTTTTTTTTTTACATTTTTATGCATTTGTAGAAGTTTTTGCAGAGTTTTTATCCAAAGTAACATACAGTACATACATAGATATACATTTTATCAGTGTGTGTGTGTTCCCTGGGGATCGAACCTAGAACCTTTGCACTGCTAACACAATGCTCTACCAATTATGCTACAGGAACACGGTTTTAAACAAATTACTGGACTAATTAAAATAAACGTTGACGTGAAAACTAACAGGAAGTAACTCTGAAAAAATATCCACCCAAGTTACATACGTAAAGGTTACATAAAGGTTTAAAGTTTGAATGTAGCGTTGAAACCAAGATGATGCCAAAAATGTGTCTGATGCCTCAGAAGTCATCAATGAAAACAGAATGTCACAAGACTAGCTTTCTAAATTCAATACGACTGTAAGCTACTGTTCACATCCGTGTCACAGTGAGAGAGAAACTCCTCAGGGAAACGGGACGGTTCTGAGCGACACACCTCGAGACTTGTGTGAGTGATTTATATGAATATAAAAGCAACCGAGAGGTAATGGCACCCAAATCAAATGCAAAAACAGCAAGTGACTTGTTACTATTACAAAAACTATTTACATTTTCAAATTTAAAAGGAAAAAAGAGGGTTAATAATTCTCTAATTTTGAGGCATTACTGGAGTGCATACATAAAACAAATAATATTACAACATAAATACATATATAATACACAGTGATATTTACATAAAGTACATAAAAAGTCAGTCTATAACTTAAAGAATTTAAGATAAGAGAAATTATTTGATTGATGTGGTTTTTAATTGCGGTTTGTAAATTCTTTACACCGGTTTAAGATCAGGACTACAAGCAGTGAAGAAGTTAATCCAGAAGCACACACATCCTACAGAGAAACTACAAGCAAAACAGCTTCATTATTTACAAAGCACATCCAGTACGTAACACACAGCAGAGAATACATTCAAATATGCCACGAGAATCAGAATGAATGAATCCGTGCAAAATGCCATTTGTTTCGGCCTGCCAACACGTTCTGTACCATCATAAATGCTAAGAGCTAACCACGCCATACACGCCCTGTTTGAAAAAGAGGAAAAACGGAAGAATGTAAAGAATTTTAGGTTCAAGAGGCCCCACCTCCTTCCTCATGAGTGTTTATGATGAGCACGGCCAGAACGGCTTGTTCACCAGTGAAATAGTGTCGGGGGGTGGGGGGCAGACAGGGGCCCATACATTTGTCAGAGGGGTAAATCACCATCAACTTTTTTCCCTGGGAAATACCCCTGGTCTCACATCTGTCCCACACAGCACAAAAAAACAACACATACAACAAACAAAAATGTCCTCTTTAATGCCACACCGAACTGTCTCCACCCACACTTAACAACATTTAAACAATTAAAGTTTGAGAATGTGCAAATAATTGTTTCTCTCTAAGTAAAGACCGATCACTAAATACTGGTTTTGTAGCATCAATATTTTGATAGTGCAATTAAGTCCAAAAAAAACATTATTCACTAATAAAGAAGTACGCTTTAATTCAACGTTTTGGACATATGTACACTTAATCATTTGTAATTTGGAGAATATTTCAGAGAAAAATTGCAAAAAAGAACAAATCTAGTTTAAAGGTAGGGTAGGCAATTTCGGAGAGGCTAGCAATAGCAAACTAGCTTTGAAAGCATAAGATCCCACTCTGCGTTCAAAGCGCCCTCCAAAGCCACGGCCCCTCCAAGACATAAACACATATATAGTTTGATAGGCAAGCAGGATATCCTATCATTGCATCTGGACCGAATGCAATGATTAGGCAAACATTTTATAGTCCTGCACCTTCCACAGAAGATATAGTTACGTGTAAAAATTGCTTTTATGATGCGATGAGACTTTCAACAAGCATAATAAAAAATGTTTCAGGAATTTTTTTTTTTTAAATCACCAACTCTTTCAACGCCTTTAATTCTCTGGGCTGAAAACCATGAATCCCACCCCACAGTGACTTGGGCAGCCATGATGCAAAATGGCGCCAACCGTTAATCTGAACTTTGAGCAAAGTCTCATCAACTTTGGGTTACAAGTGTTTTTGTCAAAGCACAGTGAGAGAGAAAGAGAGAGAGAGTGGTCCTATGCTAATAATATTTCCTTGTTTTTGAGTGAACAGGAACCAGTTTTTTACCAACACTATTGACCCAAATCCTCCCCCAACACAAGATCTTTAGGAGACACCTCTTAATCAAACACAGTCTGTACAATTAGCTCAGGTTATGCAGAATAAATATATAAACTGAATACACTCATTTAATACTAACAGCCCTGGGAGGGTGTAAGTGTGCTTGGGGTTCTGAATGATCTGAATGTCCAAATTTGCCTTCTACATAGAGGTAAATGGTCTTCTTAATTAAAAAAACAGCACAGATGGTTCAAAATAGGAAAGGGGGAGAGAAGACAACACATTGGTAAGGGGTTAAGGGGGGGGTGCTCTTAAAGGCACAGTGCACATTTAATCTTTACATTCTCTGTAAATCTAAGTGACATGAACAGTTTTTTTTTCGGGTCTCCCTAAAACCTCCTCTTGCTCCTTCGCTCTTATTCTGCTCTTCCTTTTGAGGAAATCTGCCTCCATAATGTTAGAAAAAGGGAAGTCCGTGAGGAAGTACAGCACCACTCCCTCCTCTTCTGTTCTCCTCTCATCTCCTCTCTTCCTGCTCAGGCAAGCCCCATGTATAGAATGTCATGTAACCAAACTGACATGACTTCCAGCCCTCACGTTCTGCCGGCCTGCAGAAAAGACCCGACCAATCAAAAAGGCATGTGTCTTACAGCCCATGAATGAAGGGTGGAGAAAGAGCAAACACAAATCAGAGTGACAAAGAGAGGAACAGAGATAAAGCAGGAGATAAGTGAAAAAAAAAATGAAACGGCGAGCAAATGAGTACGCTGCTGGGAGAGGAAAAAGAAAATTAGAACGAGGTTGCCTCTCGTACAGCACTGTCAACGACTCCTGAGAAAAGACACACAGGTGTTCCCGGCCCCTGATTGGTCGCACCTCCTTCTCCGTAAAGACCCCTCCCCCCCGCCTTCTGTAGTACTACGATCACGAGCGGAGATGGAGAAAAGGACAGAGAAAAAAAAGGGAGGCAGCCAGAAAAAGAGAACAAGCTTCAGTGTGTGTGGCTTCAGACACTGCAACCTCGCAACACACACTTGTGTCGCAAAATGCTGCGATTCAAATCACAATCGAAGCTTTCTTTTTGAATTTACTCTGCAAAGGTCTGGTGAGACTGAGTTTGTTTTTAATACACAAACACTTAAGATGTTTCAAAGTAAAACTGCTCAGAATGAAGAGCAGATGTCTTATTAGAAGATGCCTGCAGTAAAACATGTAATTTTTGGAACCAAAGCATTTGTTGGACACTGTCGGCATTATTTCCATTTACATAAAAATATAAAACATTTACACTTCCTAACGGCACGCCATTTTTAATAACTAAAATAATATAAGCTGTAATGCTCTCATTTATTCACCAAGGGTGGCCCCACGTTTATTCCAAAACACAGAAAAAATAAGCAAACATGAGTCAGTTTTAGTGAACCGTTACCAAGAAAGAGGGCAGAACTGGCACTATTACTAATAATAACAACCATATCAATGAAGTTCTTAGAAATTTACAGCACAACTGTACAGTACAGTACAACAAAGAGAAAAGCCCAACACCACCACAACACACAGTACACACTTGCTTCAACAGGTCTCCCCCCATCCCCACCCATCAGTTAACCTGGAGAAAGTTACTCTTCTACAACCAGCATAGCAACATGATTTTTTTTTGCACATGTATGTTTATGGACAGAAGACAATCATAAGCGGATACATGATTTAACATTTAAATAATCAAACTAATCTAATATATTTTCACCTAAATATGATGTTTTTCTGAGGTGTACCGGTATTCATTTTTCCTCATGGCTATTTGTATAAGGATAAATAAAATAAAGATTCTGTGACAGCTACGTGTACATTTTTTTGTACAACTGCACAACTTTTGACTCTTGAATTATACGCATCCTTTTCTCATATTTTCAACTCCACTGTCTGGTGCACAAATAATTCGTCATTGGCACTGTACGTCAATAAACGTCCCTGCTTAGTTTTGCCATGAGCTACAGAGACCCTGTTGCATTGGGGATTATGAAAGGTGCTAACGGGGGATGAGATTGTGCAAAGCAGCATTCGGAAGAAAGGGGGGAGGGGCCATTGTTACACTTATCACCCGGTTTCTCTCAAAGGTGTGGCTCTTCCCCTCGCCCTCTAAACCTCTCTCGTGCCTGAAACTTCAAAAGTGGCCCATCAAAACATTGCAAATGGCCCTGTTATACAAACGTAACATTACATATAAAGGAGAAACTCGAGGCGTGAGACACATGGCCGCCCACACAGCTCAATGCACACAACATTACGCCTCGCTCACTACACACTCTATAGTGAACATACCCAAGTTCAGTTTTTAACCTAACCTACTCATTTTAACCCAATCCACCTAATTGTCTAACCTAACTACCTTTTGCACCTTCCTATAAATAACTATGTAAAATACCAGTTATTGGTTATCCTGCATGTTTTAACAAATTCTCAGCTACATGGCATTTTTATTTCTTTTCAACAAAGGAATGTTTTCAACAAAAGACAATTTACATATAAACACTAACATAAGGCAGATCGATGTTACCAAACAAGGGGCTGAGACCAGAAAAATAGCTGCTGCTCTGACCCTCCACACACCCGAACCCCTCACCCACCCCCAAAAAACACTGGTAACGCCTCACACATTCCAAAACAATGTATGCTGCTTAAAACTACTCAGAAATGTGTGCCTATACCATACATGGGTAAAAAAAATACTATATGATTTGGTTGGAGTGATCTGTCAGCATATAATGTAACAAAGGGCGAAGGCAACATATATGCTTCTGGGGGGCGTGTGTTGCTTTTAAACACCCACACCTCAGAGGCCAGCCCCACAAAGACTTCTGTCAAAATGGCGACGAGAAACAGTTCCACTCGAATTAACATTTCTGATGCATTTTCCACAACCCTGTTGTGTTTGGTGCACGTGCGTGAGCGAGTGGGCTGGTTACTCACATTTTTTTGTTTAAATCAAAAGAACCACACACTGTCTCACCACAAGTCTACATGCATTTTAAAACCATTGTGTGCATGGGTTAAAGGAAAAGGTTACCAGAGCAAGTGTGCAACACGCACGTAAATGACAAAGTGAGCAAAATTAGGAACACAATACACACATATTTAAGAAAATGTCTACTCTAGCCACCGTGTGGCTTAAGGATTGGTAAAAGTAATTAAAAGATGCTACAATATTACGTGTAAAAATGCATTTTCAACTATTGATGTTAATGCCCCAGTGCTTTTAAATGGAGCCTCCACAGAGTGGCCCATTGTGCGCCATTTTCTCATTTGCTGACGTTGTTACTCTACACACTGATGGCCACTACGTGTCACACTATAAGCGTAACGGGGGTCTCCCAATACTAACAATGCATCACTATCCATTATTGTGACTATAAAAACACACATCTGCTGCAAAACTATAATGTTTGCGTCGAGTACGATTTATCATTATGCATATAAAAGCACGCTGCGTCACGGTTTTGCTGAAATATATATATATATATATATATATATAGATATGCATATATAGATATAATAAAATTAATACCCATGTCTTTCGAGAAATGTGCAAAACATACACGTTTAAATCCTAGAAAGACTTATAAATGGTTAAGCGGATAAAACAAAACAAGGCGATGCTTCAAACGGTAAAGGGGCCTTTACTTATATCGTACATTTATAAACACCATATTGTTCAAACATACGACAAAGCTGATTTTTATGCAATCCTTTTTTATTCACTATATATTTATCTAATCCAGATATATAACAGGTGTAACTCGGATGGTCGTGCAAAACGTGTTTAGGGTGTAAACACACAAACGCAGAGATGCGTCAGGTGAGGCGTAAACAGTCCGCTGATACTCCCTAAAACATATACATATATATATATATATAAATATATATAATATATAAAGTGTTATGTTTATGAATTTTAATTTAAATGAGCAGAAGTTGTGCGCTGACGTGCAGTTTTACTCAATAGTGCTGCAGAAAATGCGCAATTTATACATTGAAACCACAATACGTAGCAGTTTGTGACGTACACCAATATAATAAATATATATAATATATACACACACACACACAATTATATATTTATATATATACATATATACACACACACACACCCTTCAAATACTCTTAAGCAGCTTTCAAAGCGAAACACTAAATGTGTGACATGAATCTCTCAAACGGAGCAGCAGTGAGGCCTTCAGGCTTCGCAGTAGGCCTGGGCCTGATCAACAGGGAGGACATCTGATAGAAATGACACGGAGCCTCGTCGTTTAATACACAAACACACACGAATGTGTCCAACACAGGAGACGATAACAGGCGTTATAATAACTCATAACTATAACAATAACTATAACAATAACTATGAATGTAACGCAGTACGTGGCGAATTGCTCAGAGAATAATAAGCTGCATGACCATTCAACACTACAACATCCACCAGCAACCAACCAAACCATCATCATCCATATATTAATATATTAATATATATATATGGGCTGCCAAAGTAACAATAACTTCATGAAGTCGTCTCAATTCGACAGATCCACCATTTTAACACACAACAAGGTCTTCGTGACGTAGCACATGCACAACTTACATACGACAAGCTTTCAACACGACAAACTAAACACTTGCTCAACTATTTCAGAGAAAGCTCGTACCTCTGCTTTTTGGGGACTGAGTGCTCGACTTCAATTCGTTTGCCGTGAAGTTCCACTTTACCTGAAAACAGAAACAAATTATTTCATTTTTTCCCTCTTTTTTAACACCCCACAGTCACAAATGAAGATCACCGGCCTTCTTAACTGGCCCTAAACTTTAATGCATGCATGCATACATCTCAAATGTGTGCCTGAAACGATATATCCTTCCTCCCGTGTTGGCTACTTGGCTGTGTGAAAAGAAACCGTGTTTCATTGCATTTCGTGAACTTGCTTTCCTAATGGCCTAAACGTGCTTTTGGGGGCCCGTGGGTCACATGAAAAGTGAGTGAAGTCACATCAAAATAAATAAATGAATGAATGAATGAATGAATGAAGTCTCCACTGCTAAATTTCTCAAATGGTTTGCACGCCATTAAGCTTCGGCTGTGGCGGCGTTTTTCGGGGTTGGATCCATACGTGTAGGGTTGTTATTTGTCTATTGAGTGTCTACTGGGGACTTCAGGGAAACACGGCGATCAAATGAACGGCTAAAGATGAATTTATTTCGCCTGAGACTTCATGTGTAGTTTGCACTGGATCCTCGTCAGCATGGCGACCTTCGTGTAATATAGAGCGCACGTCACATGCTACATATGTGGAGAACCGAGCAGAGACCCATTTAGTGGGTTGTAAGACAAATGCATGGACTGTTTATCGTTTCAGTCAGTATTTAAACAAGCTATAGGCTCAGATATATACAAAACAAGAAGGCACTTCCAGTATTACATGTGTTAACTCAATACACGAGTCGTTTTAGCTCTACTGGCCTATTAGCCCAAAGGGGGAGGGGTGAGACCCGATTGTATAGCCGTGTAGGCTGGACTTAACCTAAAGACTGAGCTTACAAACTACTACAGACTACACCCTGGACGAGGTTAATGTAACTAATCTAACTAATCTAACTACAATACACCGCTTACCTGTCAGAGCAAAGAAAGTAAAGTCACTTCACGATACGTGCATGAATGGCTTGTGTGTGCAAGCCCTCCGTCCTTTACATTTTACTATCTCACACACCTTTGTACTACATAGTGCATTACACTACTATATAGTGCACTAAAATGGCAAAGATAGGAACACCGATTTAGTTTCTCCCTAAACCTCCAAATCTTTATTAGTGTGGGGTATAAATTATAAATACCAGAATGGTTGAGGCTAACAAGAATAAGTTATTAAAGAAATAAGGAGAGAAGTAGTAAGCCGGTAAAGAAAGGCCCATTGCGATCAATTTACTCACCCGAAAATGTTTCAATTGCTTTCATCGCCCAATGGTCGTCCGGGCAATCCACAAACGCGTAGCCCGTTTTCATGAGAAACTGGCCCGAGTACGGGATCTTGTAATCTTCAAATGTTTTCACCAAGTCGTCCGCGGTCACGTTTTCGTTCAGATTTCCAATGTACAGCTTGTTCATCGTGAAACCCGTTTCGTTTTGCCCCCCGAAACCTGGAAATGAAAATAAAACTTTTGGCCAAAACGCTCCGACTGTAAAAACGCGACCGAAAAGCGCACCCGCAGACCGCGAACCGCGCAGCTGTCAACCGGCTGCAAACGAAAACCGGGGGGCAAATCGACACGCCAAACGACCCCGAAATAAAAAGAGGGAAAGTTGGACCAACAGTAACGCGGTAGTCGAATAAAGTCCTGCGGGCGAGCGGTGAACCGTCTCCGCCGTGGCAACCTCCGTGCACGAACGATGTCAGCGCGAACTGATCAGCCGTTTGTTGTGATGCGAGAGCGGCGCAAATATATTGCGGGATCGGGAGAAAATCCTCTCGCTGCCCCTCGACCTGAAGCTGTTACCCTGCGCTGTCACACAGATCCGACCGCTTGGCGATGGCACCGCCTCTAAAAGCGAGGCGAATTTACAACATTTTTTGTTTGCAAAGAGGAGACCACGTGATCTCGGAGTAGCTGGAGAAGGGGCCGGTCTTTCTCTCTCTCTCTCTCTCTCTCTCTCTCTCTCTCTCTTCCTCTGTGCATGGGAAGACGGTCGCTTTCTCTCCGCACGTCGAGTTGTGCGTGTTTTGCGTGCGTGTGGATGTGCACACGCATCATCCGGATTTTGCGTGTTCGTGCTCTTTGCTTTCTGATTTTAATGCACGTTGTTTAAAGTGGGACACCAGCACGCTTACATTTTTACAAAAGCAATAAAGCAAAGCACGGTGTGATGTTCCTATAACGAGCCCACCTACCTTTCCTCAAACCTTCTGCAGTCTATAGGATACACATGCACTCACGCTTGCCTGCAGAAAACTTGCACACAAAGCACGTATTTCCAACACTAGACTCGGCCTTTGCGTGCATTAGGTTGTGCTATAGGCCACGACCAGGATAGAGAAGTCAAGTATGTCATTTGTGTAGTTTAACAAGTCAATGCAAACATTGCATACAAAGTGCATGCATGTGCATTAAACACATCGCGTTATATTCTTGATAACTCTGTTTCCGAGACGTCGGTCGTGCCGGTGACACGGAAGGTAGTTGTACTTTGTTTCCTCGCCTCCAAAAGCGATTCTCAGAAACTACAGAGACGTTTTCAAACATCTCAAAAGTTGCCAAGATGAAGACGTGAGAAGATCCGGCGGGGGTGTCGAAACATCTGGGCCTAGTGCGGAGAACACCGCCTACCGACAGGAAGTGATCAACTGTTGCTTCTGTCGTTGTGATCGCCCCGCTGTAAACGTGTTTGTGATCAATCAATGCGAGATATCGTTTCGCCATCTTTAACAACTGACCTGAAATCATCAGATGAGGTGAACGCGGGACTTTTGTAGCGGTACCGTGTTACGTCACTCACCGGTTGTAAACGTGGCGGCGGTACCGGTGGATGGTTGTGAGAAAATGGCGTCCCATCCGTTACAGCACGAAGGGCGCATCACGGACGTGTGTGTTCAAGCAACCTCTGAAACAGTCCGGATTTGATGCATAATAAAGAGCAGATGCTATAGAAAGCATATATAACAGTGTGGGCTCTGAGTTTTAATCATGCGTGTCGTGCACATACAGCATTTAAAGTTGGAGGCATGCACGCCTTGTTTCATGCATTTGTTAGTTTATTTTCTGGACCTGAAATGTAAAAGACATTTACTTGTGCACACATTTGATGTACTGTCGTGAGGTTCTCCGAGTGCTGTGCAATGCTTATATGGGTTGATTTGTGCCATGGAGCAGGTTGCGTTGGTCGTATGCACAGTAACTTGTAAAAATGTGCTTTTTTTTTTTTAAATGATGTTACACAAGCATTCATAAACCATTACTGGGTCTTTACATCTGACACGCAACTTGACACAACATAAAACTAGTCAGTGCTGTGGGGGTCACTGGTTTGATGACCTCGGCCTAAACTCCGCTTTGAAAAAAACAGGACACGTCCTTGCTTACATAATATTATTTAAGCCATACAAAGCTCACATGGGAAAAACTGCAGAAAGTTTTCATGCCTTTTATATGCGTGATATGTGCATTTCTTTTCATAGTCCTGATACATGCAATAAACAGAAACTGTTGCACTTTATGGTCCTGTGAGGAAATTGGCATGTCAATACAACCCCCTGTGAGTTTCTCAGATTTGAGATTGTGACCTGACCACACACTGTGAGGGGGATGGGGAAAGGATGCTGTGGGGGCAGGGCATCTCTTTTCTGGGTGAGGGGACCACAGGCCAGAAGCACGCCCAGGACAACAAGGAATTTAGACATTGATAGTACGTCAGTGTAAATTGTCTCTTGGTATTTCTTACAAAGTACTGCGCTTATTATACTAAAGAATCGTTTTATTGATAACAGGTGTTTCAGACACTATGAGGTATGAGTTTCTGCTTGCTTTGCTTTCAATTAAATTTGTTGCATGTTGCATGGACTGGCAGTTAACCAATAAGGCTCTTACTTTGGGGCACAACAAAGAGCCGTGCGGTAGGTGGGTGGGAAGGAAGTTCTGATGAGCAAAAATTACTCAGGATTTGTTTATGTAGCTCTTATGTGGTATTGATTTAATATTTAATTCCCTTTAAGTTGCCTTTTGAAGAAAGTAATGATTTGTGTAACGAAATGATTTTATAAAGACAAAATATAAAATGTAAAACCTGAACGATTTAAAGCTTAATGTAAAGTAAAGCCAATGTTTACAAAATGAGGGAAGCTTTGGTCTGACCCTATACGCCACAGGACTGTCTTAAGGACTGATTGACTTACATGCCCGTGTATGTAGTTACACCATTGTAATGCATCTGGAAGTTTTTACTGGAATTAGTCAAATCTTTTTGAACAGTTAGTATTTGCAAAACAACACAAATTTTCATAGTAGTGACCTGAGACAAAGTCACTTGTAAACTATGCTAATGAAAGAAACATTTACTATCATGGTTTATGTAGAAATAATTCAAAATCACCCTACACAGAAACAGTTTGAGAGAAATGAGAAATGTTACATAACTATGATAATAAACTATATATTTTATAACCATGACAAGAAGTGTCATTTTGAAAATGTATACATTTTGTGGAAATGACCTACATATCATAGTTTTATTAATACAAAATAAAGGTAGCCTAGAAATTTCTTACATGACTCTAATCAGGATTTTCTTTTATTATTTATTTTATCACAGGAAGGGCAGAAACATAACTGCACAACCCACATGAATAAAGCTGAATAATTTCAAAGTTTGTTTGCATCTTCTGTTAACAGTGATTGTGTTTATATTTCCCATGATAGAAAGAAATGTTTCAATAACTTTCTAAAGTTTTCCTGTATTATAAATCAACCAATAAATAAACTTACCAGCAAACTTTTTAGAGGAATTAGTTTGTTTGTCTCTTATTATAGCTATTGACTTTATAAGTAAAATCCACCATACTGATGTTCACATATGACATTAAGTTTTATAAACGTAAATTGCTTAATATAAACAAATATATATTTATATTTGCCCTTAAACAATTTAAATGAAACTGTTGAAAAAAGAACAGAAGTCTAAAACATGTAATTCGTAAAAATATTGGTGAATAACAGTTGTGCAAAAATTAATGAGCATTTGATTTTTTCTTTTTTTTAATTCAGCACTGAGTAATAGATAGTTTTGTATATCTATAGATCTCTTTTAAATATCAGAAGTATTAATTCATACCACCAAACAAATTTGTGATCACGAATGCTACAGAAAGTAAAAAGAGTGCTGAGCTCAGTTTTAGTTTAAGTTAAGTTTTCTGCACACATGAGCAGCTTCAGATCTGATAGGAATTTTCCAAAGTTTGATTTTCTCCTCTATTCTTGGCATACTGATTGCTTTGGGATAATGAATATATTTTCCCTGTTTGGTACTTTCTGTGTATTTCAGATCAATACAGCCAAGCCATGCATTGTAAATAATCTACAACTAGTAATTTACTACTAATCTACTAAAAATCTACTAACCTTCTCGACTGCAACAACCTGTTTAATTTCTACACTCTATTAGAATGCATTTTGAACTTCACCTACGTAAGTAAAAACAAAATATGTTTTTTGATTAAAAGTGATGTTTTCTGTCCTGTTGGAGAAAGCTGAGAATAACTGGCAGTCATTTCCCATGATGCCACTGAAATAATGTCCCTTTTTCTGTCCCTTTTTGCTGTTTTAGCAGTAAAATATTATAATCTGGATTTGTAAAACCTCTTAAATCCATCTATTATTCTATGAAATAAGACAAATTAAGATTGTGTAACTCATCAAGACGCATCAGTGTATTTATAGTATTGTTTTGCACTCACGAAACAGTTTTGTTTTATGCTCATACATTAATATACATTAATTGTTTAAAATAATGTGGTCACGTTTAAATATGAATTGTTTAATGTCATATCTGATACAATGTTTACAGTTGAACACTAAGCTAGATGTCTGTTTTAAAGGAAAACCTGTGTTGATATAACACACTGACTTGTGGGTGGGTTTATAAAGCATATGTTTGAAATGTGTAAATAAATAAATCATTTGTTTATGTTTATTAATGTAATTAATAATCAACACTCCAACAACAATCAACTATCCACATACAAATCTAATACCTTTTAATCTTACAAATATAAATGTAGTGTACAAGTGTACACTATTTCAAGCATGCAGAACACAGTCGTTTCTAACAAAATATCATTAGCACAACATCAAAGAAATTATAATAACTATTTAAAATACATAATTTACACGCACAACAAAAGCACGTCGTTTTCACACAAATAATTAGCACAATCAAGATTTAATCATGCAAGACTTACAAAAGTGCAGTTACCAGACTTCTTTAACATGACTTACAAATGTCTAATGAGCATAAAACAAGAAACATGAAACAAACAAAAAAAAACACACAAAATGAACAAGAAAGAACGAAGGAAAGAAGAGAGCAAACATGAGATGAACGAGATAAATGTGCCCGCTGTTTCTGAGCTACCTGCTTCACACGGGCAGTTCCTCTTTTGCTTTTAACTTCTCTGATGTTTTACGTGAATTAATCGCTCGTCGTTTCTGAACAATAAACAATAAATGCGACACTTTCAGATCAGACGATTTGAGGCCCCGGTGAGATCGTTCACAAAATGGAGAGGGGCGTGGTGACCAATCAGAGGCGAGCTTTGCCTTTGAAGCTGGTGACGTATGTCACACACCCCCGCGCGTGCGGTGCGAACGATTTTATTTACGGTCGCTGAATTCACCGATTCTTCACAAACGCGTTTTATTTGTTCGCGTAACCATCAGCATGTATCTATCAGCTGGTGTTTATCACGTTATACGACGTTGTTTCTTATTAAAAATGTTAAGATAACATGTGAACATGACATAATGAAATATATTCTTTTAACCTCGTCCAGTGCAATGCCATTGGATACAAAACCGATGCAAACTTAGTTTGTGTATTAAAGTGAACTAGACGGCAGTCTCTCATACCGGCGGAGGGAAACCCTGTCCGTGTCGGTTCTTTAAATAACACATTTAATGCAGAAAAATGCAGAAAAATGTCAAAAGTCCTGCAGAAATCGCGATTGAAACAACATACACGTGGCTAGTTCCACCAAGCGGGCATTTTGAGATAATGCATGTCCCGAGATTTACAACAGAGCTGTTTTCTCACTGTCCGGTTTTAAGTGAGTATTGCAATGCATTATAATGGATGACATGCAACATATGCAGCGTTATAAACTCCATTCATTTACGACAGGACAATGATGTCATCCCATTTCCAAGGGGAAAATGACGTATCATGACGTGTTGTTTATATTCTGGGAGCCATTCCCAAACGTCTGGTGCAGATTGCGCAGGTCTTACGTCACAGATGATAATGAATTTCGTTGACTTGAAACCTTTGGCAGAGTGACGTCACGTGTGACGTGAAAACCGTGACGTTCTGCAGCGTCTGAGAGTTACACCGGATTGTTGCTGAAACTTCGTGGAGGCTATATTGATTTATTTTCCCTGCACAAGTGTTAACTTACCAAGGCATTTTCCTAAAGGACGTTATCTATTTATGGGAATTTTCAAGGCACGAAAAGGAAATAAACTAACACACAATAAAAGGAAAAACTGTGTTACAGTCGTGTGCTTAATTCGTAGAGAAATTTCCACCACAACTAAAGCTTTGCTCCAAAGCTGTTATTGTTATTTACTCAAGCACATTTTAAACAAAACAAAACAAAAAATGCGAACAAAAATCTAATATATGTTACCTGGTGTATCTTAGTTTTGACTGTAAAGTGATGGATTAAAATTGTTCAATTATGCTCTGCACATAAACAGTTATTACAACCATTAAAAAATGCAATGAGTTGGTCTATTAGAACAAGCATGATATTGTAAACAAAAATACAAATTCAATACATATTTCACTTAACGAAAGACTGATGACAGCCAGTCTGAGTAATTAAAATAAACGTTTTAAAGAAAATCATTTGTTAGAGACAATAATTCGTTTGATAAATGAATGAATTAGTTATAAAACTTAAACAATCACAACGGACCGTTTAAAGCTCTCCTTTCAACTATTTTGTAGGCACTCTTATATAGCAAATGCTTTGAATATACGATACATTCAATAACAAAAACAAAGAAAGTGTCCAGCTGTTTATTTCAATATCCAACATTTGCTCGTAGCTTCTTCAATTAACTTCCTTTATAACAGAAGTCACAGTTGTATGTAGATGAATTATTTGTGTATTTCACGCTGTTTAATGCTGGATTATTGTAATCTGATGTTGTCACACTCTTTGTGTTCATATTCTACATCGCTCCATTTCTGTGGACTTAGAAGGCGGATGGCGATCGTGACGTCACAAAGGGGTAACTTTTACACCCCCTCCCGGAATTCAGATGTTTCCGTGATGTTGCCGTGAACGAAATCCTTCACCGACCGCGGAGAGTCCCGTAAAAAACGCAAATGCAACAAAATAAACACAACAGGCGAGCCGTTCCATTATGACGTAAGCAGAACATTGTGACGCAATCTGAACGACTGCGCAGTGACGTCATTATCAAAGTCTACGCTCTTCTCGTTTTAAGGGAAAATGACTTAAAACGAATGAACAAGTTTAAAGCAGCTGAAGATCAGTTTGATCTGATCGCCGAAGCTTCCTAAAGAAAACTCCCTCTATAGCCCCGGAGAGCATAAAATCTGTTTGTGTTTACCAAAGAAATTAAAACATTTGTGCCCAGTCCATATTCTTCAAAATCGAGCAGTCCCCGTGTGATACAATACCAATCAGTGAATATTTGTGTATTTGTTTCTCAGTATAAGAGCTGAATTCATAAATGGATTTGCTAGAGTTATTAAATCACAAAAAGTTAGGTTAAGTGACAGGATCAGAAAATGTAAAAGTCTGATGTCCATGACACAGTCAGTCATGTTCTGATGTGCTTATTCTTGTGTTTATACTTTTTTTTACTGTTGTCTGTGAGGAGTTTTAAATGCTTTGAAAGCGAATGTTGCATGAAAATGTTTAAAAGTGGGGAAAGATGGTTTGCATACTAAACAAAAGATTTATCTGTAAGCTTCAGAGCACAAATGAGATGTTGAATTTGCCCCTGACGTCATGTTATAGTTTTAAAATGTAGGACATGTGTTGTGCTGAACTGTGAATGCGTTTATTATTTTTAGCTATTTCTAATGTTCACTGGTAACAAAGCATTTTTTCTGTCTGTCTGATGTGAACTGATGTGTATGAACATACAAGATCTGTGCTTTTCGAAACGTTTATGAAAGTAATGAAACATTTTAGATCTGAGTGTGTAAAGACGAAGAAGAAGTTTCTGGACATGACAACTGTAGAACTGTGAGATTTAATCACCTCATTTAATGTTCATCATTTAATGTTTTTGATCAACAGCTCATTTATTATTATGAGGCAGATGCTTGCTGATAGTCTACACATTACTGCCCCCTACTGACTACTTCACAAAAATACACACTCCCTCACCTAAAGACAGGAATTGTTACTGTTTTTTTACTCATACAATACCTGTAGAATTATAAGAGCTACATTTTAGGGGTAAGTTGTGGTAATTGTTTCACATCAATGGAAGTGAATGTTTTAAACAACTTTCAAAATACTTATTTGCCCTAAAACAATCTTAAATCCGAACTGTCCAGAATCACTTAATAAATAATTGTATGAATCAAATGTGCAATTAAATCCATTGTATCATTTGTTTTAAACTTTCTCTCGTTTTAAATTATTTAAATAACTTTGTCATATTTTATTTTGTAAGCAAATTTGAAAAAATAGAAACCTCTCAGCATGTGACAATTACTAGTTTGCTCAAAAATGAAAACTCATTTACTGATCCTAATGTCCTTCTCAACCAAAATGTGAACTAAAAAAGTCTAGGATTGTTTTATTTTAGTTTTTAAAGTCTGGAGACCCATTAACGTTTAAACATTAGCAAAACACAAGATTATTGTTTAAAATATTGTTGCAAGAGAAAGTCACAGATTTAGAAAAAAATGATGTTGAATAAAAGACAGAAATTGAATTTACTATTATAGTTGAACTATGTCTGAGTTAATTTACTTTTTAATTTAAAATTAATTTACAATTAATTTATTCACTCATTAATTTGTTGACAAGCACAACAACTGAGGGAGCATCTGCGTAATTGAGAATGAGGAACAAGAAATCAGATTTTATATATATATATTTTCTCATCTTACAGTTGCAGTTGATTGATACATTATTTACACAATTTATTCTCTTTTGGCTAACAAGAAAGCATTAATACATCACAAAGTCAAACTGACAGTTAGGAAACTGTTTCCTATTGAAGGACCTTCTATAAAGAAATCCAAAGTTTTAAACTCTTCAATCAAAAGAAACAACAGAGAAACCCAACAAACCCCATGTTGAAACCCAATGTTGTCTTGTCACGGATGTCCAGAGTATTTTGTCTCTTTATTAGGAGAAAAGCTGCATAAAAACTCTTGCACATGCAGAAAAGATCAGAACTGTAGTTGGTCCATCATCGTTAGCTTTGTTAAAGGAGTGGTTTTGTGGATTTCTGATGGAACATCACTGAACCTTGTAAACTTCACAAATGTTCTAAATAGATGAGACACCCGCTTCCTCAAACAGAACCTAATATAAATGTACATGTATACAGTATAATAAAGGCTGTCGGTTTTATTTAACATGCTGTGGGAAACCATATCAAGCTGCTGTTTAAAGGGATGAATTGCTAGAGATTTGGAGTAAAGAGGCTAGTTGCGCCCTCATGAAAACTGATATGAGCTTTACATGAGTAGATGGCGCATAATTGCTCAACAACATGGTTTTTCTTGGCCTTCAGTCTTAGGCAAAATCTTCTGGTTGCATATGTGGACACCACTGACCACAGTATCCTCGGTAAAGAAAACTACATTTGTATTCAGACTGAGATGAAGCTGGCGTGGAATTGTCGTCAAAACTTTATGACTGTACAAACAAAAATCTCAGTCTTGCTGACAACTCTGTTCTGCAACTGCCGGAGAATCATGACAGAACAGATCTCTCTGTTCACACTTGACAGCTTCACTATTACAGACAGACTTCAATTCACCACACAAACTATCGCCAGCGAGTCAACAACACTCAACAGGTCACATTTCTTATAAGGTGTCAGGGAAACTTTCACCAGCATATTAAGGACATTGACAATTAAAATAAAACTTCTCTATTAACAATTATATGTACATTTTGTGAAGTTGCATTAGTTTTTCCCCCCTTATTAAAGAGTGTTGAATTATAAATTTGTAACACATACAACTAAACGTATACATTTTGGATGATTAATTTATGTAACAAGATAAATGACAAAATAACCATCACCATGTAAGACACAGTGGAGGAAAAAAAGACCAAGAATCTCTCAAACTATATGTGATGTGTGCTTTGTAAGCACACCAGTTTGTTTATTATCAGATTGATTTATTATCATCATTATTTTATCTTCCACTTGTATCACTATAAGTTGCTCTCATCTCCACACTGAATAAAATAGGACAGAAAACATGGACTGGAGTGGCAGAGGATCGGCTGACTGTGAAGCATGTACACATCTCTCTCTTACAAAAACAGACGTGCACACATACATATATTTGCAAGGCCCTCATTCCTGCTCGTGCCGGAATCTTTTCTCTATGAGGGAAGGAAAACAGCAAAACAAAAGGCAGTTGTTGGCCAGCACACACAGAGCAAGAGGAAATAACATTAACCAATCAAAAGACAGAAACTCAGAGAACCCAGAGCAGAGATCTCAGAGATCTCCACAAGCAGATTCTGCCAGGTCTTTGTTTCAGCTCTCCTTGCATTGAAGCGTCTGGAGCTGCAGGTAAAGGGAAACGATCTAACCTTGCTCTGTTCACACCCCTAGAGGGCGTTCTAAGGCTGTGAGCTGCCCTGACTGTCCGGATCGGTACCGGAGGAGCTGGTTCGAATCAGAGTCATTATCTTCCGGTGGGCACTTTTCTCGCAATCGCCTCTGGATTGCTCTAAGACGGGTCAACAGACCCTGGTAGTCAAAACGACCTCTCTTCTCCCCAAACGGATCCTGTAAGAAACCGAAACAAAATTACAACTGGATCAGGAACAAAAGTTTCTCAATATTACACTGAATTCAGATCTACAAAAAAAAAGAAACTGAAAAAATTTCAGCTCAACCACGCAGACACGCACGCAGACACGCACGCAGACACGCACGCAGACACGCACGCAGACACGCACGCAGACACGCACGCAGACACGCACGCAGACACGCACGCAGACACGCACGCAGACACGCACGCAGACATTACCTGCATGTTCTGGCCTTGAAGATAAAGACGTTCTTTGCAAACGCCCTCATAGAAATCATAATACTCCAGGAAGGATTTCTCCATGACATTCCTGGAAACAGACACAAAGGAATTGATTGAAGTCAACAGCATTTGTGGCACTTTTTTCTTAAAGCACAAACGGCAAGTACTCTGAAGTATTTACTGTGGAATTGGGCTGGCATTGAAGAGTCACTGCCAGGATTTAGCTCTAACCCTAATCAAACACACATGAATAAGCTAATCAAGCTCTTCAGGATAACCTGAAAGCTAAACTGCAGGACAATGTCAATTCAGGAGTGGGATTTGTGGCCTACTGGTTAGAGGGTTGGAGTTGAAGGTTGCTGGTTTGATTCCAATGTGTGTATTTGTGTGTGTTCACTCCTCAGTGGTGATGGGTTAAATGCAGTGGTCACATTTCGGGTTATGGGTTGAGAAATATGTCACTTTCATTCATTCATATATAATTTAGTAGTGACTACAGGCTTTAAAAATGCAGTGCTTGTTTTGAGGGAAGCTCTTGAGGTCTGATGTTAATTACTCACCACAGGGCTTCAGGACACGACACTTTACCCTCCAGCATATCACACACAGCAACTCTCATGGTCTCGTGCCGGATACACTCATTATAGTTTTTACTGTCACCCGGGTGCCTTTCCTAGCACACAGACCACAGTGAGGAATGAACTACAGTATTCTCGGTGAAAAAATAAACAGTTACAGAGTAAAAAAGTTTATTTTACAGAAGTAAAAAACATACACTAGGTATTTAACTTTAATCTTTTCCTTCTGTGAGCTAGTCAAAAAAAAAAACAGGTGCATTCTTAGGTGTAGTACCTGCTCGAACCCAGGCTCATTGTGGTAGGGGTTCTCTGTCATTAGGGACTGTATGGATATGAGAACGGAGGAGATACTCTGGGCGGGACTCCACGCCGGCCCAGTCCAAGTGCTGTAGGGAAAAACAAACAACTGAAATGCAAGATCATGGATGACAGAGATTCTGTCTAAATGGACAGAATACGTTGTATGGCCAGTTTCCAAAACACTGAAACCGTGTGACCGTTTTATAATTAGTAACTAGGTAACTAAAGATGACGTAATGGTGACCTAAATACAAGACCTGTGAGAATACAGTCAAATGTGACTGCAGGCTGTATTGATTTTCACACTCGTACCCAAGAATGCTGAGACACACTTTGCCATTGCGGTAGAAGTTGGGGTTGAAACGAACGGTGTTGTGTCCGGTAGTGATGAGTTTGACCCGTGGAGGGTGGATGGGATAGTCAGGAGGACAACGGAACAGGAAGAGGAAGAAACCGCCCTCGTATGGCGTGTCAAAGGGGCCTGTGATGAGGGCGTGGATCTGTAAGACAAAGGAGGGAGGAGCTTATTTCTCACAGCAGATAGATTTCCATTCTTCATTTATTTGGATTTCCATGTTGTTTGTTTAACCTCTGTGTTTCTGAGATTATATCAAACATAAATAAATTATTGTACAATCAAAACTTTCATTGTTCACTTAGAATATAACAGCAGGAGAAAGGATGGAGGGAAGACAGAAGAGAGAGAGAGATACGCTGGAATATCACCAGCACTGTAAGGAGAAATGATGCTCACCTTGGTCATGTCATGAGGATCTGGTACCACAAACATGCCAGGAGGAGGTTCTTTATAGATGGACATGATGTCTCTAAAAGAAGGAAAGAGAGGAGAATGAGTACAGGATTATTAACAGTACACAAACATCACTCCCCAGCTAACAGTATTTGGTTCCCAGAACGTTCTGGGAACATTCGCTTCTGGTTATAAAAAAGAACCCGCAAAGAACATTCCCCAATAAGAGCCATATGTAAAAGTTAGGGAAACATTCTGGGTTTGCTGGGCCAATATCTTTAATAATCACCCATCAAGAAATACGATATACAATGCAAAAGTTGTCAACACAAAGCACAAGGAGGAAGTGGCGCTGAGATAACCTGTAATAAACAAAGGAGCAGTGACCGCCGGGATCTGTGAGTCCAGCTAAACAGAAACAGACTGTGATAAAGTGATAAAGTACTTTCATTTTCTGTGTTCACATTTGTTTAATGTCCCATAGAAATCTATCAAACTACGTGATCACCACTGGAAACTTCAGAGGAAAACTTGATGGTTATGTCAGATCACATCTGCCTCAGACTGGAAATGTTTGTTCACCTAAGCAGACCCATCACACGGACTGCCTCTGCCCACAAAGCGGATTAACACACAGAAAGTGGATTAAAAACGCAAACCGCTTTAAATGAAAACAAACCCATCACGTTACCTTTTGATCCGGAGGATGCACTGCTGCGACGCCTTCTCGTTGTCCCAGTCCGTGCTGAGCGTGGGGTCCCAGGAGGTGGCGTGGATCTGGGACAGCAGGCCCGCCCCGGCGAGATTCGGTACGCCCGGAACTACCGAGCTGATACCGGGCGGCAGGGATGGAGGAACGGCCGCGGGTACGGCGGAGTCGACGGCGTGGCTCAAAACACCGAGCCCGGGAGCGACCACAGCCAGGCCGGTCTCCGCGGCTTCCGCCGGAGGCGGAGAGGCTGACGAATGTCCCGGTAAAGAATTACCCAAACTCGAGGGCAACAAATGCGTCCCGTGGCCCGGACCCGGGGCGGACCCGTTCGCTCCCTCCCCGACGCTGTCCGCCATCGATTCACGGATGAGACGGCTGTCCGACCGGCTGTCAGATCAGGCGGTTTCTCGGGCAGTTTCTGGTTCTCCTCGTTCGGGGGCAAGTGTGGGAGGGCAGGAAGGGAGAAATAACTCCTACATACTCTCCGCTTCCCCTCTCCAACCCTAACTAGACAACCGGGGACGAAATCAACGCGATAAATAAAGCGGAAATCGAGCGATTATAACGCAAATCATTCAGCAGAGGAGTGAACACACAACCCGCATCTGAGCGCAGTTTCCAGGCCTGTTTATCATCATCACTTCTGCTCACTTCCTCCTCCTCCTCCTCCTCCTCCTCCTCCTCCGGGGGAAACAGCGACATCTAGCGGTGCACGCCTGCAGGAGAGGCTTATAAAAACATCTATATAACATCTGTCGTCAAAAATGGTAACTAATGTTGTATGACTGTTTGATTTATTGAGGCTGCAGGGATGTGGCATTATTTCACACTGTGCATGTATGCATATGGTCGTTTTAGCCTCCACTATAGGATGCATACTTTAATTTTACTGATATAAAGATCAGATTACACATTTATAGATGATTCGTTGTAAATGTTAGTTAGTAATGATAATATACACCATATGAAAGCAATTGCAATAATAGCCCATTATGTTTTATAATAATGCAGTGTAGTTGATCATTTTTCTTTCATTTTTAATGCCATTTTTCTTGTGTATTTGTGCTTCTGTATTTTCAGTAAACCTGCTGTGCAAACTTTTGAGAAATGCTATAGAAACTCTCTGTATCACTTTCTCAGTGTCAGGTTATAGCTGAACAAAAGTTGCATTGAGTTTTTACTATTTGAGTTTTATATTAATTGTAAAACCAGTTTGAATGTCAACAGTCAGTGTTTCTCAGATGCGTTTCTGTTGAATGTTTATCACGGCCTATTTTTGTTCTCCAGTTCAGATTTAATAGCATTATAGTGTACAAACACTGTAACCCAGGGAGCAGATGATATCCACAGTGAAAGTGAACTAGGATTATATTTTCCAAATTATATTAGAGCTGGACCATAAACTTCAACAATATTAATCATTTTTGCACACCCCAATTTCCTGCTGAAAGCATGCAAATCAAACCAGAGACAGATTAAACAGATTTCAACCATTTATTCAGATGGCCTGTGAAGAGATCTTACATAAAACTTTCCCAAAAAGAAAACTGGTACGGGGGACATAAAAAGGGAGTTTCTTGTAGTTTTGTTGGAATGGCGAAGCCACGGTCTGTGTCAGAGTTCCAATCTCCAGATGGAGTTAGTCATCAGCGTGTCGGAGAACAGACAGTTAAAATTTACATGGCGAACAGGATGAGGAACGCCACCATCAGACAGAACAGACCCATGGCCTCAGACAGAGCGAAGCCCAAAATGGCATAAGAGAAGAGCTGCTGTTTCAGGGAGGGGTTCCTGAACACAGAGAGGAGACACGGTTAGCCACAAAACTACAGTATGACAAAGAATAAGTAATTTACAAAGAACTGCATATATAAATATAACCACAGTGGTACAATTTAATGCACCCTGTTACAAAACAGTGACGCTGTGTGTCCTTTTAAATGCAAACACAGCTCATAGATACACGGTCAATCTCTTTATTAAAATAAACTGCCAAAATTAACTTGTAATTAAATTTACATTACATGCATTTGAAGGATTCTTTTATCCAAAGTGACCTACAGTGCACTTAAGGTATACAATATATCAGTATGTGTTCTCTTAGAATCGAACCCACAACCTTTGTGCTGCCAACACAATTCTCTACCAGTTCAGCTGCAGGAACATTGTAGCTCAATATTGAACTCAACATGTAAAGAAGATGCAGGGACGCGCTGTCAGCTTTCACATATTATTTGGACTAAAGCAGATGCTTGAAAATACAACAAGTGTGAGAAATGCACATACTATTAACTGACTTCATGTAACAGTTTTAAGCCAGACTCCTCATTTAACATGAGATTTAAATTACCTGGCATATCCAATAATGAGACTGCCGAACACTGTTCCGATTCCAGCACCAGATCCGGCCACACCCACCGTGGCAGCACCAGCACCGATGAACTTAGCAGCTGTGTCGATGTCTCTGGATACAGCACTGGTCTGGAACCCCCGGGTTACACTGACAAGAGACGCCTCACTGACCGGCAACAGAGCTGCCTGTGAGGACAGAAGAAATGAACATAATACCATCTAACATACAGAATGATTCTGATGAGCCACATGAAGACATGTACCTGCTCAGTTCTTGCTTCAGGTCTGTTGAACAGAGACACTGAAACGGGCCGCGCCAGAACCCTGGATCCCCCGCGGAGCTGAAGGAAGAGAACAATCTTACAGAGAGAACTACAAAACAATACATGACCAAATGACACACATTCTATCAGTAAAGTAATTTTAAATGAAACATTTTCCTAGGATATGGCAAGCACCCAGTGTGCATTTCTGAGGTTTATAAATCAAAATGACAGGATTCTGAAGATTAATTTGCATGCCATACAGATGAAGACATTGATTTAATCTCCATTTAAAAGCCACAGTTTAGTTCACACAAAAGCCAAAAATACTGTCAGGGCAATAGGCCATTTAAAAAAAAATTACTTTTGTGAGAGTAATGGTGTTTGAATACATACCACAGCGGGTGAGGTGACAAACTTAGCACACGCGTACATGTTTGAAGGCTGTGGAGGAGAGAGATGTTCAGACAGGTGAGACGAAGATCTCCAAAATCATTTACACAGAACAACATTCAAGCATGACACCAAAATCTACAGCATTAAAGACCAAAAGCATGTGACAGGAAACCGATTCAAACTCAATTAATGCCAAATCAAGCCACCAGTTCCTTCCAATTACTTATTACCAATGATTCGTCTTATAAATGACACAATAGCAGCATTCGATGACCGTCACTAAAACACTTGTTTTATTTATAAAGCAGGTGTCATAGGAGGCTAGTGTAAACAGCTTAAGCAACACAGTGCAAAGCTGCATTAAGGCCTGTAGATCAGTACTTTAACACAGTCCCATAGAGGTCATCAGACATTTAGGTATTACACACTCCATAATGCATGCACCTAAACCGGATACAAATAATCTCCATAACATGCATTTTTCAGACAGCACGTCTTATATGACTTAAAATCCCCCATAGAGAGACAAACAGCAACTAAGCAGTGCAGTCATGAACTCTGTAGGGCAATTTACTACACAAAAAAGTGATTACAAATACATTTACACAATCTTATATGACAACTAACTATCAGATGAGCACATCTGAAGACATCCTATATGACAGCTCACTCTATGCACATTTGTACATACACTTTCTTAGGCTTTTTAAAGACATTTTGGGTCACTAAAGGACATGCTGAGAACATTTACACAGCTCTCAGGTTTAAGATATGACTGATATATTGCCTCAACTCTCTCCACCTGCAGTGGGGCTCAGTTAGTGAAGGTCACCAGCCGCCCGAATCTTTCAATAAAACTTATCATCTGTTCATGTGTCGTTTTAAAACAAACACAGAAGACATTTTTTCTTGTATTTGACATTGAAACGTTACAGGGGTTAATGTTACGGGTTCAGGGGCTGTCTCGGGCCCAGCGCGGGTCGGACATCTTGCAAGTGTCACCCGAGACATCACAAGACAACACCCGCAAATATGAAAAGCGGCAGTAAAATGTGAAGATTTGGTCCATCGGAGGGTTTTGCATGTCTGTGCATTTCTTCAGAGAGCAGAAACGGGATGTCGGAGCGAGTCGTTCATTCATTCGTGTGAAATGACTTTGAGCGGCGGCTAGCGGAGCTTTAGCGACGCCGAAGCCGCGCATCTCTCCACCTGACCGGAAGCCTCCGTGCACACTCACCGAGGATCATTTATACATCCGTTTCTCCCATGCATGTGTTGAAAATGAAGGCGGATGAAGGTAACTCACCTATCGGACACGACGCACAAGACCCGCGGTCACACGAACGAGCTGCGAGCAACGAGTACGACGCGCAAAACCGTCACCTTGTCATTTATAAGCTACGGAACCGCGTCCTCGATTGCGATTGGGCAAGAAGGCACGCTCTCCTCATACGATTGGCTGAAAGATATGTCGAAAATGAAACGTAACCAATCATGCTCGTGTAAAAGAAGGAAGCCTGTTGCTGATTGGTGTAAAGGGTTTAAGGAAGACGACGCCTTTCGATTGCCGGGAAAGTCACGAAACGCATCCCGTGTCCCCTGTTTCTATTGGCGGATAAGGGCGGAAGTCCCGCCCATCAGGAAATGGTTCGGGGGACGAGGTGAAATCTAAACGCCATTGAATTTCAATTGCTTCTTACACCTGCAGAGGGCGACGTGTAATATTTCATGTGCAAATTAGGATTAGTAGTCTACTCTATCAAAACAGAGAATTATTTGAGTAGAAGAAGAATTATTTAATGCATTGCTTTTGATTTCTTACAAGATTTAATGGTCATCTCATAGAATCAGCATTTTTAACAAACAACTTTCTTATTTCCATCTTCTGTACTTATATAAACATTTATAAACACTTTAAATATGATTATGAACATGTTTATATACGTCTTCAAACATTTTAGTTTGTAAGATCTCAATACAATTTTACAGTTTTTGCTGAGACTTAGCAGTGACTCACAGGTTCCTTCCCAACATCCAGTTATAACCCAGTGAAAGTCTTCAATGTAGTTTCCTTTAAACAATATTTTGATGCATAAATTAGGTGCATCATAAATTAGGTCCATTTAATACATCAAAATTAGGCTAGTTTTTTTTGGTTTTGTTTAACAATTGTATATATCACATTTATAGCAATGCATTTACTACCAGTAAGAATAATGCATTCTGTTTACATTTCATAGAGAAAGATTTGATTATAAACTGACCACACCCCCTAAATGTGCCACGTATCTGTGATTCATTCAGGGTATCTGAAAGCAGCTTTTAGTCGTTGCATGCCTATAGCTGGTATGAATTTCTCTCTCTGTAAGTTTTCTTTACACTCAGTGTGTCTATATCATTTTAACTACCTGTCTGAACAAGACCCTGTATGGATTATGGGCACGATAAATCAAATCTAAATCTTTCCTAGCCAACCTTAAATCTCAGAGCTGAGGGAAAAAATACTCTTTTATTATTTTTTCATGCGATGCTACCTTTTTCCTCATGTATCAACAGTATGGAACTCCACCAAAGGCTGTACTGTGAATTCTTGGAAACATGCCATGAAAAATATGTTTACAGTGAACAAAACATGAACCGGATCTGATTTATGATGGTTAATAAATCATGATGTTGGTGCTGATGATAAATATATCATTTAATTGTGGCATATCTGTTTTTCTTAAACACATATTCATGCATGTATGTTTGTGCATATAAATATGTACGATTAATTATGTTTCATCTCTGACATTGCTGGCAAGTCCATATACACATAACAGAGCTTTCAATTTACTTCTTCTGTTCCATTATATGTGCATGTGATTTTGTGCATATTATATAACATAAATAAATTAAATAGCCTCAGTTTACACAAACACACAATGTAGCCTTCTGACTAAAAAAATAGCATAAACAACATTCATGTGTTATGCTGCACATCTGATTTATTCAAAGCTTCCAAAAATGTTGTTATAAAGTTATTAGACACACTTCACAATTCATTAATAGACAGATTGTGATAACAGAGATTTTCTGCATGAATACGTTTTAAAGAATCAACATAGAATTTATATAAGAAAAATGAAGCAACACTTTCCCAACAATTTTGATAAATTTAGCAGAGTACTTCAGAAACAGAAACAGATCTTCTCAGCAGGAGGTAGATCTGATAAGTTTTACAGATGACAGGGGCAATAAATTACACAAACTTTACAAGCTCACGCTGGCAAGGTTTTCCACAAAGAGCCGCAACCGAAGCACAGACAGAGTTATTCTCAAGATCCGCTACTGTGTGTATTAACAATGACATCCGCAGTGATTTAAATTGCACGCTTCATATGTCAACAACCAACACTGTGTTACATTGTACTTGTATTTTAAGATGCATAAGACCAGATCAGCATTGGTTTATTGTACTGATAGTACGTATTAGCATGTACCACACTTAATTTTTGCTTTCGTCAGACACTGATGTTAATAATGTCATGTAAGTTGGATCAATTCGCTTCATCTGCCAATAGGGGGCGCCCGTGTAATACACTATGATTGTTAAGGGCTTTACAACCTCCTAGTGTCACGTGGTATCTCATAGGCCTCTGGCTGTTGTTTGCACATGTAGATTAATAAGACAATGCTGCTGGGACCCTGATTTTGAAAGATCTGGGCAGCAAACCTAAAAATTCAGAAGTGATGTCAGAGAAGAGAGTTACTGAGATCTCAGACTAATATTACCATTGTGTACTTTTGCAAGGTACTGAAGTCACTGTTAACTATTCCAGGTTCCACTCTTCTCATTTTTATAAGATGATATGATTAATGATTAATGATAAGAATAATTGTATGCACCATGTTATGAAGATGAATCTCAGCTATCGTACATGTGTACATGTATAATAGATGTAACTGCATCTTAATGCTGATGACTTTGAATGTGTGCATTCTTGTGGCTCTGTTTATAAATGACAGCTGAAGCCAGCAGAGCATTCCAGTAAACCAACAGGCATAAAGGTGTGCTAGTTTGGTCACCGGGTGTCAAGTTGCCCTCAGGCCACCCTGGAAGTGATTCATATAGAGCTGGTGATTTATAGAGCCCCAGTGCTGAAAAATCACTGGAGCAGCGCAGCAGACACCTTCTGAAGTAAATCGCTGAAGTATTTTACTTACTTCAAAGGTCCTTCTAAGGTACTTCAAAATACAATAAGACAGATTGTAGAAATGGCTTTCGTTCTGTATAATACTTTTGTCCCATTCCTAATGATAGGAAATAAAATGTGTATACCCAACTAAGAGGGAACGTTTTTGGAACGTGGCCTACTTGAATATTTATCACAGAAATGACAGAGCTATAAATCTTCTGTTAATGCTGATTTGTATGACACATTACATGCTGTCTCTTATATCTTGCTCCATATGCAGTATCCTCTGACTGAAGCAAGTGCTGAATCAATAGGCTCTTAACAAACCGGCGAGGTTTATTTCTCTACCTCACTGTGACAAACGAGGCAGAGTTGCAATTGATCTTCACAGCCTTCTGAATGTTTTCTGCAAGGTTTTATGTGTAAAACATTCTTTAACACATGTACGGTTGATCTCTACCACTGATGCATCCAGCCGGCTTTTAACACAGCCAATCAGAGCCATGAATCATCTTCATTAGGCGAACTGTCGATACTCAGGAGAGTATATGGGGTTCGAGATCATTATGACAGAGTAGATGGTGAGGGAGGGATGCAGGGGCTAAATGAAGCGCAATTCTTTGTGAGGAGCGTGAATCTTTTACTGTCATGTGATGAATGAATGTGACTGAGTGGATGAGATTTATGTGCAGTCTGTTAAGGGTACATACATTTTCTCTGAAGAAATTATCAGTGATTTGAGTTTTGTGACTTTATCTTCTTATAGTGTAACACATAACTTCAAACATTTTTTAATTCTTTAACGTTTTTAAAACACTCCACTAACAACCTGAGAATAACATTTTTGATAGATACTGATATATAACGTTAAAAAGTTCAACTAACATTATTGCAAGAACATGTTTTGATACCTTTGAGAGAACTTTTAAAGAATGTTAGCCAATGTTTTGAGAACATTCCCAGTTAGCTAGGATCAAGTGTTTTCATAAACCATCAGCTTCATCTAAGACCTCACAGATTTTGTGACAGACAGAATTCCCTCTATCACGTTAAATCCCTGGAGAAAGAATGAGATGTGTTACACCACCTCACAAATGTAAGCTACACTGAGTCTTGTTTTTTGTGAGCTGCTTTTAGTAAGAGACACATGCACAGATTAGACCTGATAGATCAGATTCACGATGACTGATGCACTGCTGTGTGTTTGTCTCTTCTGATGGATAACAGTGCAGACAATGACGAGTTCTGTACAGGGATCAGTGGAGTGGGAGGAGACAGTGTGTGTGTACAAGTATGTGTGTGTGTTTTGTTTTGGAAAAGAAAACCTTGTGAGTACAAAGACCAGCTGCTCATTTCTGGGCAGAGTGAGAGAGAGAGAGAGAGAGAGAGAGAGAGAGAGAGCGAAATGGGGGAGGGAGAGCCATGGTTACAGCCTCTTGTAAATAAGGCTCATTGCATCCTTTTGAAGTTGATTAAACATACACACACACTTTATGCCTATTAGATAAACTCACCTATATGAGATAATATGTAATACAGAACTCCTGTGACAAATAACTGATGCCCACTCAACTAACAGGGAACGTTCTCAGAACGTTGGCTAGAACCTTTATTAATTTTCTATATCATATATCAAAAACTTCATTCTTAAGTTATTAGTTAAGTTATAAAAGTTTGAATACTGTTCTTATAACCAATCATTAAAGATAATGCGTCTAAAAAACTGGACATTCCTAGAACTTTCAAAATAGCTTTTTTGTTGCTTAATGGAAATGTTAGGGAAATGTTCTTGCAACCTAAAATTGTAATGTGTTCAGGAAATGATCATCATGATCTTCATGATAGCAGAACAATAACACACAAAAACCAGCTGATCAATAGAACAGCTGCCTCCTCGTCACCCCCCCAAACCCCTGCAGACAGCAGCTTCATCCCTGTCTGCACGCTGAGCGATGCTGTCCCGCCCAGCGGCTGCTTTTTAATGGCTAGAAGGGGACGTGAAGAGCCCGGGCAGTCTTTCACAGTATTATTATACTCCTGGGCTCCACACCGCCGGCTCGGCCCCCTCGCTGAGGTCGGGGAAGATGAATGGCTTACTGGAGCCGCAATTAATAATGTTTTTACAAGAGCAACGGAGGCGTGTGTGAGCCGCCGACGGATTGGGCAGAGTATTGAAATGTGCAGGTGAATTGATTGGCCCATCGGATTTCCTGTAGAAATCATTTGGATTAATTGAAAGCACAGGGAGGGAGAGGGAGGAAGGGCAGGGTATTGATTTATAGGCCTCACTCAGAGGAAGAGAAAATGGCCACCTCGCTGCTGAGGACAGGATGAGGTGACTTCAGGCTGGTTGACAATCAAACACTTATTGGCCTGGTGTTAGCTAGTATGGATGAGTTAAACCCATCATCTGGATGGAGTCAGTGAGTGAGCCACAAATAACCAATAACCAATATCTGCTCTGTAAGGGTTAAAACAATAAATGGATGCTCAATTCACATCTGTATACATCTGATAAAACATATTTTTTACTTTTTACCTCTATAATATTTTCTTCAGCTTACACCAAATGTACATTTGTGTTTATACAGTGTACTGGTGATTATTAAGCTTGGCTTTTAGATTAAAGAGACCCACAAGCTGTGTCAGGGGTCTATGCTGCTGAGATCCTTCTGAGAACACATGCAGAATAACTGTGAAATATTTTTAGTGGGTTGCTCAATACTGCCCCCTGTGGTGTGTATGGGTTACAACGAGATTTGTATGTTGGCCACGCAATTGTCTCTCTTTATCACTGCTGCCAAGATTAAGTGCGGCTGAATCCAAATTGACTGAGGAATTAATAAGAACAGGAAATCAGAGACAAAGAATAATAAGGCTCGTTTCCATCTAATCTGTTTGCGTTTCGTATTGAAGACATGATTAAAAACGAAATATTCAAAAAGCATTTCATATGTCTGAACAAAATAAAGTTATGAACAAAGGTTCAAACAAAAGTGAAATAGATATGTAAGATATCTAAATGTGTAAGTAATACAACCAAACAGCTCTGCACTTGGTCTGCTAGAGTTATGCTACACAATGATTTAACCACTGAATAACACCTGTTGACCAATCAGAGTGTGCGGTCTGTCATGAGCATTTTAAATCATCTGGCTGGAGAAAATTTTCATATTATTATACGCTTTATATTCATGTAAGAATCAATAATTTACTTTTTAAATTGAGAACATTCTTATTGTGATCATGTAACTATGTAAAGTTTGGATCTGCTGATAAGAGTTTTTCTTGTATTCTGTACAGCAACATGAGTGGATGTTTATAGTCATCTTCAATAAGTTAAAGAATAAACAACAGTGACACCAGCTTTTGTGGCTTTAGGATTTCATGTCTGCTCACTGATCTGAATATCAAATAGAAACTGTTGAAGCTTCTGTTGCTCTGGAGATAACAATGTTCTGTTGACATGAAGTCATGAGAATCAACATACATCAGGCAGATATTTATAAACATAGGCATTATAAATAAAATATTAACTTTATTATATAATAAAATTATTGTTGCTTTGTTTTTCATTTTCAGGTTTTAAAACCTCTTGACATGGGGGAACAGTGCCTCCCCCAAAAACAATAATAATCTAATGTAGGAATACATGACCTATCTAATAATCTCCAATGATGTAAACTGTTTTTAAAATTAGTTTTAATGTTTGTAAATAAATATGGTTTGAAATGTTGTTCTAGGCCTGTATACTGTAAAAACTGTCCTGCAGTAGGCTATTTACAAAAACATCTTAAATGCTTTGGGATTGTTCAATCATTCGTTGACTGTTTACCATCTTTCTGCCTTATTTTACAGAATGCATCACTCTAAGAAAGTCCTAAAGGAGGTTTCATCTTCACAGCTGCAGCTCCAAAAACACCTCAGAGCACAAAGGCCAAAGAAATAAAACTGTGGCACATTACAGGTCCTCATTTGTGTCATTTCTACAGCTGAGAACATTATGGTTTGTTATGTTAAAGTCACCGACGTTTCCATGTCCACTACACGTCCACACCACTACCTTTCTTTTGTAAAACACAGCAGCACAAACTCACACACCGTCTGTTGGCTTGAATCACCCGAAATAAATGTGCATCTCTCTCCCTGCCTTCCCAGTGAGCGTGTGAGCAGCGGGCGGTGGGGCGGGACGCCCGCAGGCGGACGCGGGTTATGACCAGCTGCCGGTCTGTAAAGACGCTCCGGTTACAGTACCTGTCCATAAAACCCGTTCCCGTGTCTCCCATCCTTCTCCTTCCAGACCCCCCAGTGCTTCCTCGGAATAGCACCAGCAATGAAAGCCGAGTCTTGGGTTGCAGTCCCACAAACCTGCCCTGTTTATGAGGCCTCGTTTGATGTCTGCGCTCTCCCCAATATGGGTGCGTTGCGCTTGGGTGGCTCACGGAAATGTGTCGCTTTACATCACTGGAGCGCATTATAAATGATTATCAATAATGCATTATCAATAACTGTTATCAATAGTCTCTGTTCAATTATGTTGTAATTATATTAACGCATTTAAGCGATTTTAAATGCATTTAAGTGAGTTGTATGGATGCAGTTGTATGGACTTCTCCATGGCATCTAAATTATGTCTCTACCAAGCTAACAGGGAACGTTCTCCAAACACTCGTTAACGTTCTGTGAACGTTCTTGTTAGGGTTAAGAAAGTTAAGAAAGGTTGCAGAATTAAAAATGATTACATAACGTCCTTAAAACTAAGCAATAACGTTAATGCAACGTCTAAACAATGTTCTTAGAACATGCAAGATGTGTTTGTTATTTACTGTTTTGGAAACGTTAGGGAAACGTTCTTACAATAATATTATAAGTATAACTGTTAGCTGGGTTCAATTCTATTCTGCTAATGATATGAATGCATTTAATGCACAATGCATTAAATGGACTAGAAGTGAGTTATATGGATGCAGTATTCATTTCATGTCCCCTAAACATCTAAATTCAGTGTCTCTAATGCTGTCACACAACCAGCCATTACAGCACAAGCGGCTCTTTAGCAGAAGCTGCAGGCTGTAATCACAGATATGTAACATCATCCTATTGCGCACCGGCTCGCGTCCCGTTAAAATCTCACATTCCCCATGACATTCAAGAGGCTGAAGGACTCGAACCGGCGGAGGTAAAGCCGGGCTCTCGTGTAGTCCAGTCTGGGCGGGTTTATAGCGGATTTCTTTACGGCACACCGGTGCGCACCTTTTACTGCCCGGGGAGAAGGCTTAGCGGTCGGGGAACGAGTAATAAGCGACATGTGAGAGATGCGGGTCCGACAAAATGAGCTCTGACTGATGCTGTTTACAAGAAACGAGAGTTTATACGAGTCTTCACCAACCACAGAAGTCTGATTACTATCGGATTTAATTACGATCGGATTTTAGACGAGCCAATCACGTTTCACTTCCATGCTGCCTGTTTTATTCTGATTGGATTAAAATGATTTGTTTACGATTATTCATTTTCTCACGTAATTGGTCTTGTAAATGTATTCATTTATTCGGTCGGAGCCAAACCAGTAGGGAGGATAATGCGATATGAAGATGTTTTGTGGGATGATTGTCTTTGTTTTCATAATGTTTTTTAATTCGCTTCTGATTCGGTGGACATTGGTTGTGTCACCTCATCATTCATTCTTTTATTTATGCAATTTCTCTGAAATATAAGGTGGGAGAAATGGCAGGGCATATGGAAAATACATGCTGGAAATAAATGAGTACTTCCGTCGTTTCAATCTGCTTGTAAGGCAGAATCTGAGTTGTCTGGGTTGGCCAGAAGGTGGCGTGAGAGACAACATACAAAACTGAAAGTGAAAAAGGCTTTTTGTATTTATAAAACAGAAATCAATCCCCACACTGGACTGCAGTCAAACACAGAATATAGCTATACTTTTATTCTGATTATTTTTGTGTCATAAAGGTATATGACACTGTTCAGAATACCAGACGTGAGTTATATAATGGACCTGCTAAAATATTTACAAAAGTTTAACTGTTATTTCTATACATTATACAGTTATTTGATTAATAAGTAATTGAAGTTATTTACATTTGGAAATCATTGACACATAAAAGTAGAAGTGCACAAGAGAAAACAGAAGTACCCATCCTACGAAATTTGTGCTTGCAGCCACAAAGTAAAAGATCAATAGAGAAGAAGCTTTTTCTGTAAGTAAAAAAATCTCCATTCAAAGTCTCCACAGGGAAATTAATCTGAGCATAACACGAACCTTTTAGCCAAAGTAGCATGAGCTCAGAGGCTATTAAACGTGGTATATGCCTCTGTTAAAGCCAATGCGAAATAGTTGAATGATGAAACTAATAACCAATCAGTGAATTAGGAATCAGAAAGGTTCGTGTGATGGAAACAGGAGTTAACCGAGCTCATAGCTCCCATTGTCCTGGAAGAGCTTTAGGAGAATTTCTCCATTATGGAAATCTGCTTCAAGATTAGTCACACTATTACAACATGTCATCGAAGTATTAAAACTAGTTAAAAAAGAGAATAAACAGAAATATAAAACTGTGTTGTTTAATACAAATAAATGATTCTCGTTTCAGAAGTATAAAGTCCATCTGCATTTGGTTTATATGCTCTAAATACTTTTTGCAGCCCTGTGTTTTTAGCAGCAATATTTTATATATGTTTGAATATTGTGTATAAACTATATGCATTGTGTATAAACTATATGCAACCTATATGCATTTTAATATTGTGATTAGTGTTATTTTGTTATATAGTGTCTGGTCAATGCAGTAATGCATTCTATGCACAGATGCTGTTGCATTTATTCACCGCCAGCACAGTGACATCCGCTGCAGTGCCTAAAGCTGTCAGTGACGTCATTTACACTCCTGTTTTATTATTTAATGTGGGTGGTTTTAATGTGTTAGATTTCTAAACGATCAGCCAGGTGTGCATCCTTATGTTCACTAACTTATCTGTCTACCAGACCATTACAATAATGAATCTGACTTATTTTGATTATCGTTGACTACTGAATGTGTGTCATTTTTTTCTGAACATTTACAGGCCTAAAATACGTATGAACCTTTTTTAAATGTTAATGTTTTAAATAAAGGTGGATTTGGCATTGCTTTTAGGAATATAAGTATTCTTTAAATTATTTTGTCTATCACTTAATGGCCAGGAAAATGACGTCATGTATGTGCACCAATCAGACGAAAGTTGTGGCAGAAATTGCGACGCGGTAAAGGTATCGCTGTTTACGTCATTAACAGGCGTTACTATGGCAACTCCAGCGCGTTACACGTTCATCTCTTTCTATAATAATAATTGATGTTTTAGGCCATTTCAGTCATAAACAGATACACGTCTGTTATCTCTTTGATTTTATTTATATTGCTTCTGTCATCATCGTAAAATTGCTAAATTTGTAAATATGTATAGGCACAAAACTACTTACGGGTAATTATATAATATATATATACGGCTAATATAATATAATATAATATAATATAATATAATATAATATGATTGATATAATATAATATAATATAATATAATATAATATAATATAATATGATTGATATGATATAATATAATATAATATAATATAATATAATATAATATAATATAATATAATATAATATAATATAATATAATATAATATGATTGATATAATATAATATAATATAATATAATATAATATAATATAATATAATATAATATAATATAATATAATATAATTGATTGATTGATATAATATAATATAATATAATATAATATAATATAATATAATATAATATAATATAATATAATATAATATAAAATCATATAATATTCTTTACTCGTTGTTGCTGAGATAATAACATATAAATGTTATGCCTGAAAAACATTTGCAGGCTTTTAAAATAATGAATTGTGATACGGTGATACGAGCAGGTAAACTGCGCAGGTAAGAAGCGCATCACGCCCGCAAACGCGGCAGTGACGTGTTTCCGGTTCTCGTGACATGGATTAATCACTTTCTCAATACCAGATAAATATAATCCTGCCTTAAAACCAAGAGCCGGTCCAAATATCCACGTTTACTCTCCAGCTCTGGTGATTTTACACAGTGTTGCCCGATGGAGGCCCAACTCTCCCATCTGTAGTGCTACTGTAAGTTAAAAGTCTTGTGTTTAAAATGCAAACACAGAATATACTATTTTTGTGCAATAACTGAAATGATGAATTAATATCATGAATCCTAAACCACTTTATTTGTTATCCAACACGTTTCTGGTTTAGTCTACTGGAAAATGAGATGCACATTGTAACTCTTAAGCAAATAAATAAATGTGCACTTGTGGACAACATTATCTGAACAGGCATCTCTTTAAAAATAATGACACACACATACCCAAATAAAGTCACATCTGCTTATTTATGTTTAGGATGTTTTAAGTGCTTAACATTTTGAACATATTTAATGTAACTGTTTGTGTGATTTTGATCTGAATCAACAACACAGCAATGTGCTCATGTTTTCAGCGTTCTGGTTTTACAAACAGACCTTCAGTTTATTGCATTGTGTTGTTGTAGCATGCAGTGCACTATTTAATCTGATTTGTAGTTTGTCACCAGTCTGAATGCATTTGTTTGCTGTGGTCTGATTCTATTTACTTGCTCTTGGATGTACAAAATATATGTAGGCCTATCTGTCAGCCCAACCACTAGTGAATCAATCCCAGATAACAGGGAACGTTCTCAGAATGTTGAGTTATGTTGTGTAAAAGTTCTCTGAGAATTCTCAAAAATGTTCTTGCAGTTACATTAGTAGAACTTTTCTTAATGTTATATATCACATATCAAAAATGTTAGAATGTTATATATCACATATCAAAAATGTTATTTTTAAGTTGTTAGTGGAACATTTTAAAAAGATACAGAATTAATATATATGAGTAACTTCTAAAAACTGGATGTTTTGAATGTTCCTATAACTTTCAAAATACCATTATTAATGTTTTTGTAACTTGATGGAAATATTTGGGAATGGTCTTACAACCCAAAATTATTAGTTGTGAATAAAGCTCAGTGATCCAGTATATTTTGAACAAGAGTCAGTCGTCACATTACAGAAGCTGCTCTAACTGTGTGTGTTTTGTGCTGGTTTGTCGCTGCCTGTGGATTCAGATCTAGCACACAGGACAGGCTGCGTGCCAGCTAACAACAGTAAAAAACTTGAACCAGATTGTTTTGGATGGTTTGTGTAATGCGGAAGGAAAGTGAAAGATGCAGTCAAGCCACACCAGACAGTAGATGTGTGGAGAAAATCCATCACAGTTTTTATTAACTATAACAAATACTCAACAATACTCAACAAATAATCAAATCATTGTTCCTCCATTTACATCTAAAGAGTGAAGACAGTTGCCCCAAGCTGCAGATAGCACACTTCAAATTTCCAGGCTCTAGGACCCTGGGAACTTCTCATGTTCTGAGGGAGCTCATAAACTGTGGCATGTCTCATTGGCAAGACAGGCTGCTCTCCATTCACTTACTGAGTTTTTTTTTTTTTTTTTTTTTTTTTTTTGTGTGTGTGTGTGTGTGTGTGTCCCATCTGTTCTATACCTCCAGCTCAGTGTTTCATAGCACAAACAGAACACTCAGAAACCATTGCTTTATAACACACCTCAACAGCTGTAGTATGCAACCACATTGGCCTACAGCATTTTAAACTGAGAAAAACACCCACATGTGTTACAAGTGTTGTAATTTTAAGAGACACAGATAAGGCTGCGGCTGCAGTTTACGGATGCAGGTCAAGCTGGCAGTACATAGATGTGAGACATGCAGTCAACCACAAAACACAACCACAGCATCAATAACATTCTGTTTGCCAGCCAATAATCATCTCAGCATGCAAGAATAGAAACTCATGAATACAAACATTTAGACTCTGTACTCTGTTCCTACATTTCACTGAGTCACTGTGGCTAAACCTAAATAAATAATACAGAAATGGAGGTTTATATAGCAAATTTTATTTTGGTTGGAACATTTACATTTAAGCATTTGGCAGACGCAAAGCTACTTACAGTACATTCCAGTTTTACATTTTATCATTATACATGGTCCCTAGGAATCGAACCCATGACCTTTGCGCTGCTAACGCAATGCTCTACCAACTGAGCTGCAGGAACATCATTTTGTTTTCTTGCATTTTTAAATTAAAAATCTATTAAGGTCTGTATTATTTTTGATAAAGCGTTTTCAGTGCGTTTTCAATAGCAAAGCAATAACCAAACTGCAACCTTTCAAGTTCCTGTAGCTCAACTGGTAGAGCATTACGCTAGCAGCACAGAGGTTGTGTATAGGTAAATTGTACACCTTGAATGCACTGTAAGTCTCTCTGGATAAAATCATTTGCCAAATGAGTAAATGTAAATATTAGTTTTAGTTCAGACTACCTAAATGAGAACCCTAAACCAAGACCTGATCTTTTAGAAGATCAGGTCTTGATGATCTTTCTCATGTCCAGTCCAGAAAAAAACAAGACAACACTTTTGTCTGTTTATCTCATGCATGAACAAATAAACCTGATCATTCTAACCAGACACGTCTTTAAAGGAAAACTCTCTTTTTTACCTCCCAACAGTGTGGCACACAGATATGACCTGCAGAAGGGAATAAAGGAAATAACTGGACCAACTTGGAAACATACCAGCTCAACCTGTTCTTTCCCTGGAGCACCAAATAAACGAACTAACAGGTTAGTGGTTCATTTTAGAAGCAGTTTATTTCCCTGAGCTATGCAGTGCAGCATTGGATGCTATCAGGTTGTCATATAAAACAGGTTGCGAGAGACTTCAGGACACAAAGAAATGTTTTGTTTGATTGTTTGTAGGTTTGTTTCACAGTTTTACAATCAGTGTGACTATTGAAGTCTTTCTCGCATTTGGAATAGTTTCAGCTTTATTCTCGTGTCCCCCTCTGGCAGAAATGTTTAATTAAACTGGTATGTCAGATGGGTGTTAATGTTGTGCTCACCGCTACAGTCTCTCTCAGGAATCTGTTATATAAATAGATGCAAGCCCAAAGCGTTAAATTAATGTTGCAACACTTCCCTAAAGAGTACAATATTTTCCCCCACACCTGGTGCAGAGTGAAATTTGTGCGTGTGCGAGCATGTATGAGTGTGTAGTATTACATGCTTTCTTCATCCTCTGCACATTCTCCATCCAATAAGCAGATTGTCCCTCACATTAAACTATGTGTTGTTTTTATAAAGCTCATAGTGATATTCATTTTCAGAAGTTATTTCAATATCTGAAATCAGTGTATGTCCATGAAGATGTTACAGGTCATTATATTGCTTGTATTGTGTGTGTGATATGTTTAGGTTGGGCATGTTATCTATGTATATGTGTATTGCAACACTGATTGCTCTAGGTTTTTAGACTAGAGTTGCTAAATGCCATATGTAAACTTGTCATGTTTCTATGGTGGCCTGCTTGCATCTCAGCATGTCAGAGGTCATTATGAATTTAAAGCGTTATCTTTAAAGCGTAAGCGTTATCGTTGTGTTATCTAGATTATGTTGTACAGTAGATTAATAATTTGCTACGTAGCCTCTTTATATCTTTTGGTGATTGTTAACAAGCCAGTCGTCTCGAGTCATCTCAGACATGCTTGTTAAACTGCATCTTTTATTGTCATAACTGTTCTGTATCTTTCTATCTTTAAACCACCTCTTAACTCCAGTGATACATCTTAGGTTATTATTAGATCTTCTGGCATAAGAATGAGAACAAAGACATAAGAATGTTGTTTATTGGCAGTAGTGTTGTTTTGATGACCCTCCTGTGCTAAGAAACACCAGTTTCTTTTAAAAGTAAGCTAGGCTGTTTCGGAGAGGCTAGCAATATATCCCGCCATCTCTTCAGAGTGCTCTACAAAGCCATGCCTCCTCCAACACATGATCACATACATAGGATGTCCTACTTGTCTGTCAAACTATCATTGCATTCAGACCGACTGCAATAATTAGACAAACATTTTATGGTCCTGCGTCTTCCACAGTTTAGCGCATTAGTGGTTGCTGTCAGGATGTGAAGAGACCTAGTGAACAAGTGTCCTGGAAAAACTCACCTGCCAAGCCTTTATCAGACTCTAAATGATTTGTAAATCAGAACTGGTTTAGTGTGCTAGTACAGGTTGAAATTGTGATTGTGAGCCGTCCTCTCACACTTTCATTTACTGCATGATTTAAGTCATGACAGGACAGTCAAGGCTTCTGCCCAACTCTCTGTATGGAGACAGAAACCTTCTGACTGATCTCCATCACTGTTTAACTTTTTACTCTCTGAGCAGACAGTTAACAACACAATCATCTGAGACAGTCAGATTTCATCACTCTGTGTCTATATCTGTGTTATACAGTATTTAAATAGCTTCAGTTGACACAGGCCAAGCCTGTAGATTTTACTGCACTCATAAAACTCTGTTCTAGAAACAATACAGATACATCACACACACTCACTTATAATTCTGTCTCTCGTCTGCATTCAAAAAATTCTCATGCTTGACTTTAGTTAATTGAAATGAACTCATGAAACACAATTTTTGTCCATTTTTTTGTTGTGTAAAATAATTTAAATTTCTTATACATTAAAGTTTACTTTAAGCCACTGACATTGGGACTACATGAATGCGTTTGATTGGCTGTAACAAGGGGTCCGTGTCATGTCTGGTTTCCCAGAATGCCCTGCGGGATGAATGAAAAAGCAAATTACTAATTTCGCATTTACGGTTACTGTAATTTATGTTGATTTGCACTTAGTGGCTTTTGTTGTTTCTTTGAGCTGTGTGTCATGGTATTAACTGAAAGTTCATCTTTTTCCTTAAGTATGTGGCAAGTGTCCTTGTGTTGTATTTTAAAGATGTAGCTTGCTTTAACCTCTGCATGTTGCAAGATGTTGTTTTCTCATTACAAGACTACAAACCGATGGTTCGCCACACTATCAGTAACAAATGTTTAGCAAAAGACCAACAACTCTAGAAATGACTTTAATTCACTTTATTTATCTTAAATGAGTCAAGTAAATACATTAAAAACTAGATACACAAAGACTATGTCAAATGTATTTCAACACATTATTTATAAAGGAAAATTTTATTTATAAAATGAACTTTTATAAAGTTCATTTTACAGTTTTTCATTTTTAAAAAACTTAACTGTATTACTGAACTGTTCAACCCAACGAGTTACGTCTGTGTGGAGTCTGTGACTGTTTTAGAAAGGTTTGTCAGTATTTAATCATGTATTTAATCAATATTTAATATTTAAACTCTTGTTTTTGTGGCATGTTTGTTATTTGCTGTATGTAATGTGTCTCTCTGTGGTATTATTTATATTTAAATGTATAGACTAGGGTTGTGGGAGAGCTGTAATATTCAAGAGTTTAAACAGTACACAACACACACCAGCACTCTATAATAAACACTGAACAGTAACTCAGTAAATGAAAACAGGCTGTCATTCCTCTGGGTTTAGATTTGCTTGCGTATTTATTTATATGTGTATTGCATCTTCAGTTTAGGTGTTAATTACTTCAGCAGTACCTGCTATAAAATCTTTCAGCTGTATGTGGGTGTTTCTTCAGCTATTTGTGGCCACTTTTGCATCAAAACAGATTTCTATCTTGTGCAGAAATGTGTATTGATATAAATCAAACTTCAGTGTAAACGGTTTAATCCTTCCTTAGTTAGACCCACCCCTCTGAACCGTCTCAATGAAAGAGACTCAACCAGAAATAATCCTCCTGTCAATATAAAGTCACCGCAGCTCACTCCAGTTTCTCTTCTCAGTGTGTTTCTGATGACTTGCGTCGCATTTGCTGCGGCTGTTTGACTGATGCAGTGAGTTGACATGATTGTGCTGCATTTAAACCTGTTGGCCTGTAGCCATATTTTGTTGTGATTTGTGTGATTATATGTGATATGCTTTATGCATCATTTCTCACCCCCCTTGTTTTAAACTCTAAAATCATCTGTGGCTCCTCTTTTGTTGCTCTAAACTTGGATGTTGGTTTTGTTTTATCTCTTGCTCACATTCATCATGTGCGACACAAGACATGTGAGACCCAAAGACTTTTAAACGTGCACACGAGATTTGATAACTATGACTTACTTATCCAGCTAACCATTTTAGGTTGTAAGAACATTTCCCTAATGTTAGCACTGAGTATCAAAAATGTTATTTTGAATGTTCTTGGAACGTTTGCCATATAATAATATAAAAAATAAAAAAGTTCTACAAACATTACTGCAAGAACATTTTTTGATCACTCTGAGAACTTTTAGAAAACGTTAGCCAATTTTCTGAGAGGTTGTATATTTTGCTTTTTAATACAATGAAGATGTTTTGTGTATTACTGACAAAATAAGGGAGGAACAGGTCGCAGTAATGTGGTGGAAGGATGTGAAGACTTTAGCAAATTATTAAAATTGCATGTAAACAGAAGTGAGGTACATAAGCATGACTCTTAGGTCTGCAAAGTAGAGAGAACGATAATCTACAGATGTTTATGTATATATGTGTATATGTATGTATGTCTGTATGTGTGTATATTATATAATATATGGTATATGTATATTTATATATGCAGTTTGAATGATGCTAGATTAGAGAGATTTATGGAGAGCATGCAGTCATGTCAGTCCCTGAGGGCAGGCCAGTGTTAAGAGCAGGAAGCTGTAAAAATCACACGGCAGTGCTCTCCAGACAAAAGAGGATCTGCTGCTGTTTTCTGTCAGTGTTCTCACAGTCACCACAGAGAGAATCTCTTTACAGTCTGTTCCAGTTTACCACATCACCCACAATGCACTTGTTTTACTGTCATTTCCCACCTATCAGCCAGCTTCACTGCAGACATCAGCCATTAAGTTCCTGCAGACTCAGACAGGGTGCTGAATGTTTTTCTCTGGTGATCTGTGCATACACAGTTCTGGAGTTGTTTATATCACTAAACATGAAAAGACTTGTTAGCATTGGATCTGTCCCCATTAAAGCAGGCTAGTTATTTTATAGGCATGTTTTTATGAGCTTTCTTTTTATTAAGTATTGCGATGTTATTCCTTCTAAGGTGCAACATTTTAAAAATAGTTGAGTGATGTAAGTTGTTTGTATAAAAAGGGCAACCTATTCCTGTAGGTTTTATATGCCCAATTGTTCGTAGGCAATAACAGATCAATCTGATTGTAGAGCAAAAGTTTTAAAACTAAAGATGTCAAATGAAAACAAGCAGCAGTTATTTCTGCTCATGATTTTGTGTAACGGTTATTATACTTCAACACACGAACAGGTTCCTTGTAGCTTAGACGTAGATTTAGGCACCTTTCATGTAGTAATCACCTGTAACAGGTGGAGGTGAGATAATCCATCACACCTGCGCACTCAGCAGGTGCTTTAGTTCATATAACCAGCGCTATAACTCCCTATAACCAGCACTATAACTTATAACTTACTGTAACCAGTGCTATAATTTAGTTCACCTACTTCTATTAATTCCTAATACAGTGTGTTCAGCGCATTGGAAGCAGTGATGTATCTCAAGGGTTTTTTTAGGACGTTCTTAAAATGTTAAGCTTCTGTATTATTTATTGGAAAACATTAGCTACAGATCATTAGCCTTACTAATGGATCAGACAAATGTAATGAGACAACACATGGAAGCTGTTTATTTTCTATTGCTTTAATGAAAAATTAAGTTATGTCTCTCAGTGTTTTATAGGAGCATGTCTCAGACGTTTCTGTGCACTTGTTGATGTTTTGTCTGGCCACAGACTGTTTGTGTTCAGATTTTCTACATCATAATTCAGCAGCTTGTGTCTAGTATAGAATATAATGACAGGAGCTTGTGGTCTGTAATTTGACACGTGGTCTTTAAGATTAAAGTGCTGTTCGGTCAACAGATGACAAACGTCATGGTGGAGATGTCTGGAGACGTGTCAGTATTAATGTCTTGAATAGACCGTTTTAATGCTTTTATGCTTCTGTTGTTAATTTTTTCATCTGGCAAAGAATACAAGAAAAAGCAGAAAAACTTAAAGGCACTATTTTCCCATAAATATTTTTATACTCATGTCATATATTTCTAAAAGCATATATTTACACAGGGAACTCTACAACAGTGTTTAGGTGCATAAATTGCAACAGTAGATAGAAAATGTTTATAAACAAACAGTATACAGTAACAATTACAGAAAGATAAACGGCAAACCAACAGAAATGACCTACAGTTCTCCAGTGACGACCTACACTTTTAAAAAATAAAGGTTCTTAAAAGGTTCTTCACAGCAATGCCATAAAAGAACACTTTTTGGTTCCCTAAAGAACCATGCAGTCAAAGGTTCTTAAAAGAATAATTTCTTTTTTCTAGTCTAAAGAACCTTTCTCCACCACAAAGAACCTTTTGTGCAACAGAAAGGTTCTGTGGTTGTTAAAGGTTCTTTATGAAACCATACAGCCACAGATAGTTCTTCTGTTCTGTTGTGTAGCACCTTTATTTCTGAGTGTAGAGTCTGAATCTCAGATGCATCATAAATACAGCATGATGTCCTCTTTACTGAGGCAAAGACACTTCTTTGTTATTATCCTGAATCACGGCCGAAGGTTTAGAGTTGTGAGCATGTCTTAACCCCAGGCTGCCCCCCCCGCCGGCTTTGAGCAGTTGCTCTGGTCTCCAGTGAAGGCACTGGGCGCAGGGACATGCTGCAGGGTGGTGAATTGTCTGAGCAGGGGAGCAGAGAGCTGGATGCGGAAGGCCGCCCAGCCAGGGGTAAGTTGAGGAAGAGAGGTGCAAAGTGTCCACTGGCCTGGTGGTGGCGATGTAAGGGTTTGAGTAACCGGAGACGCCCAGATGAGAGTACAGATGAAGAGGTATGTGAGGTAGCAGAGGGTAGGGCAGTGCTGTGGAGCCTTGACTCATCATGAAAGCACACAGGTTTGGGTTCAGTGAACTGGGCCAGTGCAGAGTGTGACGCTGCCTCTTGTCCTTCATCCTCCTGTTCTGGAACCAGACCTACATGATGGAGATGAGGAACAGATTAAGATCTCAGTGACTTGATGGTGTAAGATCAATGTATTTTAGCAGGGTCAGAATGTAGGTATTAAATCCATTAAAAACGCAATGAACTTCATTGCAGTAGTTCTACAGAGAGCATACGTCAGTTTCACAGCACCAACTTTTAATGTCAGTTATGGATTTGGGAATGAATCCGTTTTATTATGGAAAAGAAAGAGCAGGTGTTTGAGGATCTGAGTCATTTACGTTATCTGATGTAATAATCCGATTGCATTGGTTACTTTCTTCACTGGTATATTAACTTGTAACCACCAAGAGATGTAATGAGTGGCCACGTAAAGAAATCAATATGAGGGGAAAATAAGTCGGCTTCTCATAATACTTCATTACTTTGCGAGCATTTTTATAGGAAACTGTAAATGCACTTTAAACGCTGCCTGTAGGTCTGGAGAGGTTTTGATGGAGATGCAGGTGTGCAGCTGTATTACCTTGATGGTGCTCTCGGGCAGGTTGAGCGCATCCGCCAGTTCGCATCGTCTGGGTCTGGACACGTAACTTTCTCTGCGGTACTCTTGCTCCAGACGGCTCAGCTGCTGCCGTGTGAACGCGGTCCGGTGCCGCCGACCCTCTATGCCGTTCAGGAGGGAAATACGAGCGCAGTCTTCCTCTGCTTGCTCCGGCGGCTCCCTGCCTTCTGCTACTAAAGACAGTCAACGTAAGAGACGCGTTTGCTTTCCATAGATTCAAGTTTAAGATGATTTCAGTCGTGCTTTGTTTGCTGCATGGGACTTTTAATTAAAACCATGCATTTCTCGAGTTAATAAATGACACGCAACTTTAATCTCTAATTGCAAACCCAAAGGCTGATTTTCGGTATTAAAGTGCATTAAACCTGTTACGTAACTAAAATGACCCACCGTGATACGCACAGTGCGCATTTTCTCAAATATTTTTTTATTCTTCTTCACACATCGATGGTAAAACACGCACGTATCGTACTTACACATTTTCTCTCGGATATCCGCTTTCTTTCGTCCACCTTTAATAATCCAAAAACTTCCCAAGAGGATTTTTCTCACAAGCTTTTCATATTCCACAAGAAGGTCCAAGAGCCCCAAAAACGCAATGGTCCCTCTTTTCCGCTGGTCTGTCCAACCAAGTTAGTTGATAAGTGGTAAGAAGGTTGTTTTTGTAGTGGCTGTCCACCCCCTCCCTCACCTCCGCATCTTTCAGGTCGTCCCATCATGCACTAATGAGAGACGCGGCGCGTCCGCGGAGGCGCCGCCTGGGCGCGCGGACGGAGGAGGTGTTAAATTGTCTTTGGTCTCCGACTGGCCTTTGTACTTTTGTTATGGAGAATTAAGACCGACCTCCCCTCGCCCACCGTCACTGTGGCTTCCCCGTCGAGAGAGGCCAAACCTGATTGTACCTCGACGTTTGATGTTTGTGTTTTTGGAAGTCAATCATTACGATCCTAATGTCTCCAAATTGCAGGTCTGCGTTTATAATGAAGATAAAAGCGCCTCAGAAACGCTGTATGAACATATGACGATGTAAAGTCTGTTTGCAGTGCTCAGACTACATTTGACTGATATTGTTTACCATTTGACCTGCATTTTGGGCAAGGTGGGCTGTGCCCCTATGCACAACCACCAGCCAGCTAACAGGGCACGTTGTCAGAACGTTGGCTAACGTTTTCTAAACGTTCTCTCAAAGTTATTAAAACGTTCTGACCGGAAACGTTATAGCAAAAAAGTTATTAAACGTTGTAGTAAAACGTTACAGAATTGAGAGTGTTTGAGTAACATGTTTAAAACCAAGCAATAATATTAATACAACGTCTAAACAAACACATTAGTAAATATATGACACATTTACCTTTTTTTGTTACTTTATGGCAACGTTAGGGAAACGTTCTTACAACCTACAGTTGTAAGCTGGGCAGCACATACTACATTCGTTTAATACAAACGACATAATGATTTTTCTTGTCAGATGTCTCCTCTGTAGATGTGATTTCATTTTATAGTTTTGTCTCTTTCAGTAATGCTTTTTAAAGACAAAATCCAAGTCCAGTCACAATCACAAAAATCACAAAATCCATATCATGTCACAAAATTCAGTTTTATTGTTAAAGCTTTAATGAGGTAAAAATTGCTTCTGTAAGAATTTATATTCCAAATATAAAAACTTGTTCTTGGTTTGCAGAGAGAGTTTCTGTCTGTCAGTTATTGCTGGAGATGAACTGAATCAAAGCTCATTAACAAACAAAATCTAATGAACTACAGCCAGACATTGTTTATAGTCGCTAGTTGATTGATTTTGTTGAGTCCTTAAAATAACAGAAAGGGACAAAATCATTTAATGTTTGACTTGTAAAGTGACATGCAGTTTAGATGTATTTTAAGCTTTAAAGTCGTTGCAAAATTGTCAGAATATGGTTTTATATGAATATGGTCAAATTTGTTATATAAATGTATTTTGCAGGTGTAAGTATGCTCTCTGTTGTCAGCACATGTAGCTTAACAAATCCTGTATCTCACACATATCAGGTTTCGAGTGCTTCCACTCCTGCTGCTGTAGATTAGCCTGATATCAAGCGCACTGATTGCTGTATTGTTCTACATGAGGGCTTTGATCGCATGACCGCTGGGGCGAGGCTCCGGCAGGACTGATGTCTGTACCTGAACACAGAGCAGATTTCACACAGAAGTGACAGACACTTCACCAGCCTGTCTGTATCACTTTAAAACCTCCAGCAGGCTTTTCTCTCCACTGTGAGTGAATGAAGTTTTGGGGTTAAAGACAATCACATTTGCAGCTATATTCACTGAATAATGTGATGATTATTCAGTCAGTACACAGTTAGTTACAAAACTGCAGGAATGAAGATAATCTCCATTTTGACAGACTCTGTTATGTTTTGTTCAAACTGTGTTTGTTGATCTCCTGTTAATTCTAGTTTTAATTTTTGTTTAATATTAAAGGCACTGTTTGTTTTTTTTTGTTTTATTTATTTATTTTTATCCAGAAGATTTTTGGTTTTGCTGGTTGAGAGTCTCGTCACATCCTGATAGCAGTCACTGTGATCTAATACATATTTATATAAATTTAAATCTGTGCAAGACGCAGAACCATAAAATGTTTGTCCAATTATTGCTTTCGGTCCGAATGCAATGATAGGATGTCCTACTTGCCTGCCAAACTATGTATTTGCGTACCTCTGTGCATTGTGTTCATGAGTTTTGGAGGAGGCGTGGCTTTGTAGCGCGCTGTATAGGGAGGGTTGGACCTTATGCTTTCAAAGCTAGCATGCTATTGTTAGCCTCTCTGAAATTGCCTTCCCTACCTTTAAGATTATAATAATTCATTATATCCAGAAACTTTTGCCTGTAGTTGTACAATAGTGTTTTGTCAACCTCAAGCTACTGGCCACCATTGTAAAGAATTTTAATTTAATTATGAAAGTTTATTAAATGTTATGGTGTCTTTATTGGAAACACACAGAGGGCCCGTCCATCACCGCGTCACATACTGACAGTATATCAGTGTACTGTCAGGTGTTAGCCATTGAGCACACCTGAATCAGCTGATCGGTGTGTCCAGGACAACTTGAAAATAACAGGCGGGTGTGTTCATTCCCTGTTAGATCTAAACTCTCAGTCCTTAAACATCAGATGTTTTCTGAATGCACCATAAACTCAGTGTCCACTGCCGTGTGTTTCCATATAGCGTAGATTTTAAACAGAGGTTGACAGCACGTTTATTTAATAACCAGACACTCAGTCAACATCCAGCCCTTATGAAAGTGCTATAAATAAAATTTAATAATTGCCGGGCAATTGATTTAAATTCACTTTCAACAGCACTGTGTTTAGAGCGTGCTTCATTTAATCTGTACAAGATTTTCTGCAGATTAAATTTGCATCAGTGCTTTATGATTCTGGTAGTGAGGATAAAGTTGTATTTTTGGGTCTTGGGAGCATCACATGCCTCCTTAATGACTGAGTAGAGAGCTATTTTATGAACTTTTGTTAGATATATGATACAACAGAGAGAACGTTGATGTAATACAGCAGAGATATTCAGTCCTGGATATTTTACTGCAGAGATTATTTCTAAATGCAGTCCGACACACCCGGCTGTAATTTTCAGGTAAAGACCTTTATGTGCTTATTTAGGTGGAGCTGAAATTAAACTCTTACATGTGTCAATATTTATATGTGTGAATACTGTAACATATCAGAATGCTATTTTCAGAAACAGCAGAGGTAGCAATATTACAGATATACATCCCAAATCCCAGAAAATGCTTCTGCACCAGTTACAGTCAAATTTGTTTGACATTTTACTCTGAAACCAAGTTGAATATAAGAAAAACTGTTTAGACCAAACTGAGGTATCAGATTTTCATATGTAGCCTGTTTCATAGTTTCATATTGGGAAAACAGCTGACATTTTATGAGAAACACCATCAGGAAATAATTACATTGAATTAAAAAGTTAAATTATATCCACAGTTTTTATTATGTAAATTAAAGATCCGCTGGAATTGCATCATTTGCTGCTTTTTAAGAAGTCATGATTGACTATACTGTCTGTTTTTCTGTTAGATGTTTTCTCTAGACAAAAGAGACCAGGGTTGGTTAACGCAGTTTTGTAGTTGAATATCTTTGGTGGATAATTTTTTCCAGGTAATGAAAGTCAATTGTGATCAAAAAGTTTGGAAAAGAAGGTTAGAGTGAGTGAAAGATTTGCTTTTTTACTTGCACATCAGGTGAAGCAACGACTGTATTAACAGCAACAGGATTAAACTTTTCACATTCTCCACCTTTATCGTATTAGATGAACTTTCTTTGGTTCCCTTAGCCTAAAAATAGCGGTATATTTTGGGTAAAGGTGTTGTTATTAGATTAAGTTGCTGAAGCATTCTCCACAGGAGTCGGTTTCGGTGCTTTCCACAAGTATCAGGAAAATTACTGCACATACGAGCATTTATTGCAGTTAATGTGATCCGATACTGCGAACTATTTTCCCAGCCCTGTAATTACTTTCCACAGAGTCGGTCTCACTCTCACTTAATGTGAAGTAATCTGAAGTGTATTAACCTCTGCTGTACTCACCTGCGCTGTGCAGTGTGTACGAATAACCTTATATATTAATTATTATCAATGTAAATCATTTTAATCGACTTTCTGGTTACAGCAGCCTTAACTTCTATATTTGTCTTGCTTTAATTTCTATTAATCTCTTTCTCTTTGTCATTTGTACCATCCAAATACGATACGCGTTCATTGCTATGGACATGCAGCTTATAGGTCGATATAGAGAGACGGTGTTTAATTATGAGACTGTTTTATTTATTTCTTAGTCAGATTGATCACAAAGGTTGACGTCACACTGGCTTATTTTGTTATGTTGTCACAGTTTTGGTAATAAGACCTTTTTTCTGATTTGGATGGATTAAACATATATTGTGATTATCTCTTAACATGTAAATATCCTTTTGTTCCTGTGTCTTGTAATAGTCATATACAATCACGTTATTTTTAAGCAGTAATCTGCTATTAGTAAATATACAATAATTGTGTGTACTTTGCATACGTTTGTTTACATATTACTTTTCCATATTAAAAATAATATTAATGAAAATGCAATAAAACAGATCAAATGAGAAGATTGAACTTAATCGTTATCCTCTCGGGATGCGAGGAGCGCATCACCGGTTCATTTAGTCTTTAAAGTGCAGCTGTCAGACAGCTAAACTAAATGTCTTCGTAAAGATAGTTAAAAGATGCAATGAAGTTACAGCGACGGGCGATTTTAGGTGACATAGGGTACGATGGCAAGCTACGTACATTTTGGGGGAAACTTCGCAAGAAATTTAGAAATTATGGAGAAACGGGTCCAGGGTTACTATGACAGAGTTGTGACCGCCAATATATTAAAAGTTAATCGCTGCTGCATTTATCATCAAGCCAGATCTGGACCTGTCAGTGGAGGAAGAGGAGCACACAGACCTGCAGTGAGAGAGAGCTGGTGGTGCACAAGCTGAAGCAATGCTCTTCATTCAGAGTCATTATTTATTAATAATTCAGAAGTTGCGAGGCTCATCTGTTTCCCGTGAAATTAGTTAGATCATTAAAGTATGACGTTTGACTTACTGACGCTGTTGTGTGATTTGGTAATCCAGCCTACGTGACTGATATCCTTTGGTGAAGAAAATAATTTAATGCTGTTTCATATCGCACTTTACATAGAGTAGCTAGTCAGACTGGCATTATATCAGCATGAATCTGTTTCAGAGGTTTTTATGCTCTCCATAATTCTGTTGTGTGTTTTGGGGCATTTTATGTCAGTCTAAAGTTAATTTAAGTTTTAGACAAGACGTTCCCACCTATAGAAATTGCGATTGACAGTAAGCGTCATATCTTTGTTATTCTGAGGGATCGGCTGACACACAAAGGCGAAGCTGTAAAATGGTTTCTTGATGTGTTTGTGATGAGTTGTTGTTGTAGTGATGCCATGGGTACAGAAAAAGACTGTAGAAAACCTTTCAAAATATGAAAAACGAATTAGTCTTGTATTAAGACGCTAGCATGTCGATTTATTATCCAAGCACAAAGTGCACTACAAAACAATTACCAGCTACAAAATGTCACAGCATACATATTTACATAGTAGCAATGTGCATATTATTCATTGTAAACCATTAATTCTGGTAGGCAGTGTGTTTCAATGGGGCATGCCAACACTGTAAATACGACGATTTAGGCTACTAATAAGAAAGAAATGAATCGCGCTCTGTTTACCACGTGTAAAATGAATTTAATAACGTCACTGAAAGATTATTATATTTTTGAACGTGTGTCGTTGTGCAAGATTAAAATATATTGCTCCTATGAAGAAAGATGATGGGTTTTCTGCGTACGGTTTCACCCGTGTAGACTTTGGAAACGCTGAACAACTTGCCTTCCGTTTAACGCTTACAGTGTTGCGCCTTCATGTCTCCAAACGTGTGGACTATTTGTTGACTCTGGTGCGACGTTTAGACCATACATTAAGAGGAAAAATGCTTTATTTCTTATTTTTACAATCTTATATGCTTTATCATCTGATGATGTTAATTCTGAAAAATGCAGCTTACACACAGCTCTGGCATAAGATCTGTTATGTGGCACCTGACGTGGGCAGGACGCTCGACCAGTAGATCATTAACGCATTTTCTGGGCACAGTAGTTGTCTCTGGTAGATACAGAAGAGACACTGTTTGTGTCTTGAATCCAGAATACAGCTGTTCAGCGTTACTTGACAGTTCGTAGTGTTAAATAACCCTGACATTTGGTCACTGCGTAATTTTCGTCCTTAGTTTAAGGTGATCGGCTGAAATATTCTTTACGATGAATTTTCATTACTCGAAATCTTTGTAGGTGTTTTATTCAGGATGATTCAGTCATAAGTCGTAAATCTCGTCAGTTTGTTGTGTCACGCTTCACAGATCACAGACTCGATCCGGAGACCTTGAACTTGAATCGTTTGGTTAACGAGGACGCGTCTGTCGCTGCCGCCCGTAACGGGCCCTTCAGGGAGGCCTTTACCCGGCGCTTTAAACTTGGCCTTGACCTTGAGGCCTCGACTGACCTTTTAGTACAAACGACCGTCTGGAGATGTGTGGGACGCGGGATTACAGAGGACGCGTCTTTCTGCGCGTTTTGCAATAGCTGTTCCATACAAACGCAGAAAACCGCTTTCAATTGATTATTGCTTTCAATTGAATAAATGCATCCAATGCCTGCGTCAACTTGTTTTAATGCTTGTGAGTGAACATCTAACCATACTATGAGACGCGTAATAATAAACGTAGTACTATGTATTAAGAAACCTTTTACAAACCACTATTACAAAACAACAGTTTAAACATTTATACATTATACTTATCTTTTGTTGATGTATACCTACTTTTCCCATTTACGAAATTGGAACAGTTGTTAAGCAATTTTAATTCGCTTTTGCGACATTTTATTTACCCTACCGTATTAATATGTATTTTGCTTACAATAATTGCTTACTCAAACGTGCATTCACAAACATTTTTGTTACTGTTTTGAAATGTTGTATATTGGTTTCGGCATCACAGTCAACACCGGCAGTTTTAATAGTAAAATACTGATAGTGGATATCTTGAGTGACAAAGATCTTGAGTGTTTAGCCATTTACTGCAGTCGCATCTAAATGTTTTAGGGGACCTCAGTAACTAAAATAGTAACGCTAAAATAACGCATAAATCGTTTGTTTTGGATTTCAGTTTTATTTTGTGCATCAGTTTTCAATCTGTGTTTTGAACACAAGTTAGAACTGCCGTAATAAATTAATAGAGGTGATAGGACACGTTTGACTGTTGAACGGGGAACCATTTTACAATTATTTCGCCTCTATTTCAGTGTGTTATTGCAGAAGGACATGTTTAACAGGGCTCCTGTATGAAACGAGTTAAGATTAAAAAATTGTAATGATAAATCGTTTGTACATTTGGCACTGGTGATTATTGGCCTTTAAAATGTCTGTAATGAAACATTTCAATGTGTCCTGAGCCAGCGTGCAATTAAATCCTACATAAAAATTATGACCTATATAATATTCCTATATTCCATATATTGTATATAATATTTATATATAATATTCCATGTCCAGTATTTTGGAGTTTGAGATTTTTCTGATACATGAACGTGTATTTTTTTCCAGTTTTCAAGTATAAAGGTTAAAGATATTACATTTTGTGTTTCCATTTCTTTTAAACTTTGAACAGCCTTCTTCTGGGTTTTTTTAAACAGATCAAGAATAATTCATGTTTAATACACGTTTTACATTATAGTGTCATGAGATGAATAGTGAGTAACATTATTAGCAACGTGTTATTTAATATTTATATTTTACGTGGAGCAGTTAACACGTTGTTATTAGTGCTAATGGAATTGTTAATATCATATGTGTAATTTGGACGCTGTAAATGTTACTTAGACTTTAGGTGTCCAGTATCGACGTCACATTGTCTCTGAAGTTGTTGTGTAAGGTAAAACATACATGCCATTTTTTTCCCCACTTCTTTAACAACAATTCACAATATATAAGAAGCGTACAAAAATATAGTTACAGTTAAAAATATGGTATTAAAAAAACTTGCTTAAAAAACTGCTGTTGTTCTTTAAATCTCCAATATGAAACTCTTCTTTGATTTCTAATATCTTCTGAATAACATCTTCCGATTATTGATTCATCAGCGTGTTCTGTTTCTGAGTTGTATAAACAACCCACAATTCGGGCTGACAGCATAAATGTTACTATAAACGCCAAAAATGTCAAAACTAATTTTGAAATAAGGTTTAAAATGCCCAGAATAATTATAGCATTTAGACCATTTTAAATTAAGCAAGAAATAGGCAAATACTGATAAAACGTATTTGTTACAATTATGTGTTGGGTAAAATATCTATATTAAGCTAAGACTTACATTCCTGCATGACTGAATACTCAAAAACAAACAGCTTTATAAAATATATTTATCCAAAACTTAAATGGGGTCAATTGTTATGTTACGCATTGAAATTAAAAATACATACTTTAATGCATAAAAGAAAAGCAAACAATAAGGCTGCTGTTGAAACGCACTTTAAATGGCTTAAAAAACCTTGACATTCCTGAGTCAAAGTTGATTTTACGCATCACGTGGTACACCTCTTATCCAATAGAGGCGCAGCAGCAGACCGTAGTCTATTGCGTCAATGCAGCTGTGCCAATGTAACCGAGTGTCCAGCTTTGGACCGAGTCTTTGCGACATAATTCTCCGTCCGAATGGTGAGCGTGCTATGACAACCTCCCTGGTCCTGAACCCTCGCTTGTGACAAGGTTGTGCTCTTGTGTATGAAAACAAACTTGGATGAGCTGAAGAATATGGAGAGTCTGGTTGGGGAGCGGCAATTTTGCAGCCAACCAGTGCAGGAATCTGAGGCCCACTCGGCTCTGAGTGGCCATCCTAGCCCCTTGTCCACGGCTCCAGCCATTTCGCCCGTGGACGTACCGACTTCAAGCCGCAGAGTCGGGCAAACCATGCACACCCTGCCCAGCGGTTCCCCAGGCGTCTCCACGGGCCCTATACCGTACGGCTACTTCGGCAACAGCTATTATCCGTGCAGAATGCGGGGCGGGGTTCACTGAAGTCCTGCACGCAGCCGAGTGCGCTCAGCTACCCGCAGAGAAGTACATGGATACGCCAGTCACATCTGAAGAATATCCTAGCAGGCCAAAGAGTTCTCTTTACCATAGCTACCCCAGTCCCTACTGCAGCCCATGCCCAGTTATTTGGACGTGTCAGTGGTACAGACGCTTCGGAGCAGGGAGAGCCGCGACACGACAGTCTCCTGCCCATGGACAGCTATCAGCCGTGGGCTCTCGCCAACGGATGGGGTAGTCAGATGTAATGCTCCGCGACCGCGCCTGGCAGGCCATCTCTGAAGTCTGCACTAGCTGGTACGTTTTTGTGTTCTGTATTATGTACATCACCAGTAACGAGACCGCATAAAATAGTACGGCATGTTTTAAATATGCGTAAAAGATACACGTTACACCATCCGTAAATATCTGAGAGTTCAAGCTTTTCAGAACCTATTTTAAAGATTATTTTTAAATGCAAATATGAAATTGCAGAAACAAGGCTATAACAGCTGGCCGAACTTCTGGGATTTTCTACATTTCCAAACATAAAACAAGAAACAGTTTAACAAATACCAAGAAACAGTTTAACAAGTACCAAGAAACAAAGTCAAAGGACTGGCGTTTATAACAACGTTTAAATTATTAAGATCAGATCCGAAAGTCAACGAATATGATTATCTGCTCGACAATCCAATAGCCCGTCAACAATTAACCTGTTTGCTATTCATTCCAGATGTTGTGGTCTACCAACATGACGGGGCTCATTCCGTCAGTGGTCGAAAGAAGCGATACCCTACACAAAAGTACAACTGAAGGAACTGGGAGAGACGGGGCCAAACAAATTCATCACAAAGGACAAGAGGAGAAAGATTTCAGCGGTAACTGGCCTGTCCGAGCGACAGATCACAATCTGGTTTCAGAACAGACGGGTAAGGAAAAGAAACCCGTTGCCAAAGTTAAGAGCAAAAAGCGCCATAACACAGGCGTTGTTTTTCCAAACGGTGCTCGCGAGGACTTCTCTGGACTGGGCTTGGAATGTTTCTGCGTATTTACATCGAAAACGAATAAAATGATGCAGACTTAAAAGAGCGAAGAATAATCTAAAATGAAAGAGAAAAACGTGAAAGGACTACATAACTTGTAAAATACGCACGCCTGCCTGTGTAAATCGTGTGTTTGTTTTGAGTCGTTTTGCTTCGAGTTTGCATTTAAAATGTTGTATGTCAATGTTGTCGTAGTCGTATCGCTCTTTACTCAATATCTGCTGTGTTCTATATATATATATATACTATGTTTATACGTTTGTGTAAAACAATATAACGTATATCACAAACCTTAATAAATGTGTTCATTCCATCCAGAATTTCCCAAGATTACATTGTTATACATACTGTGTAAAAACATTGCTGCCTTAAATTTATAAGTTTAATCAACTTGGCTAGACAAGTCATTTCCAACTTAATATTTTTAATCCTGACTGGTATAACTTAAAAAAATAGAAAGTTAAGCAATTCTTCCAACTGTTTCTTATAAGTCACCCAACTCCACACCATTTAAGATTACAGAGTAAGTTGAAATGACTTGTGCAACCAAACTGATTAAACTTAAAACTTTTAAGGCAGCAAAGCTTTTTTACAGTGTAAATTTATATCTGCTTTTCTGATTCTTATTTTTGGTGTCGCGTGGTGAGTTAATGCCTCTTTTCAAGTTCTCTGTAGCTAAATTTACACTGTAAAAAAACTGCTGCCTTTAATTTTTAAGTTTAATCAATATGGCTGCACAAATCATTTCAATTTACTTTTTGTAATCTTGACTGGTCTTGAGTTGCTGTAACTTATTAAAAATGGTTGAAAAATTGTGTACTTATTTTTATCCGTTACACCAAATAGATTTAAAACTGTTGCGTTGAAATGACTTGTAAAGTCAAGTTGAATACACATCAAAAATTAAGGCAGCAAAGTTTTTTTACAGTGTACTGATGATTTATAATAAAATAGTCGAGAAAAATCTGCTGATAGTTTCTCCACTTAATTTGGAACCAATTTTAAATGAACATTTCATGATTGCCAAATCAGGTGATTGTTAATGTGGCAATGCATTCTTGAGTTAATTTAAAAATTGTTTTAACTTGTTGAACAAATTTTTACTTCAAATTTTATCAGAGGATTGGCGAAAGATTTGCGCTCTCTTTTATTGGACTTTATAGAAGATAACGAGTTTATTGTACAGGGTGTCTAGACATTTTTTGTACCATTTTTAAAATATTTTTGGATAAAGGATCGGAGTGATTAACAGTCTTAGGCAGTCTCTATACACTTCATAAAGACAGAGCGCTGATCCTTAAACTTAATGATCAGGATTTCCTCCTCGCTGGTGAAGTGAGTGTTTGATGTTGCTGGTGAGAGGAGGGGGCGTGCTCGACTCACAGAGGATCTGCTAAATCAGCCCTTAACCATGACCTTGAGGTGACACGTTTGAAGATAAGAGATGGATTCAGTCCTGCCCGAAACTATAAATATTCAAGCTTTTCATTAAAGAATCTTTCAATTCTTCGACACCAAACAAACCTTAGCCAACAATATTGCCTCTTAATAGGTGATCCATAACACAGAAAAGGGAAGTCTCTGTTGAAGTTCCTTGTATCATTCAACACGTCCAGTTTTTAGACGTTGTACTAACATTATTTCTTTGCTATAATTCAAACATTATGTAATTCTGTAATGTTGTAAAAGGTTCCAGTAACAATGTTTCTGAAAAATATATGGTGCATAACGATTAAAAACGTCTACTAACGTTACTGCAACAACGTTTCTTTGGACATCAACTTGAAGAGAACTTCTTTAGAGAACGTTGTAGCCAATGTCCAGAGAGCGTTCATTGTTAGCTGGAAATAAGGCTGGTTATTTGATCTTGAGGCTGTAGACGTCCAAATCTTCTGACTTATATTCTGAGCTCCCGTTTATCCCTTAATAGTGTTTTAAATATTGAGGCTGAGATAAAGATATCTGTTTCTTAACCATTCGCGTAAGAAGATTTTACGAACGATGATGTCTTTGTTGTGTCTCCAGGAGGCGTAATTTACAAGCTTCTGTCCAGGTCCGGAGCAGTTTAATTGTTGGACAGCGAAACAAGATCCGCAGCCACGCTCCTTGCAGCCTGCAATTCTAATGTCGGTTTAGATTAGTAAGGTAGTAAGAGGTCCGCTGTTACTCAGCGGTTTCACGTTGTCACCTTCGCTGGCTTCACTCCACTTTTAAGACGTGCTTGTCCCTCTTTTAATTCAGTGCACACCCTTAAAGATACCCGTATGTTGTTTTCATCTGCATATTGTTTTGCGTCATTTTACGTAAGGGTTGCTAATGTTGGGAAGTTCTGGAATATAGAGATTTGATGTCCGTAGGTTGGTAACAGTGGTCACAAAAAATAAATGTTTGGTTTATTATGTACCAATATCTAAAAATGACACTTAGCTTCCAATTAACTTCCAGACGCGTGACATGGGACTGGGAATAAAGTCCATCTCAAACTTTTTTGGAACTAAACAACAAATGGCAAAAAAGGCAAATTTCCTGTTTTGGAATTCACGATTTTTATAATGTTTTACCTTTTTAGTAATGTAAAAGATTGAATTAAAAATACTAATTTTGTTTCTTTTGAAGACTTGTATTAGTGTAACCTAAGCATACGTATAAGCGCATGGTATTAACAATTTTACAAAATCAGAATCATTACATCAGTACTAAGTTAAAGGGCATTTTTTTTATATATGTTAATCATTGCCAAAGACATCAACTGGATCCATTTTAAAACCAAATGGTAAAACAACCAAAAACCAACTCCTTGTACCTTTCCCAGACAACAGGGGGTCATAAATGTCCGACTTCTTCCTTCCACTTCCTGTTAACATTGAACTTGACAAAGCATTCAAACAAACGGCGCGCTTGCGTTGCGTTTACACGATAATTTTCTTATCAGCAATTCCGTTCTGTCGTCTGGAAAAAGGCATAAAAAAGTTATTGAGATCAGGATAGACAGATCAGATCAGAGACAGACGGATCAGACTGCCAGCTCGCCCGATGTCAACACTAACAACAAACCCGCCACATCGGTTTGGTACTAACGTCAGTGGACCTTAATGCTCATCTGAATAAACTTTGTGATTTCAAACATGGATGAAAATGCAAAGCTTACAAAGCAAATTTGTCAGACCTCTTTACGAAGTGGTAAAATTAAGTTACTATTTTTTATATTTAAGACTAATAAGGTCTGAAGATAATGCATTTACTCAGAGTGTCAGGGACATGTTTTGTATAAACACTTACCCTATACTGTTCTATCAGCATATAAATAAACAATTCAAATAGCTAACATGTAAATAAGACTTTTCATTTGGTCGATTGAATTGGTTATTCGTGTTCGATGTGTTGACTTACCGTCAGACTCAGGTTCCCATCCAGCTCACTTCCCCCGTTAACTATATTCTCCAGCACTAAAACAGCCCACCGCTGGACAGGCTTTATTAAGCGTGAACTTACGGTTGAACTGGGACATCTTGTAAACAAAAGTAGTCTGGCCCTCGTCTGGCCTGAGGTTGTCAATGGGCCTGTAGATTAGAGCAAAGCAGGGCCTTTTTAAGATGGAGAGAGGAAACACTTTAACGAAAGGCCCGACGACCTGAGAAAAACGTCTGCTGTCGAGTTGACGTTCTGCAAATCATCGATACATTTGCGGTGTTTTGCATAAATAACAGGCAGACATCGTTTAGAAACTATGACTACTGATGTTTTTAAACCAATGTAAAAGTAAACCGTGAAAGAAAACATTTAATTTCTCCACGTCATTATTTTTTCCACCATTTATTAAACGATGAACGATATTTGGGCGTGACTGAACAAAAAACGGGTTTGAATTGAAGTTGTTGTTTCAGTTGTTTATGTTGAATAGCCGTCCACCCAGTCAAATAAATGCTTAAGGAAATCTTAACTCGTTTCTTTCTCTGAACGGATGTCGTCTGTCTTCACTTTTTTGACTATACAAACAGCAGCAAGAGCGCATCAAAAGCAAACACACAAGTGTTTACCATTTTCTTGTTTTAATACATGCACTAGTGTAGCACTGGATCTACAACAGTCGTATGCGCAACTCTTTGTTAAACTTGAAAGTAAAGTTATTAGAAATATTTTGTTTTCATTACTTTACATTATCGTGTAAACTATGAAGAATGTATTGGAATTATGGTCGCTGTATTGCGCACTGAATATTTTGCGTTGGCGAATTTTCTACCTAACGTGTAGATAATTTTCTCAGTCTTAAAGTGATGCCAACAACAGAACCATTTACAAGACCCATTTTCCATTCATTCATCTTCTGTGTATTCAACCAATTACGTTTGAACAAATATTTTTCTGTAAATAAATGTAGTATATGTAAATTTGGCGTATGTAAGATTTTTAGGTGTAGATACACTGCTGTTGCTGACGTAACATTTCCGACTAAAGGAAAGAAAACTGTCTAAAACCGGATTATTTTACTTGTTTTGTAAATGCTAATGTTGTTTTCATGGCTCTACAAGGCGAAAAAAACATAGTGGAAGAAATCTGGATGTTTTTAAAAGAAGGCACTTTATGTAGCACACTCGTGTTACAACAAATGTTATCTTTAATATTTATACATTTGTTTTCAACATCAGTCTTTAATTAAAAACACCTCCGGTGGTTTTGCATTGCATTTTCAAACATTTTTTCGTGTATGGTCACAATTGCCTGCTTATCTTAAGTGAATGAATGTGACTCGTTCATGATTTTATTCCTCGTCATAAGCAAAAAAGTGTGAAGAGGTTTTAAAAATGTAAATAGTGTTAAGAGCGCTACTAAACACCCAGACTAGCGCTAATGAGCATCCGCCGCACTCCCGCGGAGGAATACAGCCCCACTCCAGTAGTGCAACGCCAAACCAAACCGCCTGAACAGACATTAACATAACTGTGCGTCAATAAAGTAACCAAAGGTATTATCACGCAACATGCAACCCATGTGTGAAATTTTACAGGCCACTACAATTAAGTTGACCTTATAAATCTGAGTTTTGAACAGAACTGAGTTTCTCTGATAATCCATTCCATTGTTTTCTTTGTCAGATCATTTGCAGGCGTATGTTTTTAGTATCGGCTCTTGACTAAGAGCTTTTCTTCTGAGGCGATTTCGGTTGGTTTTCTCTCTTGGACAATAATTCAATAATTTCCTTATGCATTTGTTAGACTGGTTGATCTGAGGTGAAATAAAATAAATCACGCTAATTTCATACACATCGTCTTATTTTTGCCTGTAGCTCTGGTAACGTCTTGGTTTGGTAACGTGTTAGGTTTGGTAATGTGCCCCGTGCAGCTCGCTGTATAAAGCAATACTGTAAACCTATATTGCAGATGAACGTTTTTTGAACATATACAAACATAATATTTAACAACATGTACCAATCTTTCCCCATCTTTTTCCTGTCCAACACCATCGAGGCTCGAATAATAATTACTGGCAGTACTGGACAATTTCAGGCATTGTTCAAATGAAAAGGGTGTAGGAAATTGTACCAAAGTGCAAAATATACATTTTTAGGAAATAGGTTAATTTTGTAAAATATCCTAAGGATTACATTTACATTTTAGGTAAGACTTTTGGGTTAAATGAATTTGTTAAAAGAAAACACCTTTAAATCAGAAATCAAGGGAAAAAAGGAATATATATATTCTTAGTGGGTTATATATGTAATTACCAGATTTCTTAGAAAGAAAGGATCTTGCCCCTCACGCACTGAGACAGAAAACCGAACAATACAATGACTTGGACCTGGGCTGGGTTTTCTGAGTGATATTTACGGTAAATTGTTCTGTAAATCTCTGAAGCTTCCCGAAAATTTAATGGTAAGATTAATGATTTGCATTTTATATTACCGGTGCATTCGAGAGTATAAACAGCATTGTCTCCATGCTGCGTGACAGGCCTGAGTTTGCTTGAGAGACAAAAGGGTTTAGCTAGAGTTTACTTTTACGCTGGTCTACTTTAATAACTAATCGTCACCCCTTTAAGACGTTTCTTAATTCTTAATATTCAAGTTCATTTTGACAAAAAACCCTGCAACAACTTTATACTCATACGTCAACAGGCGGACATATAGGTAAACACTTGAGATTGGTGTGATGATGTGCGCGTGCACGTGTAACCTAAACTTCAGATTAATTTTTCAACCAAACAAGTGAAGTTGAGCCAAATAATTCATCTTGTGAGGACATTCATTGATATTTGTAGATGACCATAAACATTTCCAAAACCTGCAGACATTAATGTCCTGGGCCCAATTTTGTGCTACTTTCGAATCGGGGAAAACAAGCCGCTAAAAATATGGTCGAAAATGTTGGCTATAGTTCAGCACTCTTAGGTTCACCAATGAACTGAAGTTTACTTAATAAAGAGCGATCTACTTGGTTTGGTAAACAGGTTTTGCTCCGAGTTAAAATAACGTTATCTGAAAACCCAAAACTAAAGCTTTTGTTTCGGTGGATACAAGAATGTAATTGAGTTCTGACAGTAAAAACTGATGGGCATCATAAAATTTGATTAATTGTAAATTATTTATGAATTAATTCACAGATTAGGCCTGTTGCTATTGCTTAGAGCTATCATTTATGATTTACACACGTTTACTAGCATTTCAGTGTTAGAATTAGAAGACATACAAATGAATCATTTCATTTGAATCACAAATGTACAAATGAATTACATCTTATTCGTCTGTCAGTGGCAGACTGTCAGTAATAATATCAAATGTTTGGACTTGATTTTTGCCCATCCAAACCTTTGAGTTCGGTTTTGTTTTGCTAGTTTATTCAATCTTTTATTTAGAGAAACTCAGAGTAAACAGGTTTATAGTACGTCCTCGTATGTCTTGTGTGTGTGTTGTTTTATTAGTTATTTAGAGAGATTACACGATAAATCCAAATGCTTGTAAGCAACGCTGTACACATAGCTTCGTAGCTGCATTACCAAACCACAGCCAGGGTTGCTATAAATTTGCATTTGTTGACAGGTCTGCGTGATGGTTACTGACATCTACCGGCGACGAACTGTTACTGCAACTTGCGAGATAAACCATCAGCTTCGGTTCGGACGTTGTACTGTGCGAGTTTATCAGTTACTTTGGAAAGCAGCTCTTGACCTGTGGCGCAGTGAGATAAAAACAAGTAGTGAATTCCTGAATGTTTGCCCTTCACAGCCCAGCAAGGTCACGGCAGATTTCATTGTGGAGGCTCTGATTTGAGCACGACTCGGGCTTTTACGATTGTGAAAAGGCGGTCTGTCTCCGGGTGACGACACCCACTGCAGGGTTTACAGGAAAAGTCTTTATTGAATTGTTCTCGCTCTGATGGCCATCCAGAATATTGGGCGTGTGTTCTTCCCCCTAATTGTCTGTTGGCGGCAATAAAGCGTCACTGAAATACACAACTATAAAAGACTTCACCCGTGTCCTGTGATAGAGATTGTCTGTCCAATTCGCATATAAATGAAATATTCAATTTCGAGGTTTATTAGAAATGCATTTTTAATTTTTTTTTAACTCATCAGTTTAGTTGGTGTTAGTATGTTAGGGACCTTCAGCAGGACATGATAATCAAGGTTTACACACAGTATTGTTCTGGTCACTGTGATAGGGTTTCTCTCTCTGTCTCTCTATCTCTCTTTATCTCTCCCTCTGTCTCTTACTCTTACTCTGTTCTTGCAGCGTTTAGCCCACAGTTTTTTAGTACAATATCTCCACCTTGTGGTCATTATATGCAACGACACTATTTTCGCGTAGGAACTGCAAAAGAGAGTCGTTATTTCGTTATTTCGCTCTTGTTTGTTGTGAAATGTGTTAGAGGACTAATGAACGTAAATTAGTATATAGTATTAGTCTTATTAGAGAGGGAGATTAGTATTATAGTATTAGTCATAATTTGTTTTATTTTGCGTATTTTGACTCAATCGCCTGTTGCGATTTACATGTTAAATACGTATAGCTTCACATTCTATCCAACACAAAGAGGTTTCGAAAAGTATCTAGGACATGTTAAAATGTTAAAAAACCAGTTCCGAGTGCCGAACTTTATGTAAATCGCAAAACTGGTCTCATGTTGATCTTTAACGAGAAGGTAAAGGTGGAAAGTTTCTATATAAGACAGAAAAGATCCTTTTGAAAGAACATCAAACGCTCACGGTTAAAGGAGGCAGAAGCTTCGCGCATGAGCAGTGGAGGCGGGGCGTCTGCACTGGTCACAGGTGGCGTTAATGTGGAGCAGTGTTTCTTCTCTTCGGCATGTGGATGTGGTCTGCGGCATCTTAAATCATACATGTTCATATCCAGCAGAGAGGGAGATTCGCTGTTCGTTTCACGCTCTTGTGTCAGTAGATGAACTTAACTGTCTGAATATGTGTTTTTCCACAACTCTTTTAGCTCCAGTCATCATCAGCCTACAGTAATGCAAAATCACACATTTAAACCTCGTTTTGTTTCCTTTACCTTTCTCCAACGATGAACCGTTTCTAATAGCTCATCGTGATCTCCACATAAAACAGCGGTGATATTATGCAATGCATTTATTTTGTGCTTAATTATCAAACAATCATCATTAGGTTTCCTGTGAAAATGATGATGGTGATTCTTACCGGGTTTCCCAGTTAATCTGAGAATCATGATCACCATCTTGTTGCTTCTGTCCTAACCCTGTGCTGCCACCTACAGGCGAGAGAAAGGAAGTCCGAGCCAACAAAAGTATGTGCTGTGCACAGTCGTAGGATGAAACGAAACGGCATTATTATTCTAATGTTTCCGTATTATTGTACCTCATTGAAACAGCTGTTGATGTTTTGTTTTGATGTCAGTAACAAATCAGCAGCGTCTCAAATTCAAAGCGATAAAAATTGCAAATGATGTTCCCTCAAATGTATATTGCACTTAATCACACGTTACACGCCATACTTAAAGTTCTGCTATTTTCTAACGTAGAAAATGCAGCAGGCTGTATATCGGTCGTTTATAGCTGAAATGATGCTGTTCATAAATGTAGCCGAATGCATCTGAACGTGTAACAGTTTACATAAGTGAAGCATGGATAGCGCTTATACGTTTATAGTTAAGTCGTCTCGCCGCCAAGATATTCGCTATGCATTTTTTTGGAGATAAGCTACATGCAAAACATTAATAGTGAATGTTTTGTCTTCAGTGTCTGCACAGATGATGCCAAATGATTCAGATCTGGGCTTCACATTAGCAGATTGCTCTTGACACAACCTATTTATATATGGCGTGGGTATGTAAGAAAGGTGAGGGACCTGTTGGCTCATAAAATTAAACAAGACTACAAATATAATGCAGTTAAAAGTTATTATTTTCGATGCTATTATGCATATTATCATTTTTTTATTTTCTTGAGCAGCAGTGGACGTCGGTCGTTTCTTGCATCTACCAAATCTTAGCTCGATAAACGGTTGCATCAATTTTGCACTCAATTGCATCAAAGTATTTTTAAAATTACCCCAAGCCTCAGAAACGTAGCCTGATAAATGCCTTCCACATTCAACATCTGGCCCTGTGACTCAACACAGAGCATGTGCAGTTATTGAAAAGGAATGCATGTTGGTCGCGTTTCGCTTCTGCTTTGTCGTAATGCTGCTGTACACCTTTCTACAGTTTCTGCATAAATGACGTCACGACAAATGCAAACCTATGCAGCAAATTTACTGTTACGTATAAAGCCATAATCCTGAATTTTTAACAGAGAAAAAAATAATTGCATCACTCCGCTCTTCTCTCCACACCAGACGCATGTCATTTAGAGGCGGTTTGGCTGTAAAACTTTACAGCAAATGGGGTGGCTCGGTTGCCATGGCAACAGTTATACGAGTTTGACCGAAGATCCTCTCACCATTTGGAGGGGGCCACCTATTCTGTTTGTGATTATAAACCTGGAATGTGAAGAAAATCTAAATTCGACCAGGTTTCCTTTTCTTTTTCTCTGTTTGTTGGTTTGAAAGGATGACAACGAGGGAAAGCAACACGATTCCCGGGATCTGGAGTTCTCAGAAGTGTCTGTCGGGAATGTTTATTGGTTTTAGTACAGCACGCCAGACAGAAGGTAAACAACTGACTGGAATTGGTGATGTCAACGTCACCCTGTTAGTTCGTGGGACGTCGAAGGCCAAAGGCTTCGAGCCGCCGACGCTGATTAAAATAAGAGAAACGGAGAAACGTTTCCCTGTGGCAGGGAGTTGACTGCAGAGCCAAGTAAGTGTACATTACATCTGAATATACATTATTTTGTAAATTATATATTATCAGGTTTGGTTTGTTCCGACTATTCATTTCTTGAATTAGATTGCGAGCCTATTTGTGGAACTGTGTTCAAACTAAATTTATTTAGTAAAATGATAAAATGGTAAAATGAAACATTTTATGAAACAACAGCAACGCGCAACATTAAGATACAAGATGTTTTATAATAATATTTATGCAGATCCATATGGTTATTCTGTTGTATGTTGACCGTCATTTAAATATTATATGTAATTTACTTTATTTGAATTTAATCCGTCATGTTTTTTTGCATTAGAATAATTGCAAAATGCAGCAAACGAACGTCAACATTTAGCAACACTGTGTCGGACAATCCATGAAACTACAGAATGTTTTGTCATGTAAGTCTAAATAGACCTTTTGGCCCAGAATTAAATCAATATAAAATATATTTATGTATATTAAGCTCAAAGTTTGGGTCTGAGGTTTACATGCTTGTATTAGTGAAACCAATGACGGCTGAACAGTAAGAGCCTAAAAGTAGTTTGCCTATTGTAAGATATGATTTTAGTTTTTCAAATGTAGATTGCATAGTTTTAACCAACCTTAAACACTGCTATTTTTTATTTGTTGTGTGGTTTGGTGGCTTTATAAATATTTTACTGTATTTATACAATGATCCTTTAACAAAGCTACATTCGATAGACGTTTATTCATTTGACCATCTACAGAAGTATGACTGAAAATAGTCTACGTAGAAACTCTAGGTCATCGTTCTTCACAATCTAAATACTTATAAAATCATTACGTGCAATTTTATAATAAAAATCTTTAATTCTTTGAGATAATATAAATATATCATATAATCATTCAATTCTAAAGATCTAGTTTGATCCTGGGGTTTAGCTAAAGTAAAACAAGGCACTACGCAGAACAGCAAAATACAGACTTGCTTCAAAATACATTTTTGAGAGAGTATTTGACCAAAACAGGTTTGCTAATTCACAAGTAATTTCCATTTTAGACAACGTAAATCTTTAAAAAACGTAATTCTCTGCGTATATGAAATATAGCGTTATAGGCCACCATTATCAACGCTGTCACTGAAATAAATAATAATAATAGTACGAGTTTTGAATCCATTATAGCACATTTCATACGTATTGGTTATTTCTACGTGTGTGTGGTATCTGCAGCTACTAATGAATTACTCTCAAATTTAAAAACACGTTTAGTCTGTTTGTCAGTTTATTGATGCTTGTTTTTCTCTTTTTGATTTAACACCAGTGCTTCAGGATTTAATACCTATTTTGTGCTTGATTTCCCAGCATCACATTGTTAGCTCACATTGTAGACAAATATCTATGTGAAATTCACTGTCAAATGCCCTCTGCAAACACCCATACATGTATCATAATATGGCTGAAGTATGGCTGGTTTTGATTCTCGACCTTTTAATTGTCGTGCGCCCTTAGTATGAAGTTTAATTTGTCCACAGTAAGATTGTCTTTATCGGCTGTTTTTATCTTATCTTTTTCGTCATTAGAAATGTTTAGTAGTATTTATAAAGGGAAATGTATAATAATTTGGATAGGAGGCTTGATAAGGCGCTTAAATGAAGCAGTTCTGCAAGGGGAGGAGCTTGTCCATGAACCCCGGGCTCTGTTGAGTTTGAGGTAGAAGGACGCGTTAGTTCGCGTTGCTGGTTAAGAAAATTGTAAAGAACTGTTGCTTTGGCCCAAATATCATTCGCAATGTCATGTTCTGAGATGTTCGTTTTTACAATGTTTCCGACGAACCCTTATGATAGCGACGGTTCGAAGGATCCGTTGGGTGGGGCATACGGAAGCTCACGAGTAAACCTGGGCTGTCAAGCCCAAAACGACTCGACCACCCCAGCAGACTCGGTCGCGTTGAAGACAACAAACCAGATTCAGACACCCTCGGTCCAAGATGCCATGGCGTTCCCGGGCCACCAGTTTCTCCGTGGAGCTGTGGACTGGGATGGAGCACGTCTGAGTCCGGTCCAGGTTCCGCAGGTCAGCACGTGTCCCTTCAGCGCTTCAGGTGGAAGGAAGAACAGCACGTATTTTACGCCGGACGCGGCGGCGCAAGCCAGACAGCCTTTGGATTTCTCCGCCTTCGGGAGTCTCATGACGGATGTGGGCTCTGCAAACGTTACGGGTCCAGTTACGAACAACGATCCTCCAGAGGCGTCTTTTTACCCTGGACACAAACTCTTGTCACCGGACACCGACACGGACAGCGATCAGAACAGGTCGCCGCAGTCTTCCCTCTCAGACTGCCAACATTTGCACAGTTTGTTATTCTCCGAGCCTTCCTGTTCCGATGATGACAACAAGTCCGTTATCCAGAATTTACCGTTTCACGGGTCTACACGTCGTGACAGTTGCATGGACGGGATCACGCTGACCGTCAGTCAGACCAGCAGAGACGACAATCGTTTCCAATCAGACTTAACTGGGAGCGATAAAACTCACGAAAAGAAGACGCAAGGTGGGTAAACCGATAACAGAGGATAACGCAAAAAAGACCAAGACGAATTTGGCGAAGGCCTTTGAAGGGTGTAGCCACGAAGACACAAAGGGGAACCATGGCTGAAAATGAATTTATTGCACGGAATTGCCCTAGACGGACTAAATTGCACGTCATTTCGCTGAACATCAAAACAGCGGAAGCCTCCATTGTCAACTGGAAGCCGTAGAGTGGGCCAGGTGTGCTGTTGCTATAGGGCGCGATTTTATTACAGAAAAACTTAACTCGCTTCTCAAGAACAGACACATTCTGGGTTCAGATGTGGCATTTTTAGCATGTAGGCTACTGTGTGACTCGAATGGCCAGTAGTCCAATTTTAGTGTCAGTAGTGTGTAAACAATCAGGATAGGTACAGACGCAGACTACAAACTTTGCTGGTTGGGGATAATCGTTTAAATAACATTGTATTTGTAATTTTTGAGCCTATTAGAGTACATATATCAGTGTTTTTGGGGTTTGCGTAGACGTGGCAGAGGCCTTAACCGTCTGCTGCAGTATATGTGTGTGTCTATGTGTTTTGACGGAGGGTCTTTGTTTAACAATTGTTTTCTGTCATACTTTTCTTAAATTTCACACGTCGAAGTACGCCCTTGATTCGAATTTGATTTGCTTGTATTTCAGTGTGCAGTCTTTTAACATTGTACCTTTTATCACCCCAAGTGTCCAACATTTTGTTGTTAAACATTTTTTTTAAATATATACATCAAATATACATTAAATATACACGTCAGTTTTCAATATATAAAGGTAAACGCCTTTAATTCACCAGCTTGTGTTTTAGCTCCACAAAACATAAAACCAATACATTTGTAGATTCATCGGTAACTCGGTTATTTGCTACGTAAAACCATTTACGTCACTGTAGCTATGATATAACAATAATTGCAGTTGACCTGAAATGTTCACGTTTAAGCAGTTCATATATCTCTCATTCTTTCTCCTCATTTGTGTTTTTCTTTTCACCCCCTCTCACCAACCAACACAGACGCACTGCACAGCCCCGTCAGTAATGACATTATTTCCTGTCATAAAATGTCGGACACAGGCAGGTAATGGCCGCATGCGTCAAGCTCAGTGGATATTTGCTCACTATGAAGGGCGACTGTAATAGCCTCCTCTCTCTTTCTCTTTTCTCTTTGAAGACGTGACTTTAGAAAACGCTGCTAGCGGCTGGCTGTCGGCCAAACCGGGCAGGAAGAAGCGACGTCCTTACAGCAAACAGCAGATCCTGGAGCTGGAGAAAGAATTCCTGTTCAACATGTACCTGACTCGCGAGCGCCGCCTGGAGGTCAGCCGCAGCGTGAGCCTCACCGACCGCCAGGTTAAAATCTGGTTTCAGAATCGACGGATGAAACTGAAAAAATGTCCAGAGAGCGCAGGACGAGGAACCCCGGTACCAGTTTTACTCTCTAATATAAGACGATAAACCGAGCGAACTGTAGTGCGTTGGAATAATGCAGCTGCTGTCTCTGATGGATTACCACAAACTCGTCTGTTTTGACTCTGTTTGATTGAGTTAAATTAAACAACACCTCGCATGAAGATGAACAGGACAATGTAAAGGCCTAAGAAGATATCCTTTGCTATTCAGTGTAAGCTTATGGTGTTCACTCAGGCCCAGGATAAGTTTATTTATTGATGTCGTTTAAGTTTTGTGTGATGCTTTCAAAGACTTGGCTTTTTGTAAATATAGTTTTGAATTTTCTATATTTGACGCTGATTGTTTACAGGTTATGAGCATTGCAGTGGTTGGCATTTATCACAGGCCATAAGTTTTTCTAAAAAAACACGTTCAAGTCACATTATTAACTAGTAATGTGACCTGTTCATTTTTAATCACTTTGACCTATAGAAACACGTTTTGAGTTGTATGCACTAAAGCAAAATGAATAGCTGTGCTTATTAATGATATAAGTATTGTGTTTCTACTCCACACAGTTACCGAGCTGTAATAGTTTAAATGCTGGCTGAGACTTTTCACCTCTGTGCTTGCAACTCAAAACATGTTTCTGGGTCAAAGTCATTCAAAATGGTGGAGCAGGTCACGTTTTCCGTACATTCAGACATGCAAAGTAAGCAAAATATCCACAAAGAAAATCTATTAACAGAGGAGCTTTATCTAAATAAAATAAGAGTTTCGTCAAGCAGGTACTATCATTTTGTCAGAATTGTGTTTGTTGTCTTTGCATCTCGAGAAGGCACTGATGTTTTTTTGATAAAGTATACGGGAATGCATTTAACCGACTGTGGTGCTTATTTACATTATGGGTTTAATAAGGGAGTGCATTTTTAATAAACGATTTCTCTACCTAAACGTTATACATTTTTCGCAATACTTACACCGTTACGAAACTGAGTTTATAAAATTGTGTGCGGTGTTTTGATTGTAAGCAAAGCGCATTTTACTTGAATGAATGGCGTTGTAAGCATTTAAAAATAGTTTTGAGTTCGATCACAAGATATTTTATCAATATTGTTTAATACATAAAAGAAACGATGCATCTCAACTTAAAGCCTGAAGTTTAAAATAGGAAAATAGCACGCACTGTTAGCAAGCCGTTTAGCAATTGCGATGGACATTTCCAAATCTTTTCCCAATGCTTGCATGCTAATAATTATTAGGATACACTCTATAAATTAAGTGTTCTATAATATTCGTTTATGTGAGGTAACTTTGATTTTAAAAAAGAAATGCAATTTGATGGACAGAACAACAGAACTCTTGTTGTGTTAATGTAGTAATGAGAAATGATACCTCATCAGAACAAAAGAACCTTAGCCATAAAAGTTACCCAAAAGAACCTTGGTAAATACTTTATATTTATTCATTTATGATATTTTTTTAACCAGATGAAGTAATGGTATAAATTGCGTAACTTTGTCTGGAATTACATTCTTATAAATTCAAATGGAGAAATCCATACATCACTGTGCAGAGCTGGAGACATTTTGCATAGTGCATTTGTTTGCATTTATTCAGAATGTTAATGTGACATCTGAGTTCAGAAACCTCAGATATATTACAGGTTTGCATAACTGCGCATCTTGATGTCGTGAACTATAAACGTTAACATAACGGTACAATACTCTGGAAATGCAAACGCATATTAATCTGTATCAGTTGTTTACGCGCGTTCCACACGGTGTGGAAGTTTTCAGAGACTTGAAAATAATGCAGAACATATGCTGATATCCCTTCACTTGATACAGCTCCTCTTTTGAGTGAGAAGCGAGTCTGTGCTTTGGTGAACCGCCATGTTGAGATCAGACAATCTCCAACGCCATTGGCTAGGCGAGGGTCTCCTCTTATAACAGGGGCAATAGAGGGTTTATTACCGACAGTCTGGAGAGAACCGGACATGCTTGTGAACTTAAATTACTTTATTTCAGGCGCTTCTGTAGACAATGCCCGAGACTTTTGTTCGTCCTCTGGGTTTTTCCTGTAGTAAGCCAGAACTCACAGCTAACAGCTTTAGGTTATAAGAATGTTTCCGCGACGTTTCCATTAGATAACAAAAACGTTTTAGGAACGTTCAAAACGTCCCGTTTTAAGACGTTGTATTAACATTATTGCTTTGTTATAAGAACGTTATTCAAAAATTTTCGTAACGTTTCTAAAACGTTCCACTGACTACTTAAGAATAACGTTTTTGATATATGACACATAACTAGAAAAACGTTCTACTAACGTTAGCAAGAACATTTGGATAACGTTGAGAACTTTCAGAGAACGTTATGAGACGTTATGAGAACGTTCCCTGTAAGCTGGACGTTCCATATATTTTCTAGATATTTCAAGCCCTTCCACGGAGTTCCCTCAGCTCTCTGCAAGTGCAGAGCACTGAAATACGAGTGCTCATCCGGTTCAGTGCTTTTGGACGCTAGACTGCTGGCAACCATTCTTGCCTTTGAACACGGAGAAGGCCAAGCTGGTGTGATTTAGGTAGTTTCAAGTTGTTGGGCTGGACGTTTAATATCACAGGAACCTGAAACTGCCTGAATTGCTCCAGTAAAACGCACCATTGTCCGTTCCAGCTGGACTGAGGATACAGTGGGGACGTCCTTCAATGTATGAATTTGATAATTCCTGTTAAATCAGCAGTACTTACGGATAAAGATTCAGCATATAACTTGAGCCGAGATCGTTTGTTGTAACTTTCCTCTGCGACCTGTTGCGCGGGGCTTTACAGATGACTTGCACCCGCAATATCTGCTCCGTGTTTTTATGAGTTCACCGATATTTTTATGAGCACTTGGCCACAAGCTGTAGCTTGTACATCTGTTCACCCAAAACACAGCACTTCCAGGACAGTTTTTTTTCTTATTTTTGAACACTGGCCTGTTTTTACTCCATGCCGGTGAGTTGGCAAATGTCCCGCGCCATTGTGTAGTATTTTATTGCACATTTAAACTCAAAGATATGTTAGTCTGTTCTATAAATATCTGCATACTTCAAAAACATTTAGTTACCTGTGACGTTCTTCAGTTTAAATGAACATAACATGTTTGCCAGCAGTGAACACAAGCAGAAAAAAAAATAAATAAAAGTTGTTTTCTAAACATGGATGTTCACGTCTACTTGTCTTTCTGATTGTTGACTGTCTTTCTGGGTTAATTGTTAATTCGTGTTATTTAATTTAAAAGTGGCCTGCCAGTTGTAGCCTGCGTTGACTGAAATAAATGGAATATTTTTCATATTCATCTCTCTCTTTATATTTACACACGTATATCTATATGTCTATGTGTGTGTTGTAACTACAAACATAAAGGTACAGTGTATGTATGTATGTATGTATGTGTGTATGTATGTGTGTATGTATATATATATATATATATATATATATATATATATATATATATATATATTATATATATATATATATATATTTACATACATATGTATATGTATACACATTTTACATTAAAATGTGTTTGTATATATGTATAGATGCAAATTTTATACAATAACCATACATTAGATCATACATTATGTAGTAATGTTTATCCTATGTATGTTTATTTTTTAGAGTAAAAATAGTAAGAATCCCAGTCGATGACGAAATGTTTTTGACCCAAACAGTCAGGGTGTGGACAGGAAGATATTAAACCAGACTCTGAGCTGTAGTGTTTTTCTAGCCTAAAAATGATTTGCTAAATATGTGGGAAACCCCTATTAGTATGTTAATCGTATTATATTGACGCACATACAGCGATCTTTCTAACATATTTATGAAATCTTATATAGATTTGTTTATGGGTTTATTTAGTTAAAGATGTTTGATATAAACAAATAAGCCTAAAAATGTTTTTGAGATGCCAGGTGTAGTCACACCCCCAAAAAGTAGTGAAACCGATTGCACAAACAATATAAATTCGTGTTGTTGCCCATCAAAACGTACAATTCAGTTAGTTTAATAGTATGTTGCATTATGTAATAAAATATAATAGGGATAACAATATAGCATTCAGTATACATTTTCAGATGATAAAACATATTGCCCTGAAGATTTCACAGAAACGATTCTTACAATGATAATGTGTCGCTGATAGGCCGAATTTCAGATAGGGTTTAAAAGGGATTTAAGACAGTGAGGTTTGATTTAAATAGAGCTTTTCCCTGATGTAATTATCATTTTTGAGGTTTTTCTGATTCTGTAGCACTTACTATGTAACCAGCCCTGTCTGCACGCTGTTACCTTGTGGTTCGTAAAATTTGCACGTAGCCAAATGCATTTGGCTGAGAAATATGATGGTAAAAAACATAAAAACTGTTACGTTATAGGAACAGTCGTTTGATTTTCATTTGCCGATAGACCCACCAGTATCTGTACGGTTCAGCAAACCAGAAACCTGAATTTATGTTGGTCTTTTTGCTGAGGCACAACGGCCTGACTCAGTTTAAGGTTTTTGTGGGGATAAAATATTTCTTGGGCACGGCCAAGATTGCGAGAGCTGAGACCGCCGCATTATATTCACAACAGGCAGTGAAAAACCCACCCTGAATCGTTTATTTCACTGTGTAATTCATAATTTCTACCTCCAGTTGCTCAGCGTAGAATAGACAGGGCTAATGTGTGTTTTAATAAAGCAACAGATTGATAAAACGAGCAAATCTTGTTTATTTAGTGTGTGAGAGAGAGTGAGTAAAGCGCGCTCTGGGTGAAACGCTACAGCAGAGTCGTTCACGGTTCTCGCCACAGGCAGTATATCAGGCCTATAAAAATCAAAGGTGCCTGATGTAGTATTTTATTATAGTATTAAACGACCAAAAAAGTTCAAGTAGTTTCTTCCATAAATACAAGGGGATTGTCGCACTGTGGTGTTTAATACCCTCGTTAAGAAAAAATGACTGTTAATTTTCCAATAAACCTGCTCATTATCTCCGCGTAATCCAGCAGGGAAGAGCTTCGCCTCCCTCAGAGAGGTTTAGCATTACAAACCGTATAAACAATTTATACACGCATAAATATTTCAGCAATATTAAAATATTATTGTTAATAACAAAAATGAAAACGTGGAAAAAAATGTCTGAGTGAACTTTACAAGCACACCGTCACTTGTTTGTGCAATGCCTTTGGAAGTCTTATTAAACATTTCGATAAATTGCTCACAGGACATAATTGTTGTCACATATTTTATCGAGCAAATATTAACAACATCCCCTTTAGCACTTACGGTGTCGAACACGGAATAATGCGTCAATTTGCAGAAAGAAAATGTTCTCTCACTTATTTGTAGCCGGTTGCCTTTTTATATGAATTTTATTACAAAACGCCAAAACGTTTCATAATTTAAGTTGACGTCCGTAGATAAATAGACACACTCCCATTTTGCATATCGCGTAAACAAGAGAATTTATTTAGAGGGGAAATATAAAGAGCGCAAGTGGAGGAGAGCTCTGTACAGCCTCTTGGCGGATTGATTTACGCCCCATTGACGCTTTATCAGGCCGGCGAAAAAAGTCTGACCAATCACTTCGCTCTGAGCGCACACCACAGCAGCCCCGCTCTACTTTGTTGGCGAGGCAGTAAAAGGGAGTACCGTAAACAGGGGAGTGAATTTCTGTCGCACATGTTTTCCCTTCAGTGAACAGTGCGTTATATAATGTCCGAGAATGTCCATTTCAGGAACTTTAAGCAACTACTATGTCGATTCGATCATAAGTCATGAGGGAGAAGATCCGAACGCGTCCCGCTTCTCCAATGTACAGTACAGACAACCGGGACCCGGCGAGCATCCCGAGTTCCCCTCCTGTAGTTTCCAGCCCAAACCTCCGGTGTTCAGTTCAACGTGGAGTCCGTTCAGTTCCCACGCGTCCAACGGCTTACCGGCAGTCTACCATCCGTACTTACCGACGCAGCCCGTGCCTTCCACGGATACGCGATACCTCCGCACATGGCTCGACTGTGCGCCGAGAGCAGAGCCGCTGCCCGGGCAAGGACAGGTCAAAATGGAGCCGCTCCTGGGACATCTCGGAGAACCGCAGAAAGTCGGCGGGCAGCCCGAGTATATCTTGGAATCTTCTACAGCAAGAGAGATGAATTCTGCTCACAGCGCCGGATTTGAAGACAATAAGGACATATGCGATGGGAGCGAGGACAAAGAGGCACCGGATCAAAGTAAGTTATAAACCTAGGAAGTGAACACTCTGTAAAGCGTTTAATGCTGTCATAAAACTACAACAAAGCAATGAAAAGCCGCAGACACCTAGCGGAGCCAAGTAAGAGCATGTAGCATTACCAATTTCCTTTGTGTTCGCATCGCGCTTCTGTTTATATTATTTTCGGATATTACGCTGCACATTTCGTACAGAGATACTATTGCTGAGAACTGTTTCGTTTCGGCCAGTTTTGGAGTCCTGCAGAGATTTCGCACGTTTATAAAACAGGCTAATAGATCAGCGTTCCTCAATCAGCCTTTATTTCGTTGTTGAGCAACTTAATATATTTTTATTTCTTTCTCTCTCTCTTGAAGTCTGTTGGAGAGTCGGTTATTCGCGCGTCAGTGCACTTTAGTGCATCTACCAGCTTAAGGTCGGCAGTAAACGGTGTTTTTTTTCCAAGGCTCCCCAAAGCGTCCTTCAGATATACTTTGCAAAACACTGGTCTTGTGTTTTGTATCCGCTTTCTTCGTTAGCTATAGCATGTAAACGTTTAATTTCAGACGAACCTGTATCTAACTGCGCTTCTTAATGAAATCAATGGACGTGGAAATAAATATGATTAATGACTACTAGTACGCTCGTGTTTAGTCAATACTAGACAATTTACTAGCCTATGCTAGTACTGCATGGACATGTAGCAGTTTTCCGTAGCCGTGTTGCCTGTTTTTAGGTCCTTTAGCTGCTGTGTGGGAGAGAGTGGATGTAAACCGGGGGGTAGATTGCTCAAAACCAATAGAGACCCGTACTATGGGCCCTGGATGAATCATTATGTCCGATACTTCTACGCTGGAGCTCCCGCACTAGAGCTAAGAGCAAAGATAATAAAACTGAATGTATTGCTGAATTATTTTCGAAAACGTTAAGTTGAAAATTACAGCTAAATGGTTAATCGACGGTTCTTTGGTGCTTGCATATCTTTTTTTTTTTTTTTTTTTTACTAGATTGGAATTAAACGTTGCTTTTATTCCTCGAAATAACTTGAAGCAATGCGAACTGATGGAATTGTGCGCAATAGAAATCCCCAATGTGCTACCCCGGGCGATATTCCAGAATAAACTGTAGGCGAAGGCAGTGAGGTTGGGAATTACGCGTCCTGCTTTGTGCTCATGGCTGCCCACGAGAAGTTATTGTCCCAAGGTTTATTGAGTTATCAGCCAATATCCCCATTAATCGTATGTGAGAAACTGATGCTGTGCTTAAAATAAACTCTAAAGTCAATTCAGTCTAAATGCATTTATACGCTTCCTAAATTAAGAGGCCCAATTTTATGAAGCTGTTTGCCTGGAGACGTTGGTATAAAAGCAAATCTTTCAATGTAATCTGAAGACTCAGTTTCTTTTAGGGACACGTCACTTTGGTCTTCTCATCATACAGCCTCACTACGAAACAAGTGTTTCGTTGTTAGGGCTCATGTCTTGAACTCGTCTTTTAAGTATACAAGGTAGAGAGCTTTATTAGATGTGTCCGCGAGGCCTACACTTGACATGACACGCGCATGAATCATTTCTGATGCGTGTAAGTCCCTCATTCTTTATAAAAGCTAGAATTACGTCATACGACTTAGGATATACTAGACAGTTAATGTACAACTGAAGTGCGTGTCTTGGGGCATGAACTGTTGGGTTTTCACTTATGGGATGGGAAACTGTCGCATCAAGAAATGTGTGTGGCTTATTTTATCCTGTTAGCTTCGTTTTAAACTGTCTGAGACCCATTGTAATAGGAGGTATGTACAAAACGTTAAATGTTAACATTAGTCTGCGTTGTAAATGAATCGGTTGCATCACTGTGACGGGGTACGAATCCTCCCTCCACGTTACTGTACACACACAGTTATGAGGGTATTCACAGGTGACAGTGCTGTAAGATTCAAGCATAAACGTTTATAATCCCAAATGCAGCACAATGGAAAATTTTTAAACTCCCATTTGCATTCCCGACCAAACCACTAAGGGAGAAGACGCCTCGTTAGAGATGCGCTTCCTCTATAATTCACCCCATATTTCTCCCTAAAAAGGAGATAATCTTCTGTCACATGTGTGACCGCATTTAACAGCGCATTCCAGTATGGTTAAACTCTTTGCACGCTTCTAGTTCGAAAATGCGATCTGTTTTTCCAATCTTATTTTCTTTTGAGAAATTAAGTTAATGGCACATAATTCAACTTATTGTCCAACACCTTCTCGTTCTCCGTTTCTGCTATGTGTATGACGTAGATGGACTTCATAGATGGCCCTCTGTACAAAGTTATACATTTTGCGCAGACTATGGATTTCAATTGTTGTTCTTGGAATCATTGGCTGCCATCAGGTCTAAAGCAGCGTTATTTTGGGCGCTTCCCAACTGATGCAGAATCAGGCCAATCCCACCCGAATTGTGAGAGCGTAGGAGTAGCAGTTGATAGACATATGACGATACAGTAAGTCGCTACTAACGGAAAGGTTGTGTACAGTGTAAGCGTAGAACTATATATGCATATACAGTATGTTTATATTGAATCATTTGGAAACGAATTGGCCCCTACCCGGATAACAATTTTAGATTGTAAGAACGTTTCCCTAACGTTTACATTAAGTAACAAAAAACGTTAAACGTGTTATTGTGAAAGTTCTAGGAACGTTTAAAACGTCCCGTTTGTATTAATGTTGTTGTTTGGTTATAAGAACTTTATTTTATTAACTTTAATTCTGTCAAGTTTATCAAACGTTACACTTACAATCCAAGAATAACGTGTTTAATATGTATGATATATAACGCTCAAAATGTTCTACTAACGTTACTGCAAGAACGTTTTTTGTCGTTCTGAGAACGTTCCCTGTTAGCTGGCTAGGCCCTTTGAAATATTTCTGTGGCTTCGTAAATGTTGGAACATCGTGAGCATGTGTTTTATGTTAAATTCTGGAGTCTTGCAGCTAATATTTGGATCTGTGTTGCTTGTTTTGCAGACGACCCGTCGGCCAACTGGTTGCACGCACGATCGTCCCGGAAGAAGCGATGTCCATACACAAAATATCAGACCCTGGAGCTTGAGAAGGAGTTTCTGTTCAATATGTACCTCACCCGGGACCGGAGGCACGAGGTAGCGCGTTTGCTGAACTTGACAGAACGACAAGTAAAAATCTGGTTTCAAAACCGGAGGATGAAAATGAAGAAAATGAATAAGGACCAGGCCAAAGAATGATAAGACAGACTCCTGCCTGGACTTTCAAACCTTCTACAGAAGAATCTGTTAAATCTGGAAGCTAATGCAAACATAAACACACTTTCCGTATGAATGAACAGTATGAAGCGTAGTGTATAATGACGCAGAGGAAGAGGAAACTTCCCAACATCTCTCCCTGGAAAGCTACTTTTATTACGCTGTATGACCTGTGTGAAAGAAACGGACACTTCATCAGGAAAACACAGGTGTTAAGAAACAGGCCTCGCCCGCTTACGAACAGCAGAAAATAGTGTGCGCTTTATAAAATCTTTTCCTTTAGTTCTTCATTCCAGTTGCGCTAAACGAACAAAATATACGCCTCATCCATTATAAGTGAAATATACATTCAATTATTTTTCTTTTTTATTATTACTACAAAAAGACTGAACGAAACAGCCTTTTCTCGTTTCCTAGAGTCTGTACCATCTGTGAAGAAGTGCTTTAATTTCGGGTTTAAAAAATCATGTGAAGTTTACTACGTCATAAGTTTATTTTGTTGTACATTTACTGCAAAATCTTTCACATGTCTTACATAAAGCATCTCTTAGAATTATAATGAGAATAATAATCATAATAATATGTCTAATATCCAAATCTGCTCTCAGATCCTTTCTTATTTTACTATAGCCTGAAGTTTTTGTACCGTTTGTTTAAAATTAAGCAGATGAATTATTTAATTGGATTGTGTTGTATTTCCTGATCTTTTCTGCCTTCCGGTGAAGTATCTAAACATAATCCTCTTTTAAAATAGGGTTCAGATATTTTCATAGTCATGCATAAGGGAAAGAAACACCGTTTAATTACAGTTTCCCAGTGTATGTTGTAGAGTACCAGTAATTATAACAAAAAATCACTCGTGCTTAAATGTATAACATCCTTTGATACAGATTCGGTCGCCGTTATGTTTGCTTGTTTACATAAATTAGCGCATGCCTCGTATAGCGTAGTTTTTATGTGTGTGATATTGAAAAAGCTAGTATTAATTCAGCTGTTTAATGTGTTGTCCTAGGGTTGTATTTTAATTTATTGTAAATACATTAATAGCTTGTTTCTTTTGAACGAGATGTGATTTATTTGTTGTAAAAAAGAATTTCAAAAGTCTTTATACTTGAATGAGCAGATAGGCTTAATCTTTCGACTTTTTGTTTACACTTCATGTATATTGACCAGCTTCAGTTATGTCGGTTTTTGTATTTGTCAGTGTGTTTTCTGTAATTGCTCGTTCCTCCCTGTTGCATTGTTTGTTCGGAAATTTCCTTATTTAGGTCGAAGAACAATTTTGTGATTTGATTTTATTCTAAAACCAACCTCGTCTATCTTCAGTTTTTCACAGTTACTGGTTACTAACACGACTGTCTCCCACCTTCATTGACACAAGCCTGCAAAGACGCACACCCTTCGACTGTTTGTGCCATTTTCTAGTACACCAACGCATTAAATTCATTTGTAGTCTCTGTACATTTATTTTAATACAAAAATAAGAAATAGCACAGCCAAATTTCAAAGCAAAAACTCGTCAAGTCAACACCCCGTACGCGTCTTTTGTGTTGGTTCATTTTGTGTACAATTTTGTTGTGTTGTTAATCTGTGCTATTGCACGGCTAATGCTGGACTCATATTAAAAGTTTACATAGACCACACGCTCAGGTCTCGTCATTTTTATGTAGAGAAATCTTTTATGATACACAAATACAATTTAAATAATAAAACTGTTGTAGTCCTTTAATATAAAATGAATGCAATAAAAAAACTAGGGTCCTAAACAATATCATGACAAATGTACCTTCTCATCATGATGTGTGTGTTTCTAATTGTGTGTGTTGCAGATCTAAGCAATCTACATACAATCTGGTTGAGTGACGGTAAGTATTGCTTTGTCCTGGGAATATTCTGTGTTTGTTCGGGATTCTGGTTCGGTGGTTTAAACAATTGACAAGAAAGGAGTCTAAATGGCATATTTGCCAATAGTCACTGTTTATGTTCTTGCTATACACCAGCCCAGGGTTATCTTATTGTCTTCTAAACCTTTTATTTTTGCTTTTTTGTAGGTGTAAACGATACCCTGTAGTACAAATTGTATGTGTATTACGTGTTTTAATGAGAGGCATATGCTGTAAATATGCTCTCGTGCGCCCGAGCATTCATCTTGAATCTGAATGAAGAAACGTGCAAGTCATATGCGAACAAAAGAATAACTGCGGATAACCATGACTTATCTTTGCTTTGGCTCTCTGCTTAACGCCTTATGCGAGTCCCCTATGATATTAATCGTGTTACATTTGGCTTCCACGTATCTTCCAGATGCACTGTGTGTTCAAAGAACCAAGAAGCGATGCATCATAAATGATGCAAACTAAAACAGATAAGGCAGCTCTCTGTTTCAAACTGAGGGTTGATGTTTTAGACACTTCGAGGCCCGATGATAGCACCCAACACAATAAGTCTTCCAGGCTAATAACTAAACGAGAAACGGGGGAGAACGCGATGGTAAATACAGTCATGTGGTTTTATTAGAAACTACATCTTATTTCACAATAGCGCAATTTTCTCCGAATATTTTGTTGTAACTACATATGTTAACCAATATCAAACAAACTGATTTTACTAGGAGATTTAGGCCTTCCAAAACAAACCCTTATGTGCATGTGTCAGATGCTACATAAAGAAGACGGAATAAAAGCTCCGCGTACGACAGACTGTTACAATTAAATATATTTGAAGACGCTGCCAGTTCTCCTGGCTTACAGATGTGTTCGCGAATGACAATTAATCACTTATTGATTCAGTATAGGCCTGATCATTTTGAGTGCGAGGAGATATTTCCAGCCCTGCCACATCACTCATTAACGCCCTTTATTTTGGTGTTTTGAAAGGAAACAAACTGCGGAAAGAATGTACGCTGGACGCTCGGAGGAAGTCGACTGTCGTAAAAAAGAGAAGGAAATTCAACGCGCTGTCCCGCAATAAAATAATATGACTGCAATAAAACTTTATAGCATATACATTTCTGAAGGTTAAGAACTGAATGACTGTAAAGCCAACACTACGCAAGAAAAGGTGAAAACATTTTAATTCCTAATAACGGTAAGACAGTAATTTGCCTTTACGCGGCGTCCCCATCGGGAAAAGCATATTAGGATGTTTTTCTGACCCCCTTCAGTTGCATTTGTCGTTTTATTGTACACAGCGTTTGTTCTTTAGCCGTCCAGATTCCTCACAGAGTAGGGGGTCGAGATTGTGAGATCTGGACTTCCACATAAGAGCCTCGGGTCCGATTCTCTCGACCCCTTTGTTCTGTTTCCGAGCGCACCACAGCCCTTATAGCGGCAATAAAATGTCACAAAAAAAGCATTTCTGACCAGACGTCTGGGATGGCCAACCTTAATCTGTTTACAACCTTTGGGACCAGCCTCGACTTCGGCATTTTGCGGCCACACATCCGATTGTGTCCTGGTGTGATCAGATACAAAGGAAGGTTGCTGAGGAACAATATTTCATTCCCTCAAAATATCCGCTCTTTCCATTATATTCTTGTCCGAAATTTCCACAGCAAGGTGTGTAGTGTATAGAAAAACAATGAAAATGCAGAATTATTATTGCCGAATTATGTCCCAAGTAACAATATCCATGAAGGGAATTAATATTACGGTGTTTAGCAACGCACAGTTGTTGCTATGGTGACTGCTGTGTAAAATGTCTCTTTCTTTCTTTGAAATAAATCTAATTGTGGCTAAAGCTAAAAATCCTGTCAAAATTTACAATTTTATAAAAAAAGCCCTTATAAATACAAATTAATATGACGGTAAAAGCAAAAGTGTGTACTAAAAATAAAAAAAGTAAATGTAAAATATCACGTAAACGGTCAGATTGTCACATTTGATCCTCATTCTAAATGTCTAATCGAGTTCTGGAAGCAACAATAGCAATACTACAGAAAAACAACACTTGTCCTCATAACATTTTTAGCTTAATTGTTGTTCGTCGTCAATGACAAGGATAGGCTACTTTATTAAATAATTCAGAAAAAAACGCACAAGACCGGATCCAATAAATGACAAAGATAGGCTACTTTATTAAATAATCCAGAAAAAAAACCCGCACAAGACCGGATCCAATAAATGACAAAGATCGGTTTCTTTTCTAAATAATTCAGAAAAAAACGCACAAGACCGGATCCAATAAGGATGGGTGTAAATGGATTCGTTTTTATAGAGAATTAAAATAAGTACTTTACATCATTGGTTTTGCACTTACTGCGCTGTTAATTCGCTCGTTCTGGTTTTATGTGTGTTGTTTATAGAACTGTTCGCTTTTGAACTTCCGCTGAGTTTGCTGTCGGAGTGACACACAGCTGCCGCTTGATGGCGCTGTTGCTCCACCGAAAACAGGCTCGTCGGCCACATTTCCCCCCCAAACCGGAAATCTCAGGAGCCAAAACATGTGCGGCGTTACACTTGACTAAAGGAAGCCTCACACAATTTACTTTTGACACGCTGAAACTTTTAAAGAGGCTGAAGAAGATTAACTTCAGAGTATTAAATAATCTACTTGACAAAAATCCAAAATGGCCTGTGAAAAAAGCTGAATTTATTTTCTAAGGAATGTCTACGGTTTAGGTTACACAAACTTCAGCGTATTATTATAAAATACTCTTTTATTCCCTCCTGAATTCTGTTTTGACATTTTGTCTCATGAGAAATTCAAGGAGCTACATGAAAAGAGTTATCATTATAATCGTACCCACTTCGCTGCAAATAACCCCACATTGGATACAGGCCTATATATGTAATGATGTTACATTTATTTTAAATTACTAAATTGTTTACATTTTTAAATAAAATATAATACAGCTACACAAAGCATGGGTCAGAAACTGATTTTTATTGAGAGAAAAAACATCCATATCCAGGCTGACAACGGCCTTTGCACTAAAATGTAGCAATAAACAATTAAAACAACTTATATACAAGATAATGACATCCAAAATAAACAACAAATTTAATATGAAGTTCAGTGATTACAAACATATTCATTACACTCAAAGTCAAACTACAGAACGTGTTCATAATAAAATGTTGCATTCAAAAATGTAAACATACAGTATTTTTGTTTGAGCTCGCATGAAAAATGCTATAGATTTTATTTAAACCGTTTCCCTGCTGGAACAGAGAAATTCAAGCTTTTTGGATCTCTATTTCTTAATAAAGAGAAAACAATTAACAAGGAAAAGGACAACCTGCGTGACTTCCACGCTAAGGATTAGTCATATGGATTACATACGGCTAAACACTGAGAAACATTATTGTTATAGTGTGTTGAAATATAATTAAAACTCTGTAGTTAACGCAAAGCTTAATGCTTAAATAAGATTCCTGACACTGAGATGCTGATTTAGGTAATATTTTTTTAACCTTAGCAGTAATTTGTTTTAAAATAAACAATGTCACTGGTTAATATATTTGCAAGTATATACAGTTATTACTCCACCATTTTATGGTGACGTTACAAACGAACATATTTTTCATATTCTAAATATTAGCTTATTTTAACCATAAAACAATTCTCCATATGCGACTCGTCGTATATTTCAAATAAAATGTAAATCAGACTTCCCCCTGCCAAACATAACGACAAGTCGTATGAAATACAAACTAAATGACAATTAAAAGACGTCTTATTTCTGCGCGGATAAAATCCGGAGTGAAGCGTTTACAGCTCTGGTAGTGGAACCTCATAAAAACCTAACAGCTTTTTCTGATCCAGTACGTCAACAACAAACAGCGAGGGCGTTTATTGCGTTTTATAGTTTGTTAAACCATTTACAACCGCATTCCCCCCTATGTCTGACGTGCAGGTCCTTTCCACGTCTTCATACGTCTGTAGATATGAAATATCTTCACTTAGGCCTAACATTTTTAAAGGTAAGATTATCGAAATAATAAATGTAACTGCCTCACAAATTTGCAATGCGTGCCTCAGTCGCCACAAACGATGCTTTGACGAGTTGAAACGTGCATATTAGGTTTACACAAATTTAAATCGTGTACTTCCTAACACCGGCAATCTTTACTCTTGCATTTTCAAAATCTGAGACTCTATTAGAAAGACTTGGATATTAACAACTAAACAGGCCAAATGCATTGCTTATGTTCCTTGTGATGTACACGCAAAAAAAAAATCAATCTTTAAAAACAGGGTTGGAGTTGATCATTTGAGTGGAGGAGGGGCCATCCACTTGATCTGGGGCAAAGCGGCAGATTTCTCATTAACTTACTCGCTTGAACATATTAATGTGCTTATTCTCCCCTCCTTTATCCTCTGACTACCCCCCTCCCCGCTTCCTCGCTCTCCCTCCTCGCTCTCTCTCCCTGTTCGCCCGCTTTCTCTTTTTCTCTCTTTTTCATTCTCTCCCTCTCTCCATATCAGAATCGCACAGAGCGGTGTCCGTGCGGGGATGCAAGAAGCCAATGGGATGAGGACCCGATAGTAGATGCAAATTACTGTGAAAACGCTGCAAAATATGAAACGATTCGTAAATCACAGAAAACTGCTTGGGAATTGGCAGCCGTCACCGGAATTGTGATGCTGGAGCTCTATAGCGGGAAGGCACGGATGGAAGCTAAATAAACCGGGCTTTACAGAAGTTGTTTAAGCAAAGGTACAAAACCGCACGTCCTTCCCGTTATTGGAAAAACAACGCTTGTTGTTGCCTTGTAACTGTGAAACGGACCACCCTGTAACTGACGCGCTGACACAAACACGTCCAGAAGCAAACTCCAGAACAAAATCAGCACCCTCAACGTCAAAAGATGAGCTCGTATTTCGTCAACTCTCTCTTCACTAAATATAAGAGTGGAGACACTCTGCGGCCGAACTATTACGAGTGCGGTTTCGCGCAGGACCTGGGGACGAGACCCACCGTCGTGTACGGTCCAGGCACCGGGGCCACTTTCCAGCACGCCCCTCAGATTCAGGAGTTTTACCACCACGGTGCATCGACGCTCTCCGCAGCCCCTTACCAGCAGAGTCCCTGCGCGGTAACTTGTCACGGCGAGCCGGGCAACTTCTACGGTTATGATGCGCTCCAAAGGCAAACGCTTTTTGGCGCTCAAGACGCCGACCTGGTGCAGTACAGCGATTGTAAGCTCGCCACGGGGGGCATCGGCGACGAGACGGACAACACGGAGCAGAGTCCGTCGCCCACGCAGTTGTTTCCGTGGATGCGACCTCAAGGTGAGCCCCGGTAGATAAGTCTGCCAAATGTACGTGAGTGTGTTCCTGTAAGTGAGAGTGACATCAAGTTGAGTTTGCCCCGCTAAGAATCTCAGTGCAATTTAGTTTTAAAGCTGCATTTCCTGTGTGCACAAGGGGGGGCGGGGGGCAATAGCCGCTTTATTGTTTTATGGTGCTCAAAACTTGTGAATCACTTTATAGTTTAATGACCCTGCCATAGAAAGAGAGGATAACGGGAGAGAGGAAGACGAGAGAAAAGCCCAGTTCCCTTCTTTCTGTTTACATGTGTGGGATTCTGGCTCACGACTGATCTCTCCATTCTCACCCGGGTCAAAGTTTTACTGCAGGCTTTAACGACTTACAGTGAAGCCTAGCCGTTTCACAACGCGTATGTCGTTTATGGCTTTGTCTAAACCACAGAACATGTGAAATCGTATAGACTGCTTTTGACGACTATATTGTGCTGTTAGTATTGTTCGTTACTGGGAAATAGTGTTTTTATGTTAAGCTACTTGTATTTTTATAGATGGCGCCTTAATATTTATTACACGTTATCCAACGTGGAGTCTCCAGAGTGTACTAAAAACCTACATAATCCTATAATATATTTACATTATACATAACTGTGTGTTGTAGATTATTTTTTATCATATATTATTTTGATCATGAACCTTTTTCACACGTTGGAGTTGCCTATATAGAAAGCTGGCTAACAAAAATGTTTTCCATAATTACATTCTAAGTGATCTGAGCTCTGTCTAACGTCTCTAAACTTATTTATTGCCAGTAGCTGCCGGACGGAGACGAGGTCGCCAGACGTACAGCCGCTATCAGACGCTGGAACTCGAGAAAGAGTTTCTCTTCAACCCTTACCTGACACGCAAGCGACGGATAGAGGTGTCGCACGCTTTGGGACTGACCGAGCGACAAGTCAAAATCTGGTTTCAAAACCGGCGCATGAAGTGGAAAAAAGAGAACAACAAAGACAAATTTCCAAGCAGCAAGTCTGAACAAGAGCAGATCGAAAAGGAGAAACGGGAGAAAGAGCAGGCGGCCGGGGCACAGTCAGGCGGTGAAGACTGCGAGAAGGCAAAACAAATGTAGAACGGATGTGTGTGTCTGCGTGTGAGCGAGCGTGTCTGCGTGTGTGTTGGGGGAGCAATCAAGGGGACAAAGAATAAATAGGGAAAATAAAACAGACAATGATGCAGAGAACAAGGGTGTTTGCATGGAAGGTTTGTCTCACAGTCAGCTTGAGTTGTTACGTCTTGGTAACTCGATGAAGGAACGTAGAAAATGACTGTGACCAGATAAATGACAGTGAACCTAAAACGGTGATGTGGGAACTTCAGGAAGGCGACGGACCAGGAAAATTTCTACTTTTTACCTGACGTTCGGAGAGTGTGATAGTATTAAATCTAATCTCCTTTCTTTGTGGAATAATTATCGTGAAACTTACGTTTCTATTGTTAGGATGTTGTCATTAACGATTACCTTGGCAGCTGTATAGTTTTTAAGTTAAATGGTGCACTTTTAACTGTTCTCATTTATATGTTATGATGATTACGTAGTGATTAATGACTTCCAACAACATGAAACTGCCTATTTATGCCGTAGAAGCTCTTTTTACACGTCTTTGGTTCTTCTCAAATCGATGGTCTTTTTGTTGTCTTCCTTTCCTGGGATAAGCATGCGCACAGTGGATTATAAAATTGAATAAAACACAATAAAAAAGAATTTAAAAATGTCATGTGACCCATTGTTTACTAGAATATTTTTTGTCGTTCACGTTTACTGGTAAAGTACGTCTTGAAGATGGCTATATGCATTTGTTGACATTCGTAACTGTGTTCTGGTGTCTAAAACTGGAAGAACCGGAGGAAAGTGGACACAATAAAGTTTACACGCGAGAATCCGTGACATCATGTGTCCTCTACCTCATTTCCTTTTTATGTGCGGATCCGAGTAACAGTATTGTGTTGTCCGGTGGACTGCGAACAAAACCAGTCACCACACAGCATGTTGTGTTTGGTTAAAACTGAAAAATATGTCTCTGTAGACTCACCAACAATGAAAAGTAAAATAAAATGTAACAATTAGCCCCATGTTTTTACGGATAAGTCGTGTAGTGTGGTCTCCTTCTTAATTTATAGTTTCACTTGGGGGTTACGTGGACCGAAAGAGAGGCATTTGAAACCACAATTGAAAAACCTCTTAAATATTTTGTCAGACCAACATTGTAACGCGACACGATACGCCACTAAACAGAAACAGACAGTCTGTGTTATCAGAAACAGAGAAACAGTCACTGCATAAATTTTCTCACAACACGAAATTTCATCGTAGCTAACTCTGTTACATGTGGGCATGTGAGTTATGGGCGCACATCTCAGCCCATGTCAGGTGAATTACTGTGGTAAGCATATGTGGGTTTCTCAAATATTGAGAGGATGTATGTGCCGCGACACAATTTTGGTTGCCAGTCACACAAGTCTGTACATGTTGGGTCCTATATAAGCAGGTTAAAATATATGATAAAACTGTTCAAGGTGCGCTCACCCTGCTAACCTTTTAAGCTTGTAAAACGTTTCCCTAACGTTTCCATTAAGATTGTTTAACGTTCCACAGTTACAGTTTAAGTTACGTGTTTTATATGTATCATATATATATAATATATAACGTCAGAAAACGTTCGACTAATGTTACTGCAAGAACGTTTTTTCATAACTTTAAGACAACTTGTAGAGAACATTAGCCAACGTTTTGATGGGAAGGAAGGTACTATTAATCACTGAAAACCACATATTGATAATCATTTAAAAAAATTAGAGAGGTCTATGTCTATGGAAGTTACGGCCCTGGTAAGAAACACAGTTATAACACTGGAGTCTGTGAAAGAGCGAATATCGTCGAAAATCAATACAGAATTAAATAGGGTTCTTGTAATTTGTGTGTCGTATTTCCAAACATGCGTTGCCAAATCTAGCCAACCTGAAAACTCATTTATAAATGTATACAGCTCACAATATATTTAATGCTCGGAGTCAGGTGGTTACAGAAACCCTCTCAATAGCTTATCGATTTGTGTGTTCTCTTGTGCATTCGTGTGGCCCTTACCTTTGACTGTAAGTGAATAATTTAAAAATATTACGTGGACTGTCAGCATAAGCTTTTTCCACAACAGACAGGGCTGCGGGATGGCGCGCACTCATTGGAGGATGTTTCACCACGTGCTGTTCATCACGTGGCCCCGGAGGAAAAGGGGTGATTTTTCGTGTAAATCTACACTGTAATTCTGTAATATATCATTGGACCTCGTAAAACCGACACTAAAACCTCTCGCACTATAAATCATTTTTAAAATTATGAGTTCATTGTATTATGCCAACGCGTTGTTTTCCAAATATCAAGTAGCGAGTTCGGTCTTCTCTGCTGGCGCTCTTTCCGAGCAAACTTCTTGTGCCTTGGCTAGTAGTTCACGGCGGTCCAGCAGCTACGACTCGGCTTCTGCCGGTCCTACGGCCGCCTCCGCATCTTCCATCTGCCTGGCAAACATGTATACTAACGGTGTGTGTGCTTCCAGCCAGGGCTTAGGTATGTACCCCACTGCGTATGAGCTGGGGGATGTGTCTTTGAACATGCACAGCTCTCTGTTGGCGCATCCGAGTCTACGGATGGTGTGTACCGGCGATCTCTCCAAAGCGCAAAGCGGTGGTAAGGCAGAGCAGAGAGGCTGCCATCAAAACAACGAAGACAACCTCCGGATCTATCCATGGATGAAGAGTACAGGTCTGTGAAAACTGTGTGTTTGGTGTGGACAAGGGTGTGAGTATGTCTGAGGGGGAGGGAAACGAGTTAAGGGGAGCAGCCCTGTTTACAAAGAGTGTTTTAACTGTGCTTAGACATGAGGGTTAACTTCCAGTTTGACTGGGCAGCTCTCCCCTCAGGTTTTTATGGCTAATTGGCCACATTAAACCATAATTCATCCCATCATAGTATGTAGTATTCTGTGTTTTGTGGAAACGGGAGGGGAAAGGAGAAGACATTTTGACAAAGTGTGTTATTTTAGCGTGAACAAATATTCAGGTTGGCTCTTACCGGGACTTTGCCGAGGTTGTGTCACGGTTATATTGCGTTTCCTGTTGCTGCACGTACATATCTTTAGCAGTATAAACATTGTTCGTAGTTAATGGCTTTAAAAGTCCTTATACCCTGAAGAGCAAGGCCCCGCCCTCTCTCGTGAAAAATATTAGTTAGATGGACCTTTGTTTAAATTACAGTCCGTAATTTAACTGCGTCTGTGTGTGGAAGTGTGAGTCAGTGTTTTGTAAGACATCTGTTTATATACGGGTGTGTGCAAGATAACGTTTTATTGTCGTAATTGCTGTTTACAATACTATTGCCAAAGCACCTTATTGTTTGCTCTTAAAATGATTGAAGCTATTATTAAAACAATAACTATTGAAAGTATTATTTTAAAAACACTGCTTGTATCTTTTTGTATTTTGATCCTATCTTTTTCAGTTTTTGTCTGTGCATGAATGTTTTGTACAAAACACAAGACTCAGGATTCTCTAACAAATTATGCTTTTCATCTTAATAGCACTTTGCACAAGTAGCCACCACACATCCTGTAGTAATTGAAAAGGAGGCGGCTCTCGACACGAGCAGCGGCTTACCTATCAGTCAGCTGTCAAGCCTGGGCTCTGCGTCTCTTGTTAGCTCCCGGTGTAAAAATACAACAACATAAATAGTTTGAAGAGCAGATACCTCATTAGCAATGCTGCTGACATTTGCTGGCCTCTGATGCTGGCGATGAGGGACTGCGTGGAATGCCAGTTATTTTGTGAAAATGCTTTCTTCATAAATCGCATATGAAAGCACAGAAAGAGCTTTAATAATGCAGGCAGCACGTCTAATTTGTAAATCGAATTTCAATGTCAGTCCTCGTTAGGCTTCTCTCAGTGAAAGGGAAACTGCTCATACACTGTTCACACACATATGCATTTCAATGTAACGCTAATGTGGTCCCAGCTAACAGGGAACGTTCTCAGAACGTTGGCGAAGTTCTCTCAAAGTTATCAGAAACGTTCCTGCAGTTTTAACGTTATATTTCATATATATATCTATCTATCAAAATGTTGTTCTTAAATTGTTAGTGAAACGTTTTAAAAACGTTACAGAATGAAAACTGTTTGAATAACGTTCTTAAAAGTAAGCAGCGTCTAAAAACTGGACGTAGGGTGCGCATAATATCACGTTATGGTTCTGTTTCGTATTGGAAACGATACTGAAACGTTCTTGCAACCTAAAGTTGTTAGATGTGTACGCAGGACGCCTATTGGGCCTATGCGATAATGCAAAAGCTGTAAACAGTGTAAACAGCAGTGTGGAAGGAAATCAGGCTTGTCCAGCTTTCATCAAGAAAAAACAAAACACAAACATAATTACAGTCTGGGCCGTGCACCCAAATTAAATATGTTTTAACAGGGAAGCTGCCTTTTCAGTGGATTTTGTGTTTTAATTTGATATGTCATTTAAATAGACTCTCTCTCTCACTTCCCTCTCTCACTATTCACGCACTGACAAGATGGAATTCTGTGCCCATTTTTTATCATTCGGGAAGCTGTGAATGTGAAAGACCCTGCATAGTTCTTGAGTACAAAGCGCGGCCTTGTTTTAATTCTGTTAAGTCGTTTCTTTCTGTGAAGATGACACGTCATTTAGGCACCATCGTTTATACTAAGAGAACGAAATAGCTGATGCGATTTTTTCAGAAGCGCTCTTTATTTCTACTTTATATCTCTTCTGTTTCTTCTTAAATTCTTCCTCCTTTTGCACAGTTTGTCATAGACCAGTATCAACAAAAAAGTCAAGGCGTCAGAGACGGAAGTAAGACAACGACTGAATAGTGCAATAAAAGTTCAAAAAGCACACAAACCCGAAGCAGTCCCCATTTGTCGACAGTCTGCTGGAAATGCGTGGACAGAGCGAGTCAAAGACGAGTCAATGGGCGAGTCTGTGAAAGTGTAGTTTAGGTTACTTATCTCAAATGTGCTCCTAAGGGATGAATATGTTACGCGGATGGCTCTTATATTCAGATAGAAGGCGAACATTTCAGCGCTTTTGTGGGGAGAAGTTAGATCGTGTTGTTGACTTTGCTCATGTTTTGGAGGAAGTCTGAACGTCAGCGCTCCACTGACGGCAGATTGCGGCAAAAGAATAAGCGTACATCAGCGGTATTTGTGGACCTTTACCTACAATTTCATCTTTAGTTAGCTGTCGTTAGTTATTACATGTTATCTTTCCTAATGCTAGATTTTTAAAGGTAGGGCCTACATCTTAAAAGATAGATGTCTTGGTTTGTAGTTCATGTTTTTTTTTTTTTGCTTTATTTTTGATTTATGCAATCACAGTGTAAAACATGCAAAATATTGTGATTTGTGAACAAAAAACAACGTCTATGCGCGTTTAGTAAGCAATTTTCCCCAATAAAAATTTTGTACCTGCGGCATTTCTATACAAGTACAACCTCTGCTTTCTTAAGTCCACCCAGCTCAACTTTTTGTCCTTTTTTTTTTTTTTTAGAGCACAGTTGTAATGACGCAACAAACATTAAAATATATAAAAACTGTTATTCTACATGCTCACATTCAAGTATTTATATCAAGTTTTTCTTTACCCTGTTTTAAACACAGAAACATGTTTTAGTCTTTTCTGTATTCTTTTTAAATGAATTAGTTGTTCTTTAAACCCCGTCATCTTTATTCAGACCAATAAACATGCGAGAAGACACAGAGAGTGAATCGTTTTCTTTGGTTAGCCTAAAGATTGATTTTTTTTATATTATTTGTAATGCTATTTTCCTTTACTCTTGTTGCTTGTTGCACATTAAAACCTATTTTCATGATGCTCTTTCCGTTGTCTAACCTGAGGAATATTTTAACTACAGGTGCGGACCGGAGAAGAGGCCGCCAGACGTATTCACGACACCAAACTCTTGAGCTGGAGAAAGGAGTTTCCCAGCAACCGTTACCTGTCACGGCGACGGCGTGTGGGAGATCGCCACGCTCTCTGCCTGACGGACGCCAGAATCAAATATGGTTTCAAACAGAAGGATGAAATGGAAAAAGGACAACAAACCCACGAGTCCCTGCTCTCCTGCCGGCCAAATCAGGGGCGCGAGGAAGATGACTAGAAAGACTGTGCAAATTCAGCCTGTGTTAATCACTGCGACCTGTTTTAATTCGTATTACACTGAGAACAAAATATGCTACCCTCGAAAGCTACTGTAGGCAGACTCCACTAGCCTGTGACTACGTATCGTGCGCACTTATGCAACTTGTGTTAGACTTGTGTTAATGTGACCAGTAAAATGACTAAATAGTAATTATAAAATTATGTAGCAGTTAATATGAAAAGTGCATAGCTATTTAGAACAATAAATAAAATCCAGTTATTCGTGGCAAAAGTATGACATGCTTTAATATGTGGCCTGTTATGTAGGGTCAAACGCAGAAGGGAGCAAGCTGTTTTTAAAAAGGTTAGCTATGGATTTTGTACCCCTCTGTCCCTGTATTTTATGTGTATGTACATTTTTGTTTGTATTAAGCATTGATCTCCGTTCATGTTTAGAGGCAAAAATAAACTGAAGCGTACGTTAATCCTAAAATATTGCACCTTTTGCCTCTTTGCGTTGTATTTTATTTTTCTAAATCGAAACAAATTGAAACGACAGCGACATAATGCTGTGTCGAAAATAAGTAAATTCATACAAATAATACGCAGGTATTTTTACATTTCGATTATCTATTTTTATTTTTTTAGCTTTTACTCTAAAGGAGCCTCAAATAGCTACTCTGAAACTAATAATAATAATAGGCCCTATTAACAAACATGATCAGCATAATTCAAGTTTTTATTCTGGTGCTTTATTAATAAATCATTCTTTGATTACACAATCGAAACATTACCAATACCCTTAAATATGTTTTAATTCGTTGTTTAAAAGTGTTGTTAGTTGTATTTGTGTATCCCTAAAATGTTTTGGGAGTTTATATCAATTGTATTGAATTAGATGAAAAGTCGCAGTTTTGGGGGAAAAAAATCATACAATAATTTGTTTAATTCATGGCATTGTCTTTGTGTAGTATATAGGCTGTGCCTTCTTCTGACATAAAATAAATTTAGTTTGCACAATTGCTGCCGTTGTCTAAAAAAACATGCATTAAATAACACAGAAGGTCTGTTAGTCTTTCTTTAAATCTGTTATTATCAATCTAACATCATTGCGAAGAAAATCTTCATCATCTTCTCCCCATCAGAAATTTAAAGACTTATTTTTTCTCCTCAGGTCAAGCCAGTGGACAGGAAGTGACAGGTTCTGTGCCGTGTGAGACCAAAAGAAGGCGTTTATATTATGGGTTGTAAACTAATGTGTTTAGTGCATCAATAAAAGCCGGAAACGCCATAAAAAGACAAAAAAATCAGGAGAATGGGAAGCGGTCTGTCTTTTTGGCTTTTAGGCCTTGTTTAGTGACAATACCTTTTCCGACCTAGATTAGACTGTAAAGCTACACTAAATTAGGTCTGAAACAAACACCTTAAACTATTGGATGCAGTCTGCTGCAATGTGATTTTCGACAGCTTTTTTTATTTGTCGCAATGCGAGAAATTATATTTGAGCTGAGAGGGCAGACTGTTGCACTGTTATAATGCGACAAATATTTTCTTCCTGCTTCTCTGTTTCTGAAATGCTTTTGTTTATAATGATGACAAAAACGTCATTTCCGTCAGGCCAAACGAAATTAATCTGAAACCTTTAAATTATTGTTTTTTAATTGCTTAAATAATCTTCTTTTTGTGATATTAAAAATATAATTCTTAATGCCAAATTTAGAATTAAAAATCTCCCATCAACACAATATTGTTGCCTCAGGATTTCCACATATTCCTCAAAAAGCGTGTCAGAAATAAAGGCCGAGCAGCCTCTCCTGAGAGTGAGACACTTACAGAGAATCCACCCAAAAACATCTCGCCATATCAAGTCACACCTGGGCGTTTATAGCGTCGTAAACTTATTGCATCACTGCAGCAACTTTATCTCCCTTGTTTAGTGACAATAGTCTGCATGGCTTCATTTTTATACGAAGCTTAGAGCATCCTCTCCAAACAGACTTAAACCGTGACAAAACCGTCAAATGCGCCTTATTTCGACATCACGGCCACCAATAGCGCACAAGCTTACATTAATTTAAACGCTTGGGTAATAAGCTTTCTTGATAAATATAGCCGTAAGTGCAAGGAAACGCGTTAAAATATACTAAGATTTTTATGGTGTTCGAAGAGAAAAAGATGGCGACGGCAGAGGCACTGCTGTTAAAACGGTCACGAAGAAACGCAATAAATTCCTTGTTGTTTTTGAAAATTTACAACTTTGTGATAGAAGTTTATGAGTGCCTGGGTCCTGGGATTGGCCGAGGACGGTCATGTGGACGTGTAGCCGTGAACATGAACTTTTTATGATTTCCCAAGTGGTTATATTGCAGCATTCTTTTGGCCGCCGCGCTTAGTGTAACTTCACCGTGCTCATATGGGTTCTCGCACCGTTTAATAGTATATTCAGGCCAATACCGAAAACCCATACAGTCTGAGCCCACCGTTTACACTGATGTCCTCAGAATGAAATGGGAGAAACAGTCATCGCTCTGCTATGCTAATGCGGCCGCGTGCGACTGGGATATTCATAGCGATGGAGTTTCAGTCAGATCTTGGACACGCAGTGGTCGCATCTTATTTTTTCATACGGGGTTTGACACCCGTTGACTCAAGCGAGTGAGACCGAAGGAAACCAGCGTGCCGGTGTTAGTGTCACTGCCTCGCGCTAATGGCGGGACCAAAAGCAACAGGACTTACCGAGCACAGGCTACGGCGAACGCTCCTCTATCCTGGTGCTGGCTGACGAATTATCAACAAAGGTAAGACTGTCATTATCTATTAGCTGCATTGTTTTTATGAAGTCGGAGCTCGACCAAACCTAATTACGCGCACTGGATGGACAGTTCATCTATTCGACTTGTAGCTATTGTGCACGCGTGGCTTATTAGTAAACAGCTTGTCTAAATCTAATTATTCATTTTCATCTTGGGTGGAGCAGACCTGAGCGCTTTGGTGTCTTGCCGTTTGTTTTCTTCTAGTCGTTGTTGGGATATTTAGAATAATTACGCGTTTTTATAGACTCCGGTGTGAGAATTCGAGTTTGTCTGTTGTGTTACTGTTTTCGATATGAAGACAGCGCAGCCAGGGCTGCGACGAGAGGGCGAGGTTTGAGGAACTGCGGTGTTGCCAGTCGGATCCTGGCTCTAGATTTCTGGGACACATTACGTGTAATTCTTAATCAGAAAATACAACTAAAAGTGACATTTCTACAGAAATTCTGAACGTTTAGATTTTTGTAAACATTTGTTATATATGTTTAAAAATTACTCAAGGGTGTTTTATTCTGGATGGGGCGTCGTTCACTTCCAGATCAAACGCACAAACCTTCCAGGTTATTCCAGCAGCTGCTGGTTTCGTGTGAGGGGATAGGAGTGATTTCTCGCGTGTCTGCTTGACATATTTCCTCTGACTGTTCTCATGTATACCATCCCGTTTATAATGTACCTGGAGCTTCTTGTGTATTTACATTTTGTTTATATGCTCAATGTATTGCATCTCAAAGTGGCAATCAATTAATTGAGTAATTATATGACAATTAATTAAGTAAATGTTAATTATATTTTCATAGTTTAAAAACCTATGTCTATCTGTGTCTAGTTTTTTTTTTCAAGAATTTTAAAATGCTTGGAATATGTCATCACCCTCTCTGACTCATACAGTCTTATAGAATATCATTCCAAAGGCTATACTTTTTGGATTAAAATATTATTACATGGTTTAATAACCTATACATGCTAACATTGTTTATCTGTAGGTATACAAGCATTAGTATTTTCCTTTGTTTGTTTTTGCATTTTTAACGCTTAAATGTGCCCCCTTCTTCCGAGTGGCTTTACTGTGGCCAGCTTGGTGTTGTTGAGAGCTCCTGACGTGGGTCTCGGCATACAGAGCGATGCCCCGCTATCTGCTGCCATCTAGTGTTCAGTCTTGCTCTGCGACAACACAGGCTGCTTCCCTCCCAACAGTTCACAAAAGAGAGGGTGGTTTATTTGTGTGTGTGTGTGTGTGTGTGTGTGTGTGTGTGTGTGTGTGTGTGTGTGTGTGTGTGTGTGTGTGTGTGTGTGTGTGTGAGAGAGAGAATTTATTGCAGTGCTTATTTGTTCTCTAGACTGTGTGTGTAAGAGTATATGTGCTCACCCGCACCGGCTCGCGACCTGACGTAATGGCAGTGCGAAGTCCTTTAGTTCCTCAAAAGTAGCTACGTTTTTAATGCAGTGTGAGTGCGCATGCGACTGTGCGTCCAGTTTCCTTTTTCTCTCCTGAATCAATCCATACCAATATTTGCCACTCACCAACAGATGTGTGCTTTAACTCATAAAAATGAATAAAATCGTTGTTAAATGTAGTATGAGGGCGAACACGCACACGTTGCAGCAGCAGATAACGGAGAGCAGACAGGGGAGGGGTTCTCGGCCCGGTAGCGTGAAACGCAGAAGAATGCAGGGGTTGTAAATTCTCAGAGCTGTTGCTGCTGCTCTTTGAAGTGTCTGAGTTTAGGAGAGATTTGTGGCACACACTGAAAAATCAGACCTTAAGGGCTTATATTCCTTCGTCCCCACTCTCCGGCCTCTTGAAATTCAACCAGAATATAAGAGCGTTTGACCGCTCCGTGCCCATGCTATTGTACCGGGAATGAAGCGCGTCAAGGCCTAAGTTCAGCCGACCTGTGCGCGCCTGTAGCAGCCCTAGTCAGTTTCCAAAGCCACGCTGTTTTGTATTTAACTTTCTCTCTTAGGAAAGTACATATTGCGAGCAGTACGTTTTTTTAGGCTGGTAGTGGACGTAGTAACCGGAAGGAGAAAGAGAGAGAGAGGGTGGAGGCACTGCTTAGAAAATGTACGACTCCTGTTTCGTGTCGTGAAAAGAGAACGTGTGATAATGGCTTGTCTTTTGGTCTTTGTATATATTTTCTGACTTTGATTTGAACATTCAGTGCGATCATTTGTGAACGGTTCCAGCCATCAGACGGAGTTTACAGAATATAGCAATGTACAGTCACTGTTTTATTTGCATAGCGCCCGTCTGTTTAATGATTTATGATATTGCTGAACTTAAAGCGGATAATTATAGCTTAACTTAATTATGACTAATATCTTAACATTTACATTATTGTTAACACTTCCATGTGATAAAAAGGTGATACAAATAGGTTAAAGATGATGAATGTATTTTTTATTACTTTGACCAACAAAACAAATATAATAATCTTTATTGTGGGAAAAAGACAGCTAGAGGCCTTTTTGGCGTTACAACCAAAAGATTTGCATCCCCAAACTTAGAAATCACAGAGGAAGGCTGTCTTCTGAAATCAATGGAAAATATTTTATCAGTTCTGTGATGTTGGTAAAATGCGACATTATAAAGCACATTTTGTGCTTTTTTACGTTAGGGTATATATACACGGATAATAAGTTTAATAGTCCGTTTTGGTATTCAGATTTCACACAGACGAGCACATTTATTCCACATTTGATGTACTTATATCAGTATAGTTTGTCTTAAGCGTGGAGGGCTTTATTGTAATATTATTAAAATACATTTCAAGGTGTGTGTTTACAAATACAAACGCATACTCATTTAATTACGTTTGATTTACTACAGATGCCATATAGCTCCTACAAAAATATAAATATATTAAAAGTAAATATTGTTTCTGTGTGAAAAGTGCGCTGATTAGTAAATTTAAAACGTGATGAAAGCTTATACAGGAAAGTCGGCGGACTTACAGTAAATTTACTTCTAAAAAGGAAGTTGCATTAAACCATTCACTACGAACACATTTTTACGCGTGATTTTTGCAGTAGTGTAAAAACAGCGTATTAAACATGACTATGAACACGGCATTGTGATATTTAACTGTTGCGTTTAAGGACTCGCTTAGTGATTTAAACAGAATTTGTAACTTATATCCAAGGCCGTAACCATCATAGAAAGATTAATGGTCAACCAATACGGGCAATGAAAATAGCCACTTAAACTTTTTTTGAGCATTTGGTAACATCTGCTTGCAACAGACGCCTGACACATCATTTAAAACAGTAGAGTGATCGTTTTTTATATTTTAATATAAAATAAGTCGCAATGTTAACAAATATTAAAATCAATTCATTTCAAAATCATAGTAAAAAAAGTTGAAACACTGTAAAAACTAAGAAAATGTAAAATTTTTTTCAAAATACAGACTACAATAGTTGGACACACGCATTGCATACTCACATAAGATCAATGCAAAACTGCTCACACAGGGGGATTAACAAGGCGTTACAGTACACTTTATAAAAGCAAAGCATTTCCAAATTGCTGTGAAACTGTCAACTTTTCCTCCTTATCAGTACATAAGTGATCCGGCGATGTAGCCACAAAACTTAGTAGTTTTAGTCAGTCAGCTGAGTTCTCTCTAAACGGCTCCAGTGCTTCCTTGACGAAGACAGTATTTACCTGTAAGAGAGGAAAAAAATACAAATATTACAGTAAATAAAACATAATGCTTTTTAGAAAACACATCGCACACATGTTTTTGGGTACATTTAAATACCGGACAAACTCAAGGTTTCTCGGTTCGCGTACAGAACGAGTGCTGGTCATTTTTTTCTCATTAATAATTAACAAAAGTGGACGGACCCTTCTCCCCACCGCTCGCTAATTCAAATGGAAACACAATAGATGTCTTCCGTTCGCAGAAAACTGTGCGCAGCTAAAAGGAAACGCGGCATCCTTGTCAAAGGAAACCAAAATGAAAGTAACGCGCACGCAACCCCCAGTGCGCCACCTTTAAAAATATCCACTTGTTGTGCCACAAATGGTTTATTGGTTGTATAGCGACAGGATACCGGCCACCATAACTGTACTTTTGGTTAATGAAAAACACGCACGCTCGACTGGTGCGGTGAAACGCGGATAAAAAGCAGAGCACAGTTATTTCCAAACGACCACTTTTAAAGAGGGAAACATCCTGCGTGAAACGCTGTCAAAATTGTCTGTGTGTGTTTTCGGGCTCATTAACAATAAACGCAACACAACCTTTTATATGCTAGGGAAAACTCCTCAACAGCACGTATTAGGTATTTTGTTAAATACTTTTATTGGGGCATATTTACTTTCTGGCATGTAAATATACGTGTGCTTTGTTTTTAACACCTCGTTTACAATTTACACATAAATTACAGTGATGAAAAGAGCGTTGAAACAGCGACCATCCATATGTCATTTAATCTATTGTGGTCGGCTTATGGGATAAGGCCCAATAAACGACATATCCGAAGTATAAATATGTTTCATCCGCTGATGCACGGATGAAAAATTCATCTTGCAGTGCGGAATAATACGCGCTCTGAAAATGTACTCTGGGGCTTGTGCGTTGACACCTACGACGGGTTTTAAACCGACTGTACGTGGAGGCAAAGTGTCGAGTGTATTCAATCTAACGTTTTAAAATTCCTGTGTGATTCATACTGAGCGATTTCATTGGAAGGGGAAGCAAAGGCAGAAGGGATTCAGAAACCCAGCTCTCTGCTCCCGGGTCCCCGGCGCGTGCAATCACAGCCCCCTAAAGGAGCTCTTTTGCAGTCACGTCCGCTCGCTATTGGTCAGCGGCTGGTCAGATGTATGGCTTCCCTCTGTCCCGCACTGGCATATAGCCACCCAGCCCCCTCCACCCCCCAGCTAAAACCCAATCTCCGATAAACTACTAATAGCTAAACCACTTGGACTATAAAACACAACAAATCATAAACCAAGCAAAAGAGCCGTGGCCTCCAATGAGTTCCTATTTTGTAAACTCAACCTTCCCAGTGACTCTGCCCGGAGGACAGGAGTCGTTCTTGGGACAGATACCGTTATATTCCTCCGGATACACAGACCCTTTACGACACTATCCCGGTGCTGCTTATGGAGCTACCAGTGTCCAAGAGAAGGCGTATCCGTCCTCCCTTACCAGCAAGCGAACGGTGCCTACGGAAGGGCAACCGCGGCCGGTCCGTGCGATTACGCTACAGCGAGTTTCTATAGGGAAAAGGACCCCGCCTGCGCCCTCGCCAGCATAGATGAGCACTCGTTCGTTCTCGGCAAGACGGACTGCACGGGGACGACGGGGAAAAGTATCTACCCCGAGGCCGATGAACAGAAGTCGCCAGCGCCGGTTTATCCCTGGATGCAACGGATGAATTCGTGTAACGGTGAGTTCGTGTTACATTTCTTTGCTCATAGCTAATACACACACACATTAAGTGACTTGACGGCTTCACTGTACAATGCCGGAAGCACGTACAGTGCAAATGCGTTCGTCTTCACTATAGTGTCATACTGAAATCTAAGCCACTCCTGTGATGTTTTGTGAAATCTCACATATGTTCTTGCTTTAAAGAGGACATAGAAATATGATTACCACAAGGCTCATATTATTTCAGCTACAAGATGCATGAGCCGTAGTTTAGTTATAAACAGAACAGCTGCGGATCGTCTTGTGTTCTGTCTTAAAATCGCCAGTAGTGTTGTTTTTCAGTCTCGTGCTGTTTGTGATTTATCTTGCTATATTATACGCGTAATCACAAGGCAAACACATAATCGTGACCACAATCGTGCTCGTTCGTATCTCGTGGTGCAGTGCAGATGTCAGGGCAGACGACAACATACTGTACCACGGAGATACGAACAATGACGAGGACAGGGCGGTATGAAAACGCCATATTTATTATGATTTAACCACGCGTTGTCTATTTATTTCAATAAATAGTCAAAAATGTGTTACACGTCTGTTTTATATGCGCTGTTTATAAGTCCTTGTGTTTTATTTCTGCCTTAGTAACCCTGCTTGTTTCAGCAATTACACGTATAAGTTAAAAAAAAGATCATTAGCAGGTTTTGTACACGTATGAGTCAGAAAACAATGTTGTTATTTATACTTAAACTGTAGCTGGAGACAGCGCGTCTATGTTCAGATATAAAATTTGATGTCAAGTATTGTAAAATCATATGAAATGTGTTTGCACAAAATGAACTGACATAAGGGCAAAACATAAGTAATATAATAAGCAGTTTTATACTTTGAACATAACAGACATACTAAATGGATGTTGTGGGTTGAATTTTAGGTACATAAATTTCTCACTGATCCGAAAGTTTCGTGTCATGATGTCACCCTCAAGCCGTTTTTTCCGGACGCATTTGTCATAGTAAAAACACGTTTTCCGTGTTAATGTTTGACTTCTCCCCCGTTTATCTCCTTATTTTGTGGACAGGGACCTTCGGTAACGCCGGACGAAGAGGTCGCCAGACGTACACCCGCTACCAGACGTTAGAACTGGAGAAAGAGTTTCACTTTAACAGGTATCTGACCCGACGGCGCCGGATCGAGATCGCACACGCGCTGTGCCTGACAGAACGTCAGATAAAGATCTGGTTCCAGAACCGGCGATGAAATTTAAAAGGAGAACAAACTGATCAACTGTTCCAAACTAGCGTCGAGGAGGAGGACGAGGAGAAGAGGACAGAGTGAAAACTATGAACGATTATTACCAAGAAAACTATGGCAAAGAGAGCTCCACTCTCCGACAACACACCTGAAGACTGTCCATGCTGTTAACACCTGTAACATTCCTGTAAACTCATAGTTTTATTTTGTATTGTGATTTCTGTTTACGTTTCGTTTTTGACGACATTTAAAAGCACGGAGGTTTGTGAGTTCTTTTAGGTTTTCCATGTTGAACGAATCTGTGTCATACTCGTGTTTATATTTAAGCTGTGTAAAAATCAAATAAATTGCCATTGTACGGAAAGCGTTTTCTATTTTTAACTTTTTTGCAAGTTTTTTAGACGTTTGAAGGTAATTTATAGAATGTGTGAAAATCGCTGAACACTTAGATACTTCAGAAACATTGTGAGGTCATGGTATTCGACGATAGCCTAGTATTTTTAATTATTATTTTTGTACGTGCTTTCTGTTTTTTTGTTATTCGATCCTCCAATAAAACTAACAAATCATTCCGTCTGTCATTTTGTGTGTGATGACGGTCGTATCAAATAAAGTGACCGATTTTCATTGCGGTGTAACACCTGTACGCTTTCTATACGCTTTATACTTAAAGGGAAAACTAATTTAAACAAATTATGATTGACAGATTTGATATTAAACACAGGACTATCCTGATTTTAGTCTGTGGGACAACGTAAATTAACGCTGCTGCGAACCCTCTCTGAAATTTCAGTAGCCATGGGCAATATGTAAAATGAATATATATGTAATATGCGTTTTGATATTGTGATACAGAAACAGTGGTGAGGTTAACCATCCGGAGGGAACTAGAGGTCGAAGGTTGTAGCAAAATACTGCCCTACAAAGTGAGAGGAGTAAGGCAGTTGAAAGCTTTAATAGATAACCAAGGGAGAAAGCTACCTGTCCGCGTTGGTCACTACCCTGAGGGACCATGAGAGGGACCACATGACTCATTAGCCGTATTTCTCAGGGTGAAAGCTCCTATAACTGCATAAATAAAATTCAACCACCCCAAACAGACACCCCATTACAAAACAGAACCCCTCTCCTATATTGCATTGCTATATATTTCTCTACACCCCTATATATCTCTCTCTATCCTCTCTATCTCTCTCTCTCTCTCTCTCTCATCACTCTCTCTCTCTCTCTCTGATGTAGTTTTCTATAGATACCAACGTCTGCACAATATATGAAAGCATAAACGTACAATCGTATCCCTGCATTTATGCCTATTTATAGAGCACATGACTGTTTCCACGGTTCTGCTAGATGTTGTACGGTGTTCTGCATTTTTACCGAGTATTACATAAAGATAAATTGTAAACGTGAATACACAAGTAGTATAAGGTTTTTCAACTGACCAGTTTTGGTTTTAGCATAAGCAAAAGTATGAATGGTAAGTGCAGATTTACTCTCATGCACGTACGCCAAATAGCAATAGGCTTTTTGTCAACAAACCACATATCTTGGATCATATATCACGCTCTTTCGCATTCCTTATGTTCAGTCCATATAGTGTATGACCAGGAATCATAAAGAATTCATTTACTGAAAGGTCACGTTTAAATAAAAAAAGGAAATAATTTGTATGTGATAAACAATAGCAGTATTTTAGATCTGAATTCAGCGTGGAAATAAATTCGATTAATCTGGTATTTAATGTGCGTTTTCAATAATGTTTTGTTATTAGCGTGTTGATCAGTAAAGGCATGAGATTTAATATTTTACAACTGGCAGGAGTGGTAGTAGAGTTAATATCATCACATGTCCGGATGGAAACCACATAAATAGTTTAGACATGTAAAAAATATAGCTATTTTTTAGTTTACTGCGATATATATTCTTTATATTCATATTTGGATATCAATTAAAAACTTAATACATTCCGATATTTAAGTAAACAAACAATCAATAAGAGCACTTCTTGTGGGACTATAAGGGCCATGTGAAGTAAGCCAAATAATTAACTCTAAAAGTGAATTAAGCGGGAGTGTAGAACCATTAAGCGTCCAATAGAATTATGAATTTTGCAGTAGGTGACGCTGTCTGCTCACAGGCAGCGAATTTCCTGCCCAGGGAAGAACACGTTGGCTCAGTCTAACGACTCCCAGCCTCGTCATCATTTGTAACCATAGAGCTGGAGTACCTCTTGAAGTCATCAGTGAGAATTGACGGCTGGTCAACAAAAACACGTGATTCGCTTTACCCCACTTATATTTGACGCCGCACTAAAAGCGGTACAGTGCATTGCTATAATTCATTTCCCATCGCATAAATCGTGAAGCACAAGAAAGCGTTATAACGACCAAGATCTACAAATGAAGCCACTAAAACAACCTAAATGAGCTCTTGTGCTTAAAACTCTACTCAGGCGCTACCCAAATAGCACTGACTATCAGTTACTAAATTATGGAACTAGCAGCAACGCTATGAACGCCTCGATACAGGGACTCCGGCACCAGCCATTCAGGTTCTTCTGGCTAAACTACAATAGGGATGGACCTAAGAAAAAATCGTTCAAGCACCACTGGCATAACCGGGCGGTTAGCGAATTCCAAAGTCTTCCTCGCCCAAATAGCGGTTAAATCAACCAAAATCTACCTGGCTCTGCCGCGTCTCCGGAGCCGCTGCCTTGTTCCAACAGCGAAAGCTCCGGAGTAAACCCCTGCCGCTTCAGGAGCCACAGCACCACCACTGCGCTTTGGGTAATAATTTCATAAACATTAAGCATTTCACGCGGTCAATGAATAGCGCTTCCTCTAGGCCGAGAGGAAGCCCTCGCTGGAGAAAGCCGAGCAACTCCAAACCCCGGACAGCGAAGCAGAGCCAGGCGACCTTCACTACACGGCGTCCGATGGCCAAAGCTCCCCATCTACCTGGATGAGAAATGCATATTAGCCATGGTATACACGTATTATGTTCGCCTCTTTGGGGTTTTTTAGCGCACTAGCAGTGTGTTCGTGTGATGTAATCCAGTGTAGGCGAAATTAAGTAACTGCTATTTTGATTTCTGCCTGAAGCGCCATAAATCTGTCAAGCTTGACCTAGCAAACTGTAGAGCAAAAGAAGCGGGAGGGTGGAAAGGGCAGCGGGACTTAGAAGTTGTTGTTTCTTTGAAAAGTTGAGTTTTTCTGGTGTGTTGGAATGCGATCAGTTTAGCGTTGGAAGAGAAGGCAAAATGGAGAGAAACAACACGGGATGGAAGGTGAGGATTGTGGCATTAACAAACAGGCTGTGAGTAAAACTAGAACAGCGATAGTTAGGGAATGCTCTATTAAATATGTCACGTTATCACATGTTGTGGTTCAGAAAGAAAAAAATGAAACAAATACTAAGGCGGACGCCATAAACCTACTATCCAGCGGATTGCACTGTGCCATTGTTTTTCCCTGTACGTCTTTAGTTTTAAATCAACCGTGTGTCTAAATGGGAATGTTTATATTAAAACACAAAACAAGAAAAACTTCTGTTCAAATGCTGTAATGGTCTATTCTCGCTAATCTTTATTCCCTTTGCGTTTTGTCCACAATATTCAGATATGACTGGACCAGATGGCAAAAGGCCCGAACTACATATACCGCTATCAGACGCTAGAGCTGGAAAAGAGTTCCATTTCAATAGATACACCTCACCCGGAGGGGGAGGATAGATAGTACTCTGTGCCTCTCAGAGCGCTTCATTAAGATCTGTTTTCAACCGGCGGATGAAATGGAAAAAGGACAATAAACTGAAAAGCATGAATCCCTGTGCTTCGCGCACGTAGCGCTTTCAGCTCATAGCTCTATCCCGAGTCCAACGACAAGAAAGTAAGAAAACCAAGAGGACGAAAATATAGGTTTCAAAACATTATTTACCGAGTACTGTACTTCGCGTACCTTTCGAAATGCTTTAGGCATTTTAACGTCTACTGTGGTACTCTATATTGAAACGAGAGTTAGTGTTCCTATGTTTGTTCTGTTAAAACTGGAAAGGTGACTTTAATTTTGAGGAGTGTCTCAACCCTGAAGGGGAAAGAAGCTTTCAAAATACCGCCTGTTTACTTGTTTCTGAATATTAGTTTATGTGTCAAGTGCTATGTTAATGCTCTTGAGAGTTAGCATGTAAGCTCTTAAATGTTATAACTTATTTACACTACCTATTCACGTGTATACCTTTTGGTTTACAGCTTTAAGATAAGATTCTACCCTATATGAAAAGAGGAACTAGTTTAGTGGTGACTGCAGTAAATTTTGCAGAAGCCTCTGTAGCTTCATGGTCCTCTGTTTTATCATAGTCTAATTCATTGTCATGTGTTAAACTCTTCTTTTTGGTATTTTTTATGAGAAAAAAAGGGAACGTGTAAATAGTCACATCAGATTCTTGTACGTTCATAAGTGTGTGCACTTTTGTATTTCAAATATGCACTTAAGACATTACTGGGTGTTTATGTTCCTAAAGGATGTACATATGAACATTTTATTGTGATCAAGTTGCTATTTTGTGGTAGGCAGAATGAAAGGCAAAAGGGTGGAAAACAGAAAAAGCTATGTCATGCTAGCCATTTTGCCAAAAAGCTTTTTTGTATTTGTTTGTAGTTTAACTTGGAGTAAAAAAAATAAAGTTCATCATATTCAAATGTAATATATACAGAGATGTCTGCATCCTTTCCATCCCGGTTTTTTTTTGTTTTTGCTTTTTCAATTCACTAGCAATACAGACATCAGATTTATGTCAACAGTTGACATTTATCGATTACAAAAACTCTGAAAACTCAAAAATCTTGAACTTTTCTTAAAGGGCGAGATTCGTGACGCCAAATCTGAACCGAGAACTGCGTGTTTTCTATATTGGCGTTTACACTCAATAGCAAACACCCAAATGACCTAAAAATAAAACAAAAATATTCTCCCTAAAGAGTGAGCAAATCGAGATTTTGAAGTGCATAGAACGTAAGACTCAAGACATTTACAGAGCCCAGCTAATCCTAGAAAAATCCACCTTAAATTTCTCTTTACTTTTCCTATTCTAACATATCGTTTACAAACTTTACATGTACATCCTGCATTTTTTCGTCGCAGTAAACAAACACTCAACTTTTCCACTTTACCACGCGTGTCAAACTCTTTCTCTACCTCTAAAGTGACTTTAAGGAGCCAGGTGAAGGTCCCCGCAGTGCCAGCGGCCACTATCCCTCCGCAAATTTGCTTTCCTTTGCCCAAACTAGACAGAAGTAGCCATGACATTACATGTCAAACGGATGAGCGTTTTTATCTTGAAGTTAGATCGTAAAATCCCCGAGGCCACAGATAGATACCCTTACTGGCTCTCCCCAAGTCACGTGGGGTCCATAAAGTTAGTTTTATGGTTTGGGGAGTTGACAATGTACTATATATTTCACATTCTCCAATGCAAGTGACGGTTTAACGCTTCGAGGGATTAAAGGGTCAGTTGTGAAGGGACTAGCGCGGCTGCCATGTAGGCCACTGCGGTGCCCGTGTCCGGTCAGGGCGAGATTTCTCGGTTCTACCCATTTGAGGCGGACAAAATGGATATCGGACTCCGCGCTCCCAAGTAAGTTCAATTTAGAAAGCCTTACATTGGCCGGTGATTTGTTGATCTAGGAAGATGTGGGATGGAAAGGGAGGGGTATGTCTCCAGTAGAGTAACGTTAATCACTTTGTTTCTCTAACGTTAGAAGAGGTTCCCTTGAATGTTTTACGAAGTCGTGTGAAAAGCTAACGCGTTATCACTGCGTGTCGCAGGTAACAATAGTACATTACCCGAAGCAGTACTAGAAAATTAACTTTGGTTGTTGCATTAATTATTAGTCCATTTGCAGTCCCTTAAGAGTGAAGTAAACAGAAAAAAGTTTCTACTACTTTTTGCTTTTTTTTCAGTTCAAACTTTAGTTTAAAATCAAAATCTATAAATGCTTAGACTTTTAACCGCAGTCGAAGGCGTTGCTTTTTCTATTAAACATGAAATGTATTTAACACTTTGTGAGGTGTAATATTTTGATGTCATAAGAAAATATTTTTTGTATGACTTAAATTCATTTATACATATTCTATGTTTTGGGTAATTGTTATTTAGTTAACCTTTAGTTGTACTGTATTTATAAATCTTTATGGCTTATAAGGAAATCATGTACTTCTCTCTCTCTCCCTCACACACACACACACACACACACACATACATAACAATATGACAATATGCCTCCCTGAGGTTCTACCAGAAAAAGCTTTGTTCCTTCCCCGCCCCTGTATTTTCCAAAGAGGAAGCGCATAGGAACACACGGTTGCTGTACTCTTAAGCGTGTTTGGATAGCAACCGTGGTCTAACTATACGTTTATCGTATACAAATATATAGAAGATAATCATTAACAATTATATTTTGGTCAATGTGTTTGATGGTTCTGTCACAGTAATTTTTAAGTCAAGCTCCCAGGATTTTCAAGCTCAAATTATACAGTCTGATTAATGTGTATATCATTGCGTGACACTCAAGTGCAGGGGCCAGGGCCACCTTTAAAAAACTTCTCTGTTATTTTGACCAACAACCGTAAAATTAGAAAATCCTACAACTATTGATTGTCATAACTGGTAAATCCCACAAGTTTGAAATAACTTATCTAAGAGCGTGTAACTTTACCGAGATACTGGCTGTATACGAGGGCGACAAAACAACACACACGTCCACAGCTAACATTATGATCTTGAAATAATTCACATATTGTCCAGTTATAAGACAATATAACTGGACGTTTTTTATTGGATGGCCTAAATTAAAAATAATTTCCATTTTCATTATTCAGTGGACAATTCTGCGTTTGATATTCTAAACGCACAGGTAAAAATATAAACGATCAAACTCCTCATACGCGAGTAAATGGCATTTTTAATTAAAACGGCAGTGACAAAAACGTTTTATGTAAATGAAATAACTTATGATGGACATTTATTTTTATTTGTTATTAAAAATATACTTGTTTGCCACTCTACAAATATCCTATTTCGCTTCTCACTAAACATCAACATAACCTCCAAAAACACTGAAAGCTGCGCTTGGTGTGTTTTATAACCTTCTTTCAATGAGTGTTACAGGTTTTATGGCCTCCATTTGGTATTTCTGTGTGTGTGAAAGAGAGATAAGGAGGGAGAAAGAGTACAGGGCAGAGTTAGTGGCAGTTTTGTGTGTGTGTGTATGCGTGTTTGGGTATGTCCGCGCAACGGAGTTAAGGAAGTCTCAGGCCGTAAACAGGAAGGCTAAAACTCTGGTCGCGAGCTCGACTCCAGTGCTACCGTTTCATTTTCATTAACTCCTTTTTATAACGATACGAGTGGGGAGTGCTCCAGTCTTTAAACATGAAAATACAGGCTGCATCAAAAAGCTCACTTATAACGACAAAACTTTGTGAAACCACAACAGAGGTCCACCGAAAAAACATACAGTACCTGCATACAAGAATAAGAATGCAAAGAGAGGAGCAGCCACATATACTGTGTGTTTATATGTGTTGTGAGTCACTAGGGCGACCGGGCATTAATTTAGGTGTGTTTGTATACGTCAGGGAAATATTTGCAGGGTGTGTGCGCGTGACACGCTTGGACACCAACTCGGGGGATCAAAGACTACAGTCTGTGAAAGTCAAAAGTACAACCGAAATATACAATGGTTTGCAGTTGCTATTAATGGTTTGCGATTGCTATTAATATCCTGTATAATTCGTAATTTATTTGTTTAATGTATGTCTAAGTTTAGAAAAAACTGTAGGATATTTAAAGATTAAAATCCACAGAATTATATGATTATCTGATACTAAAATGTATTTTTATGGTATCTGTGGGGCTTCCATGTAGACACAGCAATAAAAAACGTTTAAATACCAATTTTAAGGTGAACGCCTCTTGCATATTGATGGAGGTAATCTGCTAGCACATCCCATCCATAATGCAGACCGTCGGGATCATCCAGGGGTCAACAGACTGGCACTGCTGCGAGGGCGCAGGCGCGAAACAATACAGCGCGTCAATCAGGAGCGAAATCACGCGACTGTGCACAAATCTGGACAATGTTTAACAACCTCCGTGTAACCAGTTTGTGATGGGAAAATCCAGAACAACAAACGAAGCACAATACATTTAAGATGAGTGTTTGCGTTTTGCCATTTTTATACATAAAATGAGAAACCTGAAAGGGGGAGAGGTGATCATAAGCACGTGCCAGATTATCTGTGCTAAATACTAAACCGCGGCTCTAATGCAGTATGAGTAGTTTTATAACCTATTTTTAGTAAAACTCAAGGGTAACATCTGTACAGCTGGGTGCTGCAAATTATTTTGTTTTATTTGTATTACCAGCAAACCCTGATTACATAATGCGTGTTCATCTGCAAATATCTGAATTCTCTTTTCTGTTGTTGTTTAAATGTACGGCGCTCTTAATTCGTGTGAACTCTTTGAGAGAAAAGATTTAAGACAAGTCAACCGCTATACTAAAACACTAGTGAACACGAATTTAAATGTACATGAATCATGCATATTATATATTCACACATATAGAAAAACCTTTTACGAGACAGAGGAACATTAGTATTGTAATTGTCAAAATAGTCTATATAAGCAGATTGTATAGTTTATAGGTTGTATAAATAAAAGCTTATCTCTTATTAAAATTTAGGTAAACAGATTAATCAACAATATATAACCCCAAGTTTTTTCAGTGTCAGCACCTGGCTGATTTGCTGTTTAATTATTACCAAATCAATTACCAATATTATATTATATTTTAGAAATATATATGAAAAATGTATAATCGTATATATTTTTTAACGTGTAGGTTATGCAATGGAAGTTTGTCAAAAATGAAAACGTCTGCTTTCTCCTGTAGACTGTTTTATTTTCCTCAGATGTAATTCTCCTCGTCGCCAGCAGAGTCCGCTTTAGACCAAGATCACGATGGTTGAAGACGCTGTTTTCCACTCGCCCCTTAGTGTTCAAAAATACTCAGAAATACGAAATTGTATGTTTTAACACAGAATTGTGTCCTACATTCTACCCATTAGATTTCATATATTATTGTGATCTGGATAATGGTCACTACATTTTAAAATCGCAGACAGCATTTTTGTCCGTAGTTGTTCACGTCGCACGACAGCTTCTTTTCAATGCTTTGATTTAAACAAGGAAGCGTAAAGATATTGTTTAGATACATAAAAAACGCTAAATAAATTTCATCCACTGGGGCGAGTGAAGGTAAAACGAAGTCTCGTTAGAGTGGCGCGAGATCTGGCGAGGTCATAAGGTTCAGGGGTCGAAAGTTTACGTAGTGCGTGACATGGCCGCCGGCTGTCGACTCGCTGCGCTTGACCAATCGCTGGATGTCAATGGCAAAGTGGGAGAAGACGAAACGAGGAGGGGGAGAGACACAAGAGCGAGCAGCCACCGGGGAGTGAGTAGATTCAGACCATCTCTTTTAAAAACATGAGAGAAATGACAGAAAGAGCAAAGCTGCAGAGCTCTTGTAGCAAAGCACGTGTAAGGATGCGTTAAGCAGACAAAATAACCTTTGATTCTTGGTTTAGACATTTAAAGTTTACTAATCTCTGTTGCGGAAATGGAAAAGGCCCTTTTAATTTTGCGTTTAGAAAAAGCTGCATTAGCTATTTCGCAGTGCTCTGTTAGACGTGTCACGTTCACACATTTGTAACGAGGAGGTCAGTTTAGACAAAGGTACATTTCCTTGACGTTTGCTTTGTGTGTTTTATATTTGATTGTGATTGAAATATTAATGTGTACACAAAGTTTTCAGAACCAAATGACAATTACGCTGTCACACCAAAAAAACAAGTTTATATTTAATTATATTTAATTATTATTACTAATAGTAGTAGCAGTAGCAGCAGCATCAACAATCGATCGAATAAAAATGCAAAAACATGTTAATTTAAATTTTACGTTAAGTTTAAAAAATATAGTATGTATAAAAAAGTATAAAAAGTATAAAACAATTTAATTGTTTATTCTGTATTTTATCATTTCCCTCACGCTAGTCATATGTGAATGTAATTGTAAATATTCGAACTATTTCCCATGTCCATTACTAATATTTTACCTCTTACAAAAAATGTTTTTTTTTACAAGCATGGACATTATGACGCCATGTTGTATGCGTGTAAATAGAGCAGAAGAGATAAGAAACATACAAGTGTTATATACTTAAAAGAGAGAACATGCTTAGCCTATTGTGTTCGTGGCTGACTGAACGTGTTTTAATGCTATATTTGATTATAAACGTTTAAAAATGTCTTTAAAATAGATAAAAATGTAATGTTACCAGATCATTACTTTTATTTTGATATATATACCCCGTTTAATTCCACCTTTGCGTTTGTTTATCAATCGACCACGTCCGAAACGGAAGACCACATGTGGTTTTTTGTTTACATGTTTAAATGTAGACAAGTTGTTGTTCCAACCCACAACTGAAATCAACAAAACAGATTTGCATAGCACCGCCATTTCCTTATCTCAGGAAAACGACAGAGCGACCACATTTAGTGCGATCACTTCAGTCCACGTCTTGCAAAACAAAAACATGAAATAAACGTAACAGCTAATAATGTTAGTAAAAATAATACCAAATAAATTATTACCAAAACATACATGAATCAAAACATACATGAAATAAATCTGAATAATAATAGCAAAATCATATCAGTTAAAATTTTAATCTTAAAACAGTGAGAAGATTTCATGGTGTGTTCGTGTTTGTGTGATAAATTAAGTATTGATTTTTAAGGCGTGTTTGGAATAGTGAAGAGAAACTAGATAATTGATAATTCGCTCATGAATATGAATTTGTTGGTTTGAACATTTGGACTAATGGCGAGTTCGGATGTGAAGCTGAACGATTCGGTGTAAGTGGAGAATAATTCTATTAGAAAACTCGTTCACTTTAGAGTTCAGCTGGAGTTCATCGAATTAATTTCCATTCCATCCTAACCTGTGTCGTTGCCGGGCAGTGTTGTGCCCTGAATTATAATTTCTGGGGCTCACAATGCGTTTCACACGGAGTGTTTGGTCTGTTATATTTTGTTTTTGTTTGGTCACATACTTATTTTTTATTTTAACAACGAATAATTTATATAATCCATTAGCTAACAATTTTTTATTTGGTGGAGAACTTATCTATTATCATTATTCATATTTTGACATTATTTTGATCGTACTGAAAATAGTTTAATGTGTTTTTTGCTAAAAATATAAATTATTTAGCCGAAATAATGTGGGTCAGGTAGAATATGTTATATTCGTCGTTACGCTAACAGTAGATTAACACAAGCAATCCTAACACAGCTTCTCCTTTTATTTGCAATCGATACATTAATAAAAGAGACGAAACGAACTTTGTAATATATATATATATATATATATATATAAGCATAGATGTGGCGCAGTGTGTTTTAGTGAAAGTCTAATAAGCCGTCGTTTTATTCTTGGCTGGACCTCTCCTTTAGTGTGTTCTGAATACAACTAGGTTCAATAAAGAATTGCTCTATGGTTGAACTGATTTGTGGCTTTCGAAAGCCTTTTTGAATGACCCCCTTTCTCCAACCATTTTTCTTCAAAGTAATGACCTGGGCACAATTCAATATGAGCGCGCAAACTGCATGCATCACTATAGAACTTGCGAGTGGGAGACACCCGGAGAAGGGGTGAACCGGAGGTCAGCGCGTCTAACAAATATTAAAATGTACTGGGACTCGTGACACGCCTCGCTGTTTAACAAAGACTGCCAAAGTGCAAGATTAATATGAAAACTTGAGAGTGCACAACAAAATGCCTTATAGCGCCCAGTAGAGCTCGCAACGTCGTGAAGCTAACGTGCGTTTTATTTTTTAGTGGTTTTAGGACAGAGAAGGCTGCGTTGTGTTGGGAAAATCCCCTTTGTTTCCAGCAAGATAAAACGTCAATACGGAAAAAGACTACACGACGGCTCTTAGCTGTTGTCTGAATTAGCAGTGCGACGTTTTATCGCATTATTGCTTTTCATCTTTTTAATTGCGCTCTTTCGTTGGTCGAAAATAGCCTTGGATTGTTTTAATGTCCGTTTGTCTGTTATCGCTGGATGCGGTTGAGGAGAAGCTCGAGGGACTCACGGAAATGAGAGCGAGTTTAGCACACAAAGGTATCACGGCGAGGTCACGGGCTAAACCTGTGGCTTTGGAGAAGGGAGGGGTTCAGACGGTCGCGGAACGGTTGAAACGGAAAGAAAGCCTCTGGAGTCGAGACGATCCGGTGCGAACGCCGCGTACCGCGAGAGAGAGGAGATACGTGCGCGAGAACACCGAGAGGCGACGCGCCGCAGAGTCCGAAAAGTAAGTAAAGAAACGAGCGCTTCATTTACATATAGCCGCGCTCTTTTCTGCAGGTGCTTTGCCTGGGCGGACCACGTGCTCGCTCACACAGTGGAGAGAGTCCGGGTCCCCCTCCTTTTCATAACGGAGTTATGACTTTGAGTCCGAGCCCCACTGTTGTGTGTGTGGGTTTATATGGTGAATATTTACCTTGGCTATAGCGTGTAAGGCGCGGTTTTGAATAGTGTACACATTAACCTCGTAATGAAGCAGATGGCTCGAGGTCCCCGTGGCTTTTACAAGGAGAGGACTCGCGGGGGTGAAGGCGAGGTCGGAGACTTCAGGGGGTGAAAGGGTTAAAGTGGACACCAAAGCTGAACTTTCTCCCCTGTTGCTACAATAGCTTTACATTGCTGAAATATAAAGTGAGGCGTACGCGTTACGTACGAAGTGGAGGTTTTAGGTGACTGAAGTTTGGCGAAATGATTGGCCGCTTTCATATTTTTTGTAGCTTGACGCTAATTTCAATGGCAGGAGCTTGGCACGAATTATGCTGAAAAGCAATCAAAACGAAATGAGAGAGAAGAGGCAGACAAGGCGAAAAAGAGCTGAAAAATGGCAAAGAGGCCCATTTTAAAAAATTGCCAGAGCTTTGACTGCCAAACGCTAGGGGTGCTACATATTTCTGTGATATGATACGTGTGTACACACATTCAATTTATTAAGGAATGGATTTTGTCTTTCGTTCAAGTGTATTTCGATGCTGTACTATTTTACGTTATGTTGCTTCTGGAACAGAATGAATACGAGTTTTATGTTTAGCCTTCGTCGTGCAGACATCATTTTGTGGACCATTTAAGGAGAAGAAAGACTCAAAACCATAAGCCTTACGGATTTGAGATCTGGGAATGGACAAAGGCTGTTTGGTTAAACATTTCTGTGTCCCCCTTTATGACTGATTGACAATTTAGATCACAGACAAAACCACAGCCTGTTAAAAGCCGATGAGTTAAAATAAAATATTAATTTAAACGAAGATTTGTTGTAGTTTAGGATTTCTGGTGTATTATGTATTAATATGTACAAATAAATGTATTATTTAAATAATAATCATGATAATAAAATATTTATATTATTGAATATTTCGACAAAATAACGTTTAGTTTCATGTTAAAGGTTTTAGATACGCCGTTGTGTTTTAGCAGTTGGTCTGTATTTGGCAGTAAATGGCGACCAAGCAGTTTTACAATTTATTGCGTGATGACGCACGGTCGATTTCTTACATTTTGGCAATGCAGTGCGATGATAATTTAAGTGAATACAAAAGAAATCTCATGGGATCTCTAACAATTGTGCAGTTTTTAAACTGTAGACGTAGTGTATTTTTCGTATTGGAAAGCTAATAAATGTGAAATGTTGTGGAATTTACAGGCTTGTTTCTATTTATATTTTCCTCATTTTTTGCGTTATTGGCATGACGTATTGACTTTACTGTAATTAACCAAATACGGTCGGATATTTCAAATAGAATACAGATTTACCGACGCATCGAAATATATTCATCCATTAATGCAGTCGTTTATTTTACCCCAACACCTTACTATTGTGTATTTAATCGAGAAACCCCTTACCTTTTACCGCACATCTTAAAACGACCTGGAATTTTCGATGAACAAAGAGGATCTCAGCAGAAAGATTTGGGTGCTCTTTAAATCAGAGCGTTTTGTTAAATGACGGACCGAGTTGTTTGGTGTAAGAAACGTTATTTAAAGAGTCATAAAATGCTTGCTTGGTGTCAGGAGGTTAAAAGAACTATTGGTATTTTCCTACGTGCATATTTTATTGCTTTCTACCCTCTCACCTCGATTCATTGGCCGTTTGACTGCTGTTTGCCGGCAGCAAACAGAGCTGACCTGCCATAAAACCCGCATGTTTTATTTTAGCGGTTGCCTCAGCTTTCTTTGACCTTTCTGGAGATCTGTCTCTCTCGCATTTACTTTCTGGCCTGGAAGCGCTTTGTGTGTTTGGATTCTTACTGTGAGGGCACGTTTTAATATTCAAGACAGTCGAGGTTGTGTGTTATATTATGAAAAAGTCGCAGCATGTAATTGCATGCTTTATTCGTTTTCACCATTATTCCACTTTTGTTGTATATTCCGATTTTAATATTGTTTTTTTAATAATCAGCATTTATTGCCTCTTGAAAAGGAAAGCGGAGTTTAACAGTATTACGATGTTGTTTAGGAACAGAAAATGGTACCTTTCTCTCTTTTGGGCTGTGTGTTTAGTGGCTATCTAGGGGAGAAACGTACAAGAAAAAGTTCAGTGTTTACAACAAATCGTTAGCAAAGTTTACGAAGGAAGTGACGATCCATTAAGCGTCGAGACAGATTGCTGGTGTCTTTGGAGGCAGACTATTCCAGGTGTAACAACTTGACACTGAAAAGCCGCTGTCAAGGTGGGCACCCTCTCTCGATATTCGTCAAGAGGAAACCTGTCATCTATATATACCCTGTAGATCCGGATTTGTGTAAACAGACGCACAGTCACAAATTCGTGTCTAGGGGAGTATGTAGTTGATATACAGGCTACATATCAACATCAACTGGTAAAGAAGATGTCAGCTCATTGTTATGCTTGGTTTCTAATTATCATTAATATTACCACTGTTCGGTATTGGTGTATCCCTGTAGGAACGAAGTTTTGAAGTTTTTCCCATTAACGGCTAACCATTTTGCTGTAAATGATGTCGTAGATTTTATGGGACTTTAATGGCGTTAGAAACAGGTGAGCATCCCGCGAATCCTAAACGAACAGCAGAATTTGTACCGATATAAACGCACTCAGTAAATATCTGATTGCTGTGGGTTGAAATGGTACTATGAGTAAAAACGACACACATTTGCTGCTGGTGTTAATAGGAAACTGTGCATTTAGATTATTATTCAAGGTGTGTAGATTTGGCGTGCAGGATAAACGCGCCGTTTGAAGGGGGATGACTGCAGACTTCGTTTAAATGCAGAAGTTCTCCTTTGTGATTTAGGAGCCTTTGTAACCTGAATTAGTTGATGAATTTTCTATCGATCCTAAATAAGCCCAGATTCATCTCTGACACGCCGCTCGCGCCAAGACCATTTTCTTGCTGTTATTAGCGAATGCATTTAAGAGCTTGGGCGAGGCGAACTGCTTGCATCACATTCCCCTGGTACCGCTTTCCATGAGTACCGGCCAAAATGTAGCAGTATTTCTGTTAACCAAATCTGAGCAGTTCAATGTGAAAGGGCGCTGATGTTCTCTGATAAACTGAGGGGGACTGGGGGCGTGACTTTCCTTGGGCTGGTTTACATTTGGTAGAGATTCCAGCATGTTTTTTTTCTTTGCGTCTGCGTTCGTTTGTTATTGTTTTGATTCTCTCACCATCTTATCAAGCACATACCAATGTATGAGAAAGTATGGAATATTGGACCATTCCGAATTGTGATTTGATGAGCGCGGTCCAAACTGCCTAATCCCATTTCCTTATCCGGGAATCGCGAAGACCGCGTGGACTCCCATTGGCTGGCGAGGTCACATGGACTCTTAACTTTGTTCACTTGACAGAAAGTAGGAGGGTTCAACGAAACAGGAAAACGACTAAAGGGATACATATAAATTTTAGTATATTTTGTGTGCAATTCAAAGAAATTAATGGCCATGAGTTCCTATTTGATCAACTCCAACTATGTGGACCCAAAATTTCCACCCTGCGAGGAATACTCCCAGAGCGACTACCTACCCAGTCACTCTCCGGACTACTACAGCGCCCAGAGGCAAGATCCCCCGTTTCAGCACGAGTCGATCTACCACCAGCGGTCGGGCTGCGCCGACCACCCTACACATCATGCCAGGGTTCGGGGCAGCCGGCCGCGGCAATCTCACCGCGAGGTCACGTTCTACCCGCAGCCGCACTCCCGACCCCTCTCCCTGAACCGAGCCACCACTGCGACTCGGTGACTCCCAGCCCTCCGCCTGCCTGCGGACAGACTCCCACTAGCCAAAACACTTCATCGACCATCTCGAGAAAAGATCCCGTGGTATACCCCTGGATGAAAAAGGTCCACGTAAATATCGGTAAGTTCCGCTAAACTTCTAATACTCTTGCGTATCTGTGCACAGAGAGCTCACCTAACGTCCGGCGTTAAACCTATTTGCTGCACTTATGAAGTTGTCCTCGGTAGAGATTTATGATCGCAGGGCAATATAATTACATCCTCCATAAATTTTTATTGCGCGTCTTCTTTAAGGTCTTTCGGCGTCTATGCAACTTTCTCGTGCTAATTTCCTCCCGAGGAGGGTTTACGAGTCCTCGTGTAATCCCTAAGTTAAATTTTATGTTTCGGTAATTTGATTTTAAGTGGTCGGATGGATTACTGTGTGCTTTGCACTGTCACTTCACTTCTGTTGGTGAAAAAGTTTAACGGCAGCTAAAATTCATATTTATGAGGGCGATAATACAACATTAATGGTAATACAAACAGTCGGACTCTTTTATGAAAGCGCACTATTATTCAGCAATAATAAGAGCGCTGGTAGAGCTGACCTGGGGAGCGCTGAGAAGGGGGCGAACCGGCGTCATAAGATAACATTAGTACAGTTTTCTCTGTTCCTTTACCCTGTTAATGTTACATGTGAAGTTATTCCAATTTCTAATGTTAAAATGCATTAACAGTTTGTCATATGCTGCCAGTATTTAATTTTCAGAATTAACAGTTACAAAAGTCACTAACCGCTATCCTGTGCAATAACTTATTCTAAATAGAAAATGGCCACTATTTTTGTTTTTATTCGCATTTAATATTTTACATCATTTAATCTAAAGTGTTAAATAGTCGTGTGGACAGCTTGCTCCATTATCTATACATATGTTGATATCTTAGTTAAATAACGTGTATCTGCGTGTGTGAATTGTAGTGTACATGTCTATGTATGTATGTGTGTGTGTTCAACTTTATGTAACGTGTAGCTCTCTGTCCCCACAGTGAGCCCGAACTATTCAGGCGGCGAACCCAAGCGCTCGCGCACAGCCTACACGCGACAGCAAGTCCTGGAGCTGGAGAAAGAGTTCCATTATAACCGCTATCTGACCCGCAGACGGAGGGTGGAGATCGCCCATACGCTATGCCTGTCCGAACGGCAGATTAAGATTTGGTTTCAAAATCGGCGCATGAAGTGGAAGAAGGACCATAAACTCCCCAACACCAAAATACGCAGCAACTCTGCCAGCACCACGCAAACGGCTGCCTGACGTTGGGCAGCCACCAGAACCGAGCTAGGGCCCACCCAGCCTATAGCCCTGCTCTGAGGCCCAAAATGCACAATGACAAAATCTCAGTTTCTGGAGTGTAGAGCGTGGACGTCGCCGCGTTGTGTCTCCCTACTCTCCTGCACTCTCTTTAATTACAGGGATAAAATACGAAGTGGGAAAAGTGCAAGAAAATGTCCATCGTTTAAACACTAAACTGGGCGAAGACTCGAACTGAAACGCTACGGTCGATGGGCTGCCTCCCCGTCTGGTTTCCATTTTTATCCCGTTCGCCTCTCTGTCACTCGAGCCTTCTATTAAAACAGAAGGCGGCAGATAGTTTTGGTGAAGATGGATCCGTGGTTCATCCTTAATCACGCCAAACTCGGCCCCATTTGTCATGTTTACTCTGTGGTACAAAGGATGAACCGTAGGCCTGCCATTACCTCGACGTCTGGCGTTGTGCTTAATAAATGAGTCGCTCTGTTTTGTTAAGAAGCCTTTTTGAACTCCTTTATTGCCCAGGATTGAAGATAACTAGGCGAATGTTTTTCGACTGATATGAAGTTTTGTATTTTGTAGCCATTACATTATCCCGCGTTTACTCAAATGCAATGCTAAAGGGACTAAGACTTTGTGTGTGTGTGTGTGTGGTCCATTTGTCGCTCATTAAAGTACAGGGACTCGTTTCACTCGCCGCGTTTTAGCTTCTGCCTGTTCGGAGCATTTCAGTTTACAACATCAAATGTTAGTCGTTATTCAGATTAAATATAATATAAAAGATGAATAAAGCTGGACGGCTTGGAATGCATAACCAAAATCGTACAACCAAAGCATATTAACGAGTGCACTGCTAAGTACTGTTTGAATTACCTCAATTGTATTTTTATCTAGTTTTATGAAGTGATACATTTTAATTCATTTGACTTAATAGCAAATATCTGCAATAAGTAAACAGCATTTGTTTGTAAGTTGGAAAGGTATTTAATTGTGGCCAGGGTTGTATAGAGAACAGCTGCGTAGCCTATATTGCATGAGTGCGTACACTATATTTTCGTTTATTTTTTATTATGTCGCTATCACCTTCTTTTTGTTTTATGGTACAACAGACACGCACACATACCATATATTTCTGCTCTCTTTCTTTATCTGTTGTTCTTTTTTAATTTCTCTGTTTCACTCTTTGTCTCGGTTGTGCTGTATTTTTTTGCGTAATTTACATTTATTTTTTCCCCTACACCCAAAGATTGGTTTTTGTACTCAGATGAATTGTATATTTCCCTCTAAATGTCTGTATGTCGTCTTCCTTCTGCTTAAGTCTTTCTCTGTTTACATTTGTTACTTGTAAATAGCTCTAGAAATTTAATAAAATGGCAAACAAGTACAATCTTTCCTCGTGTGTCATGTCTTTTTGTGGATTTTGAAGTCAAACATGCTCCTAAAATACACAGCCCTTATTTGACCCCACTGTCCGTTGTGTAAAACACAATGTAATTGAATTTGGCTTGCCATGGCATATATTCGTTGGCCTTGTAGCACTCGCCCGTCTTGAAAATCACTGCATATCTGTGCGGTGATTTATATCGCTGTAGCGAGTAATCCTATACATTACGCCTTGTAATCTTATTCTAAATCACGAAACCCTTGCTTTCTGTCTCTCCTCTCCTTAATTTAACGGTTACAACCTGTTGCTCACCGACGCCATACATGCACCTAAAATATGGATCCGTGTTGAGAAAAAGTAGTTAAATAGTTTCTCGGCTCTTGGGCTTTTAATGCTTTAATGAGTGTAATTCTTGCACAACAGTTTCGCGAGTGTTTGCTAGCGCAAATCTTTTGTATTTTTATATTACAAAGAGCGGGTCAATGCTACAGCCAAACTCTGACAACCAAATAGATAATCAAGAAGACAAATGGCCTTTCGAAGACAGCCCCTGTATTAATTTTCATTTCTTCTCTGAGAGCAGGTATTGAAAATATAGAGCTGGAGAAAATAACATTCCGTTTGCTAGGCGTTGAACTTTACACAAAAAAGTATGGCCTTAAATTGGTCCCCCTGCACCGGGCACCAAGAAGATTTTCTATTACTTGCCGGTTGATATTAGATGGCCTTTCGCCACACAGTCGCTCGGGAGTCATTGTCTGTTCCCTTCCCTTCATTGGTGAAATGCCCTCTGATATAACGTCAAACATATCAAAACGTCGTCAATGAAATTCATATAAGAGTCCAACCTGAATTAAAAACAGTTAACGCATAAATACATCTCCAGTTTGTTTAGAAATAAATTTCAAGGAAGCTGAATAAACTTTATATAACTGTTTGGAATCATTTGTATTTGTTGTTTAGCCAAAATCTTAATATATAATTGTGATGTTCAAAAAGGTTACATGTTTAAAGCGTTTGTCTCCCATTGTGAGACAATCTGGAGCTAAACGGGCGAATGAGTGTGGCATCTGTACGCACCTTTGAATTTATTATTGTTTTGTGTATTTTGTTTAGAAACGCGCTCCGTGACGCGGCGGTTTGAATAGGAGGAACAGATTTCTTTTGAGGGCCTTAAAAGTTCACCGCCATTATTTGCAGTACATGGGGGCCTTAAGAAAAATGAGAGACTTATACAGAAAAATCATTAATCACGGCTTCTTTAAACAAATCTTTCTCTCTATTGTCCTTCGGCAGACAACTGCTCGGACCTTCTGCTAGTTGGGGAGTGAGATCTTGAGGGCCCTTGAAGACGTTCCTCTCCCTCTTCTGCTATCTTCTATTCACTCAAGTCATGCACAAGAAACTTTTTTTGGGCGAGGGATGTCCAATGAAAGAGAATCCTCTTGAAATGTTAACGCAAGTGAGAATCATAGCAGGCGCAGTGATGGCAATGTAAGGTACAGTACGTTTTGCTTTTATTGCTGTGAGTGTTGCTGGTTTATGGCCCTGTTTTCGCGCGAGTCGTGTAGCTGAGGTGCATTCTGTCGTGGTGTGCTGTATAGAGTTTGGTGGCTGCTTTGAATGAGGGCTGACTTTGGAGTCCGGCTGTTGTGTGTTTGTGAGCAGGCCTTGACGGCTACCAGTCACACTGAAGCGTAACGTGTGATAGGAGCAGAACCTCTAGAAGTTGCTATAAATGTTCTTGTTGAAGTGATATGAAAGGGGGAAGATACTAGACGTATCAGCGCCTGTTGTCAGCTCTCACGCGCTGTGAACGCGCATGTGCGTGGTCTCCTTCTCCACTTGAATATGTATGAGTGCTAATGAGCAACACGTAAGCTTTACCTGTGTAAATGTTTAAGATTTCACTGCATCCTTTCAGCTGCGAATACACATGGCGTTTAGAAATATTTGACGTAGTGATTATTGTTAGTAGCACTTTATTTTTTGCTGTCATTGTGTGTGTTTCACTTTAAATTGTATTCTATCAAAATGCTCAGAGACTCAGAGGTGCAAAACGGCCGGAATCGAGTACAAACTATTTGATGCTCTGTTGGTCAGATATGAAAGTCAGAAGAAAACGTCTCGAGATAACTATTTGCTTTAACCAAACGATGCGGCAAATTGTTCCACTGCATGTTGTGTGCTTAGATGAGCACGAATACTCGCCATGGCCCACCGCCATCGTGAACCCTGCAAATCAATCTCTGTGCGTGCTAGAAGGCGTCAACATTCTATTTGGTTTTGCCTTCTGGTAGCAACCTGTGGGCATGCTGCATATAAAACGACAGAGATAGGAGTTACCGAGGGAAGTTGAGTGGATGACAGAAAAATCGATTCCCGAGCAGGCAGAATGGCAGCAGCGGGTTCAAACAGAGTGACACGTCTTCTAACGGATTATATTCAGCGGTGAAGGTTCAGACTGACCCTTCTGAAACCCTTGACCCGCCGCGGATATGACAGCGCTGCGCGTTACATGGTCAACAAAGCCTTTAGGCCATCAGCGCAATATGCTACTAAAATGTAAACTGAGGTACCGGGCTATCTTTTTCCTCAGATAATGGTAAACCATCGGGGCCCTTAAAACAACAGCAGTCATGGCCTTGCAAAGACCCCGCCTGAAACGTCTCCCCCGCCTTTAGTTCGGAGCACTTGAGAAAGACCGTAAGAAGTCACCATTACACGTGTCCAGACTTCGCAGAACACACACGAGATTACCTCACGATTTCCTTTACACGCATTTCAGTAGCTTTAGCTTCAGCTAGGAGGCCTTCCTGCTCTAGAAATGGTGATTTATTATTTTGTGTGGCAACGCCTCGCATTGTATCGCTACAAGCCCCTTTTTTTCTCATCTTTGTTATGGTCTCCACTCCTCCTTTTTGGTCGCATGGAAAGTCTATAGCGCTTGCTTCGTAAAGTTGATGTGCTGGTGTGGTTCCCGTTTTAGCTCGCGCTGCTAATTGCGAAACAAATAGCCCTTGTGCATTGCTGAATTATTATAGTGAGAACCACGGAGCGCGGGTCACCGCCGCACAGTCACGGAGATATATGGCCCGCAGCGCGCCTGCTTTTTAGGCCTGGGCCGAGAGCCCTCGTGTGTGTGCGTGTTTAGAAGATACAGATTTGTTTGCACAGCACTGCATATAAAACTGTTAACATTGCCAGCAAAATGCCATCCTTTATTCCTACCATTATTACGTCAATAATACTGTAATATTACTGAGCTCTATACGCACACTGCTTCTTTGCAACGTATTGGTAATTTTCTCCATACGTTCCTCCTCTTGTTTTGAAAAATGCAGATAAACGCGTGCATTTATTTGTAACTTTCCGCATCTCTCCAACATTTTTCTTCTTCATCTCACATTAATATTTAACTAACTGAACGGTTGCTGCGATACAGATTGCATTATATGGTATATAGGTGAAGAATAATGAATAATTTCACTTACAGACGAATATTCCGCCTCTTTATTTTTTACCTAAGGCTTCTGAAAACGTGACTTCACATTTTAATGGGGAACTAATACTCGCGCTTACAGATTACTATCGCTTATTATACTTGTCTCATAACAATGACGTGCTCGTAGGACGCAAACAATATAATATAATATGAAATAAAATGTTTTAGGACGTTAAAGTTCTCATAATAAATGTATTAATGATTTGAATTGGACAGCCTTGATTTCCAGATTGTTGCTTTCAGAAACCGACCTGATAGATAGAAACGTTATTGTTCACCTCTGCAACAGCAGCCGTCCTTGTGGTGGCCCTCCTATCAAGAATGTATTTTTACAAGGCCCTGCGCGTTCTGTGAAGTTTCTGGATAGATTTAGAATTCCTAATGCGAGTTGATCCGAGGGCTGTAAATCAATCTGCGCCGTTCTGCTTTTAGCCAAACGCGCTGTTTACTTTTTTGCCATTCAAGATCTGCGTTATTCATTGACTGTTTCCAAAATGTTTTTATAATACTTTTACGGCTTAAAATAATAATAATAATAATAATATTTGTTTTGTTATTTATGTTTTTTTTTTAATGAGTTTTTTTAAAATAACGCAATTCTTGCATTAAAAGTAATAATAAATTTGTATACTTTTGTATGCTTTAAGTCTCTATCTGCTCTTAATATTTATTAATAGCAATATATAATTTATGGGATATAATATATATATATGATGCATTCAAATAATGAGTTAATAGTGTAAAGATGATAGCATACATATGTTATATTGATATTATACAGTTTTAATAGTAGATAATAGTATATTAATGCACTTAAGATGGTCATCCATTTATTGTAAAATATAAAAATATATTTTTTTGTAAACCATTTCAGTTTTAATGTTTTAATGTTTTTGTAATGTTTTATTTGTAGTAGAGTGAATTTTTACCTGGTCACTAATTGATGTACGAAATTTAAACACATCTGCAACAAAACTCAATGTGACTTTATTCATCTTTTTATAAAGGCATGTTATTTGCTTTTCTGCTCCATGAGCCTGAAATTATCCCACATTTGTACCTTGATAACAGATGAAACAGTCTTCGCTTTAATTATTGTATTGTTTTGACTGAACTATGATATGTATTTCACGTTTATATCATTTAACAAGCATTGCACCTATGCAACCAGTTATCCAGTTACTGAATCTCACAATTTCCTCTCAGTCTTACAAAGCAGCAACCACAGAGCCACATGAATGTTTAATTCTGATGGGTTACGGTGTTTTGTTTACATTTGCGGAATTCAGATACAGTTCATCGTATTTTTTACATTTATGTCAGCAATGTTATATTGGATGCAAAGACAAAATGCGTTCAGTCGATCATACATAACAGAAAAAATACGAAGCGCACAAAAGCTTGTTATGCGCATGAAGCTCATCTTTATTGCGTTTGCATTCTTTGATTGAATCGTTTAATTGAAATGGATAAATACAACTTCTCATGCAGGCTGGCTGGCTGCACTTTAATCGTGTTTTATTCGTTTCCTTTGAGCTATTTTGACTGCTGTTAACCAGAGAAAAAGTGACGCAGACTCTTTGCTAGGCTCTCCTAAGCACACCGCTTCTCAGTCTATTGTTTGACCTTCAAAGTCTCTGTACTGCTTCGTTTCTTTTCACTCGGCCCCAGGTCTATTGTTTCGTTTTGCTTCACGCTGTGCAGAAGGGTTTGATACCATTGTTGTTGGTTAGGAGCTCGCGGCAGGGTCTCCATGCGAATGTTTTTTCTTTTTATATCGTTGATTACCTGTCTTTAATTCGCGCATCTGCTAACGCAAAAGAAAAACAAAATAGCAACAATATATAAACGGAAACTAACCAGCTACGGTCTTGCTGAGGTCTTCTCTCCCCGGAAATGTACGACCTCCGTAATTTAACACAATTATGACATAAACGTGTGGTTGTAGTTAAATACGGTGGCAAAAGAATCAGTGATGAAAACTGGGTATATGATACAGCTAATCCTGTAGTCATTATCGAGCGCTGTTTCGCGAGTTCTTCAGAGAGAGAGAGAGAGGATTACAAGACTTTATTTATCATTTTTCTAATGCATATTCAAAATATTGTTCAATGAAACTGGGTGACTTTGAACTAAGGCATCAAAACAACATGCAAGAAAAATTTCCAGAGTAGGACAAACTATAATATTTCTAACATGGGCATAAATGTATTTAATATCAACTTGTGGGTTTTAATAGCAGTTTTATTAAACATGTGTTAATAAGACCCAATAAAAATTAGGAGGGCAAAACACAGATCCATAATAAAAACACTTGAAGACTATGAACACTATGAAGACGGGAAACAATTTTATAACACTTACTTGTTTTCCCTATGATTATTCTGTCAACAGGTTACCGTTTTACCAAAACAAAAGCGTATACTGTAAAAAAAGATTAGGTTTATAAATCTGTATTGTAACATGTCGCTGTATAATATATAAAATTTTGTTTTACACGTTGAAAGATACAAGTACACGTAGGTAGCCGTGGAGTGTTGAGTCATAGTAATCCCGGGGAGCGTGCAAGTAGAAATGCCCCCATCCCCTCCCGGTCACGTGATTCATTAAATAATTAATGGAGCGCTTGCAGAATGATATGTATTCGTCAGGAATATCGCAGACGGTCTCTAGTGTCTGACGTGGGAATTCAACTGTCCTTTTAAAACAAGTCCTATAGCGGAGAGAAAAAAGCGCAGGCAGAGACCCTCGCGGAGGCTGCCATAAAACAAATCCTGGACGAGGGGCATCTCACCGTGTGACGCTTGGTGATATCGAGGAAACAGGGAATGCCACTCTAACCGCCGCCACCGCTCCCGGCTTACCCGCATCCTTGCATTATTTGCCGTTTTGTGGTGCTGGTAAATATCGTCCAGCCATACTCATCCTCGCCATGTCATCGTGTATGTATGTCTCACAAGCCCATTCCATCGTTTGAATTCAGCTGCCAACAGGAGCGATGCGACATGTCATTGCTCTTTTCTGCTCCATTCATATGAATGCATACATATATTTTGAAAAGCGGCGCGTTGCTCTTCTTTTTCCTCTCCGTCCATCATAACCCATCTTTCTCCCTTCCTCTGCATGTCCCTCTCTCCCCTCTCTCCACCGTCTTTTCAGCTATAGCTACTTCGCTTGATTTATAGTGATATGTGTCAGCGGCAACGGGGCTGCTTTTGTGTATTTGAGGGACTTGTGTTGTTTATGGCCGTCTGCGATAAATCATTTCTCTTTGAAAATGATGGGCGAGCGACGGTACGCAGAGACCGTACAAACTGCGGATTAACGTTTAACTCGCCGGCTTTTGTTTCTGGACCCTCGCTTCTGCCCTCTCCCCTCATCCTTAAGTCCCCCAAGTTGATTATCTCGAGCGATTTACCACAACGGTTCAGCGACTAATATGATGGCTAAGTAGCTGCGGGTCTGGAGGGTACTGAATATGCAATTACCAATTAAGGAGATTTGTTTGAATTTGGCAAAACCGGAACGCCTCGTAGCCCTGTAAATCTCATAAAAGTGTCCGCGCCCGCCAGGAAAATCATAGCAAGGGTCTCGTACCTGGACTGCAGCTGTTTTCTTCACGGTGTAAAAAAACTTAATTGGAGCACTTACTGAGCGGAAAAAAACGCATTATTTATTCTTATTCTTAACTATATCTACCCAATGATATGACTTAATTGTCCTGAGGCGAAAAATATGGCCTCGAACTAGCCTCTCAATACAAAGACGACTTGTTTCGTATTAATATAATTTTCTTTACTTAATATTTTCTAATGTGGAGAAGTCATAAACCAGGCAATATCAGTTTGTGGTTAAAACTGTGCTTCCTGGATTGTTTGCTGCGTTGCTCAGTGACCTTTTTCATTGTTTTCAGTGCTTTTATCAAAATGATTTCAAGCGTGTGCAAAAGAATAGCAGAGAATCTGGCTCATTGGCTAGTGTGCTATTTGAAGCGGATTCCCCCACCGGTTTGCGCGCGAGGGGAGGCTTGTCAAGTGCGCAGCTTTACCTGTAGTAAATCTGTTATGACGTGTTAATGTTGTTTCTTAGCGATTATAATATTTGTCCAGCGCACATGCGCCGCGGAGGAAAAACCACAAACAAAGAATCCATTTAAAAACAGATCTTTATTATTTTCTTCACACAGTTGTTACAGCTTTAAACAAAATAAAAAATACATCATTGCCATGAATAATCTTAAAACTAACACTTTTATAAATTTAATTTGCAGTTATGAAAGTTAGTAGAAATTGTAGTAGTAGTAGTGGTAGTAGTAGTAGTAATAATAATAATAATAATGATAATAATAATTTAGATTAATAAAGAGGAGGTTCCTGGATCCCTCGCCTCACAATTGCCATTGTTTTGATTCTTCTCTTCACCTGGGTAGTATAAACCTTTGTCTAGCAAAATGAGAATAACTCCCTGGTTCCTATCAAATATTAATGGGCGCTTCCCACGGCGAACACTTTCAAAATGTATAATTTCAGCAGCGCTCCTTGTTGCCGGGCGCCGTGACAAAAACAATATCCGAGCTCATTTTGGAGGATGCAGGGGGCGAAAAAACAGGACATTTTTCGTGCAGGGACCTGCCAGAGCGCGTATCTCATATCTGATTTCATGTGTTCAGTGACAGCCGAGGTTGAATAAATGATTCAAATGCCAGTCAGTTCGTATAGACATTAAGAGCCTCCATAACTTTCCAGGAAAGATAGGAAAAACACACAGGTTGTGCTCATCCGTAGTTAGCCTATCACCAATCTCTCGTGGATAGTGATTAAATATCATTATACATTATTATAAATATTATAAATACATATCCTGTTTATCACTGCAGTACTCTAATAATTGCCTTCCGGTTAGTTACTGCAAGCAAGTGTCCTTCAGCATTTAAAACCACAGACAAACCACAACGAGTACTAAATATAATGGAGAAAACCAAAAGGGGTAAATCCGTTTAAATGCCACGCAGAAATAAGCACATCCAGACAATTGTATAGGCCTATAAAGTCATAAAATTGTAGTTAAGGGATAGGCCGTATCCTCGTGCCCTTTCCTCGTTTATCAGACAATATTCCAGCCCCCAGCCCTTGAGTTAGATGTCGGCCATATTGAACTTTTTTGCTTCCAAATGTACCTAAAATGGAGCAATGTATGAGCCGCGCTGCTGTTTCTGTATTTCTGTAAATTTGGTTCATTAAAGGCGGACAGTACCAAACATGATTGAGTAAACGTGAGCGCAACGAGAAAATAAATGCACAATAGCACAAAGTTTTAAATAATTATTTAAAATCAAATCATTTACGTCTTGTCATTTACGTCAGATAAACCACCCGTTTTCTCCAGCCAAAACGCAAAACATTTTTATATAACAAAGCCATGTTAAAAATAATTCAACCACCACCAGTACATCCGTTGAAATGGGTATAATAATTATTTAATTCTCTCTGCTTTGGCCAGATAAAATCATGCTTTAAATCCCAAATTGAAGTTTTACGGTTTTTATTTTCATTGGTTTGGCCGTTTATTAGCACAGTAGCAGCAATTGTACGTACCATTTATTTTGCGTTAGCTTAGGTGAGGTGTTTCCCTGTCTCGTAACGCAGGAATAATTACCCATTTGGAAATAAATCAATATCAGACCTCTCGCTAATTCATAACGGTCTGCAGCTAGCAACGATTGAAAGCACGTGAAAAATGAGCGGCGAAACGCTATCCAGAGGCGACGCGGCGGGTTTTCATCCATTTGAGGAGCATGGTCGAGCGCGATAAGAGAATTCAGCCGGAAATGTTCGAGCCAGCGTCTGCCTTTTAATGCAGAGCCTAAGAATAGCCTGGATAAGATCATCACACTTTTAAATAGTTATAATTGAACTTCCACGTCGCGCGCGCCTGTGTTGTTTTCTGCTATCTCTGCGTGGGCAGCTTACAACCCGTCTCACAAAAAGCCTTTAAGACCCAAAGCCAAGTGCAGTGGCTTAACTTGGAGGTTATAATATGAGGCTATAGTTATGCAGGAAACAGGCATTATTTAGCACAGCGCTGGCAAAACAGAACTGCTACCGAACGTAGCCAAACCTGCTGCAGGAAATATTATGCAAGCTTATTTCTAGATCTCGCAAGTGTAACACAATTTCTATATATTGGAGTTTGATATTATTCACTTAAATAAGAAAAAGGAAACAATAAACGTGTTGGATGCAGATAGAAACAAGAACAATCGGAATGAGGTTGACCGCGTTCGCCCTTGCAGAAGCCTGCAGGTTGCAATAACCATATGGCCCGTGTGTTGGCCCCGTAACCGTGCAGTTCCCTATTGGACAAACGAACCCCGTTGGCTTCTCCACCCAGTGCGTCCTGTCAGTCCACTGGTTCACTAGTTCACCGTGTCAATCCAACCTGCTCCGAGCAAGCAGCGAAAGGCGGAAAGGCAGCTTGAGGAATGACGGGGGAATCTTTCGCCTGCTGGTGACTGGTGACTGCTGCTTCTGAACACGCCAAGATTTAGAGCCCGGGGTTCGGCTGAAGAAATACACTGAGCTCCGGAGGACTGGCTTTCGGACGTCTGCGTGGAGTGCGCGCGCATTTGCACTTCCAAACGCGCTCTGATCCACACAGTGGCCAGATGTCTGTTGTTTGAGGTAGACTTTAAAATCGAAAAGGACTCTATAATACGTTGTCTTCTCGCGTCGAGTCACAATATACATGCATAAGCTCACGTCACTATAAAACAATCCTTTCGCCGCAATCAGTCTGTTACGTGGTTTTGGCTAATTCCAAAAACAAGGTTTCATCTCCGGCGGAGAGACGGGGAGGAATGCTGGATGTCAGGTAAGGTTTGCAAGCTTCAACTGAAGCCGCATGCCTGGACTCTTCCTTCTGCTCTTCTGCAAGACAAGTCATTAATTATCCGTTGTGTGACCCAGAGTCATCTCTGGGTGTGCCCGAGTTCCAAAACTTTTTTGTGTCCAAACAATCGGAGACCCTTTTTCTTTAAACTAGTAAGCACGAGGGCTAAATTCGGGCTATTTCTTCTCCCTATTTTTTCCATTGCTCGGTCCGTCTGTAAAGTGATTTTTAATCAACGTTGTATCTCGTGAAATCTCGTTTCCTTATCAGTTAAATCTCTCAAAACCTTCCGAGACAAGCCTAGAGATGCGTGGAGAGGCCTTATGAATCCTAAAAGTGAGGTGAAAGAAGTGATGAACAAAAGATTTATAACCCAAAGAAAAACAATGCTTACTTTAACAGCTTTAAATTTTTGCTTTTTGTTTTCTTTTTCTGCGTCACAGGTATCCAAAATGACCACTACGACTGTTTTTTTTATTTTGTTGACCTGTAGCGTTGAACGTAGAAACATGCAGTTGTTACCTTAGAGAGCTGTTTAAACAGCACCCTTGCAATTATTTTAATTTGTGTAAGATACTGTAGTTAGTTAATTCAATTGTATTAAATCCTCTTTGAATACAATGTTACCAAATTAAGTACCTTCAGGTTACCTGACAAACATTTTTAAAGAGGTAGGCCCGAGCTATCTGAGGTAACAGAAGCGGTTAATAACTTAAATCTGGCCTGAAGGTGGACAGCTATAGAAACCTCGCGTCTCTTTTTGAGATTCTTTCTCCCTGGGCGTTTAAATGTGGAGTTTTTTAGCTAAACAAAAACCAAACGACGAACTTCGTCGCCTTACACAACACACCACTAAAACACAAGTCGACATGTTTAATATATATGATAATTTACCATATATTGGTCTGTCGTCAGAGTGATTTCTTTTAGAAGTTTAGGATTTTTAGAGCACAGCAATGACGTATACATAGATAATGAATGGATATTTTTAACGTTAAGAGACTGCAATTTGTTTTCGAAAATCTCACTTTTGAATAACTTGTCTATTGTGCGGTTACCGTGACATTTAATAACTTAAGATGAGGACATAATTTCATTACATATCAAGAAACAGTGCGACTATGGTCACTTAAAAGCAAAAATCAGCAACAATTCGGGCACAAATGTTAAAACAAATAAAATCTCCGTTGTTATTTGCAGACACATGCACCAAATGTTAAAGGTTCAACAAGCTTAGAAAAACAACCCTCTCAGTCGATCCGCGCTCTGACACAAAAATCTCTACTCCAAGAATGACTTGTGTTATGTTGTTGTCTTTATTTTAGAAAAGACCAACTGTAAACCAGCGGTATCCGTGAGCAAGCGTACAGGTCGGAATAAACCCACAAAACTCCAAGTAGCTACAATTTAATTGATTTTATTATAAATCACTGACAGTAGAGAGAGGGGACCACTATAGGAAGGAGCAATTTAAAGCACAATGCGACTGTCAAGTAGGTCATATAGCTTATATATTGTAAATCTCCTTTTCTTTTCGTAACAGTTTAGTTCGCTACCGTTGTAATTACCACCAAGTCTGTTAATTTTATGTGCAACATCAGTCGGCGTGTGAGGTTAGATAACTTAACTTTACTAAAACTCAAAAACAGCCACACAGTCACTCAGGGACAGACCTGGCTGCTATTTGTCTAAGTTAAAATCAGACTCAACAGCCTCTAACAGGATGCAGTTGCGTGTTCTCTGCTCATTTGTCAGATTGGTGAGGTTGGCAGTTTTGGGGACCCTGGGGGCACCGGCCTGGGTTGACCCAAAGACCCCGACTCTTCCTCACTCTGTGTCTTCATTCAGAAAGAGTTAAATATTATCCACCCTATGCACAGATGGTCCTTAAAAATTAACTTTGTCTTCGAATTGCTGAAGGTTTCGCTTTTATTAAAAGCCCGTTTGCATGTGTACTATTTGTGTATGGGGCGCACTGTTGCAGAATCTTTTGTATTGTTGTTCGTTATGTTAGTGGTACTAGTAGGTCCACTTGGACGATTTTTTGGCCAGGATTTGTCTGATCACCGTTAGCTTACAAAAATGGTACCAGAAGGGCGAATGAGAATATGGCAGACAACGCTATGACGCCACTCAAACGACTAACATATTGAAATATGAAGCAACAATCTGACGCAGCATATTTAAATAACTAATTAGCACGTTAGAGACGTTCTTCTCGGATTGTTGTTGGCGTCCTGCGCAGGTCGGAACGAGACATTTGCAATGCAGAAATCTTTAGTTGAGGCTGCGTGCGTGGGTGTCTGAAAACCAAGCCCCCTGCCCATTCACTCCTGCCTGAGAGAGCAGAAAAGACCGGCCACTGAAGGCCTGGCGTATCCAGCGGCCTCACACTGAAGTTTGTGGTGTTGAAAGTTGCGTGTCATCCGCCAGAATGCAAGAGAAAAGAAGACATATCTAGCCGCTCCCAGTTTAAAACCCTCTCTCTGCATTTGGCTATGCTAAGCGTTCGAGCTCATTTCATTTCAAAGCTCCGGAATCCAACGAAAGGACTCGCTGAAAGCACGCCATTTCTGTGATGGGGAGGCGATATAAATCTTTCTCCTGGGTGACAGACGAAAAATGGTGCAGAAGTCAGTGACTACGAATAATTGTGGATTATAAAAGCATATGTTTTGTGGATTTATTAGACAATCAGAACTCTTGTTTCATTTGAAAAACATCTGACGTATGCGTGTCAAGTGAGCGAAGGATCCAGGGCGTTATTTTGGATTTGGAGAGAGGGCCTCTGCTGTCGCCCAGTCACTAACTCGCCTGTTCGCAACCGCCTGGTAATTGCACAACAAATGGGATGTGGTCAGCTGTGCGCTGACTTCCAGAAGGTGCCACACTGGCTTTTTGAGAGCCTGTGAACGTAAAGGACGTTAGATTAATACACAAATATAAGACATTACAAGGGGATTCCAAAGTAGTTCTCATTAATCATTAATCTGGTGAGTTATCGCACCTCCATGGAAAGGTCAAACTGCGAACTCGGTGCCAATCTATCAAAGCTACACCGCGCGTTTTAGTTTCTCGCGTTATTATGTTCGTATTTACGTGTTGCGTTAAGTTTTTCTAACTGAGTCACGGTGAATGCTTTTTTGCAGTTGAGCAATTGTTTTACAGATGCCGTAAAACTATACAGCTGAGGGGTGATGCAACACTGGAGTGTGAGAGGGAGGGCGGAGGAAAAACTTGATAACACATTTGGAAATGTTACGGTTTTCTGCGCGAGCAGACTTCAGTGTAAACGCGTTCACGTTGTGAAGGATGCAGTTTGAGTAACTTTATTTAAATTCTCGCTTTAACAACCCGAACGCCTTTCCCCCAATGTCTGTGCATCCACTTATTATGCATTTATATAAAAGATGCAGGAGCCCTTTGTTGCAAAGCCCGCAGTAATGAACTCGCGTTAACCGGGTGTTGTTTACGCATTAGATCGCCCAAACACTAATTATGTGTTTATAGGACGTTCGGTGCATTAGAAGAGAGGCTGGTTCTGGTTCGGCTAAGTCTTTGCTCTCTGCTGGCTTTCTCTCCCATTTTCCTCAGTAAAATTGGCTCATCAGCTCTTCTGGCTGGGAGCTGCCTCCTCCCTTTGTTCTGAGAGCAGCAGCGTTGCTGCTTGCTGGGGCACGAGCACCCTTCACTTTATAGGTAACTTTAGGTTAGTCCAGCACGGCTGCGGGTCGCTGGCGTGTTACCGGGCACGAAAATCGACCCAAAACTACCCGGACAGCGGTTAAAACGGGCCCGGGTGCTGGGAATGGATTCGAGCCAACGGCTTGCGTAAGTGCGGGGATGCAATAAATAACTTTATAGCGCTGTAGGCCGCAGAGTCGGGGAGGTCGGGGGAATCCTCGTTTTGATTTATGTGTTTGGGGTAGCTGTCACGAGCCGGCGAACGAAACCGTCCAACGTTTTTATTCCACTTTTAATAAGCGCTGCTATGCAGACCAGCAAGGCCGTTTCATTTCATTTCTGTTCAGGCCATCGCCTACTGTATATATCCATTTTCGGTCCTCCAGGGCTGCTGTTTGGATTAAGGGCTGTGTTTATCAAGTTTCATCAAGCGGATTTTAAACTAGAATGGTGGGGCTTTTGGATTGTGGCTTTCTCAGTGGTCGTCGCAGCTTGTCGCGTGTTATATTTTGTCATTTTAACGTGTTTCGTAGTTTGTTTATTATGCTTGTTTTTGTGTCCAATGCTGCTATTATTATTAGTAATTATTATTATTATTATTATTTGACAGCTTGTTACTATGAATATGTTATATAACTATGATTTTGCCGAACTAAGCTAGGCCATTCTTTAACAGAAGGCCACAGGAGACAAAACAAATAGACCAAAAGGACATTTAAATACGTTTTAATTTTTATTATTTTTATTAATTTATTCCAGGTATTTCAGAGCATCAGATCAGACGTATTGTATGTATTTTTATCGTCATCATTTTCTTTCCGCTGTCAGTAAATCTGTTAGGAAGGCCAAAGGTCCTATTCTAAATGATTGGAAATATCATGCTTATTTCAATACATGTTAAAAATCAATAGACGTGAATAACTGAAGGATACAACCTAAATATTTTCGTTGGCCTCAGATTTCACTCGGTTTTCCCGAACATATCTTAAGGTTAACATGTCGGTCAACGGTGGCCAGCCGTCAAACTGTCCTCGAGGTCAATTTCTCTACATGAGGTCTGATGCTCTCTATTGGATTTTTTGGCTACCGGGTTTTGATTATATCTCTCCCTCTTCTTCCTGTTCCTCTACTTACAGTTCCCTCTCGCTATCCAGAAGCTGTATCCCTGCATAAAATCTAGAAGTGATAAAGGACAATATCTCGGTAAGTGATCCAGTCTATTTTTTAAACTGTAGCTCGTGACAGTGATTTATACCCGCCGGTGATGCGCTTAAGAAAGAGACTGTATTTTTTCATTGTTTCGATTTTTACGCTGGTGTTATTATGAAATCTGATTTATACTGTACTGATTCGTAAAGCAAATTTGCATTCTTTATTAAAATGTGTGATTGCAAAGATAAACGCTGCCTTTTTGTACAAAACAGCGGCATTTGTGTTGCAATAGCATGTCGTTCGGATGCATGTTTGATTGCATTTAATGAAGCTCATTCTGATGGTAATTATACCGTTGCATTCGGTGGGAATAATTGCAAAAGATTTTACAGGCCTCTGTGTTATATGACGCCCATTAATCGATGTGCTTCGTTTGTGTATGTCGTGCACCATATTTTAAAATGTGTAAAGCACTATTATAATCAGACACGAACTGTTTTATTCACTGTTTGAAATCGGTATTGCAGCGACTGTAATGTGTTTAAAATAGTTTTACAATAATAATTTACGTTTTGAACAGAAATAATACGAAATATGTTTTGGGAGGTCTTTGAAAAACACCTTAACGGTTTGACACCTTAAATAATCGCGTACCAAATGGCGACTCGCAGTTCACTGTCAGTTCAACGCTAGAATAACATTTACGTTGTTTGGGTGTTGATCTACATGTTTTCTTCCATGTACCTACAAACCCATAAAACAACAAGAACAGAAGCTCTTAATTCTTTTTCCAAAAGGCTACTAGAGTTATTTGTTATTTGTTAAAATATGTTGACATATATTGAAATGATGGTCGTCGTAATTAATTGAAAATAAAATTCCTACATGCATCCATTTACTGTATACAAATGTTGTTGCCTTCAAATTTCCAACGCCACTAATTAACAATAAGAGCACAATATTTGAATTTTTAAGATGTAGACATGAGCATAATCTACAGAAAATGTAGTTTGTAGCATTTCTAACATTTGTTTCGTATTTCACACAAACACGAAGTCCTAAATTCCTTTTAAAGAAAGTCATTATTTATTTTGATTTCAAAACGAGTGTCCAGGGATCCGCCTGAGGCAGGACAGAATGTCCACACGTGTGTTTCTCTCGTTTCTCGACGCGTACATCCATGGAAATAATAAATGGAGACTGTGGTTGTCTTTTCTGTACTCCACGGGAAAAAAAGAGAGAGAAATTAAACATCCATCACCCGGCAGCTCAATATGCCGCCTTATTTATGAAAATTAACAACATGTTTCCCAGTCCATGAAAACCAGCATGTAAAAATCCGAGCTGAGTATTTCAACCCACTGTCACGTCTAAAAAACGATAGTTTGTTAATGTTTATATCACTGCTGAAAGATGACAAAATAGAAGAGTTGAAACTGTGTTTTCTGCATTTCATTGCTTCAGCCCACGTGTTAGTTAATTAGTGCCCTCATAAGTGACTCCCCATTGGATCCTTTTAGCAAAGGTTGCAAAATAAGAACAATACCGTTTAGTAAAAAGTTGCAGACACCTACATTTTTGCCTCGTGCCTTCCTCCCACACCGTTGGAGATGCTCTCTATTCAAGCACTGAGAAGAAATGCATCTTTTTAAAGTTGCCTGTTTACAGCTGCCTGTGTATGGTGGAAGTCATAAATCTTACGTAGCCATAAACGACGGGGGTAGTGTCCTGAATAATAACAATACAGAGAGAGAGTAAGGGAGAGGGAGACGTGGTGTTTGGCTTATGGAGAGAGAACGCGACCATTTTCGTTTTTCCTTATTTTGCTCTCGCGCCGGCTTTCCTCCTCGTTTCCTTCTCGCGTTTTTCTTCCTTGTATTTTTCTTCTCCCTTGTATTTTCTTCTCTCCTCCCATCCTTAAAGAATATGTTGAACTTTTTTCTTTTTGTCTCCCGCGTGACCAGGTCCCATACAGCCTACAGTAGGACGCCGGAAACTCTCGTGTATTTTAAACTTGCACTCGTCATCCGTGATGTGTGTGACCAGGACTCGGCTGAGCTGCTAAATATAAAAAATTATCTTTCCTTTTTGGTGATTTGTTTTCACACCCCTCCCTCGGGTCCCCAAGTACGCCTGTTGTCTGTTCTCTTGTACTTGCACCCCCCAACCTTATTGGTTTATATACGTTTTTTCGCATAAGTTATTATACTAGTTGGGTGTGTTGGCAGGGATGTGATGAAATATTAACAATGCAGATAGAATGTTGTTTCTGCCTCAAGCTAGAAGCAAGCCGGCACGGAGAGCGCACTTCCTGGTAATTTAATATACACTGGTAGAGTAAGAGAGGGCAGAGAGAAATGGGTTTCTCTAGTACAGTTGCATACTAAATGTTAGCAGGCCCTAATACTTGAACCATACAGGTGAACAGGATTACAAAACATCGTCCGTTATAAGACCCATATCTTGTCCCGAGCGCCTGCAATTAGCATAAGTTTTCAGTGGTGACGCTGTGTGATGGGGATTAACGCGTGCGCCTCTCGCATCCAGCCAGCTCTGTTATTTCCAATTGCTGGAAAGGCCTCGTATTGACCAAACAATAACCCAGCCAATAATACAAACAAACCGCGGGCCCCGACACAAGACGCGATGTTACGGCGAGTCGGCAGCCCATCTCGGATTATGGTGTTCAGTTCTGCCGTGAGGAAAAGGCGAGGGGAGACCGAAGGCGAAATCTGAGGCCATTGTTATCTGCGAGCAGGGCGTACCAGTCGACAGGGCTGCCAGGATCAGCGCTGCCTGTCCATTTGCAGCCCCCCTCGCATACCTCAGATCTTTCATGCTAGACCGTCTCCCCCTTTCGCGATCCGACGGGAATCGTCCAGCAGCGCCCGCACTCTGGCGCGGGGCAGCCGTGCTCGAGATACCGGGCGTTTGATGCGCGCTGTGCGGCTGGAATATCGAAACTGGTGCGAGTCTTGGGCTTTTCATTGATCGTAGCGCGGCCGAATGTGGAAAATATGAAGCCTGCCCGCGCGTCTCTCGTCAAAAGCTAAGGTAAGCGGGTTTGAAATAGGCTATCAGTTTGTGAATGGCGGTGTATGTGTGTCCTAGTGATTTATGACCGTATGACTCTGAACGCGGTTCAAGAAGAGTTCACAACGCTTTAAGCGTCCATCGAAGCTGCAGCTTTCCTTCTCCTCCCTCTGAATAAATAAACGCAACAGAAATTGTCTTGTCTAATTTTGGCTTTGTTACATAACAAAGGAAATCATTTTAGAAGTGTATGTTTCCATTTACGCTTTGAAAGGAAAGTATGCGTTTATTTTCAAAGCTGTTGTGGTGTTTTCTACGCGAAGTAATAAATGCAGTGGCTAAACATCGATAAGAAATATTCAAATGATTTGAACGATTTCATTCAATGTTTTCGATCGCCACCAATGTGTTTATTCATTTGATATTGAATTTGCACGTTCATGGCCTGTTCTTTCCTAATGCAAAGACTGAGCAAATCCGCTTGTGTGTGCATATAATTGAAATATTTACCGTTTTCATTCGTTAGGTGCTGTTGTTTAGGCAGAAATTTAAGAACAAATTAAGCTTATTTTTAATAGCTATGGGGCGCCCTGGCAATGTGCCGTCTGTTGTTTTTCTTGACGTTCGGGTCGGTCTCTCTCATGCTACGTCTGCTCTTGACTCGTAATTGTATTAGGGTCGAATCTAAAGAAAAGTTGGTTATTGTGTTACCGTAACAAGAGGGCCAAGACATTACGTGTTCCTTTTAATGGAACTGCGATATGATTTCATATCTATTATGCCCGTTTTTATACCCCCACCTCTTCCTCTCCCTCTCTCTCCCCTGAACAATTCCTCAGAGTAAATGATTAGGATTCCGGCCGTCCTCTTCGAAGATAAATGACCGACATTTGTGACGTGTTGAGAGTTGATGTCCAAAAGCTGTAGCATTCAATTCACGCCGTATGTAACAGAAACACAAACTTAAGCCTCCGTCGTTACAGATTTATTCCTAAATAACAGACTATTCATCTGACCACGTGAAATATATCCCTCTTTGGCCAGGAAATGTGTTAGAATCAGTAGCAATCTTAATCTGTCCGAGAAATACAGAAATCACAGATTACAGCCCGTTTTAACAAAGACAAATATTTATGAGCTTCTGCAATGTATTTCTGACCCTTTAAGACTCAGAGGATGTTTGTCCAAAATTTTAACTTATGACTGTTTGTGTTTTTCTTCTGTTTTTACAGGACAGAATGATTAATTTAGCTCGTTTTCAGAGATCATGTTATGCTATTTTATGAAAGACTTTATTTTTATATGATTTAAATATATTAAAACATTACTTATTCATATTTTATCAAAAGTCTAAAATAATAATATATTTTAATCAAATCAATAATGACAAAAACACAATGGCACAAAAGCAGAGTCGAAAATATAACAGGCCTTTGTTGAAACGTTTTGTTTTCTTTCTCAGCCACGAGAGCTGAGTCGGCATTTAAACAGTAATTTGATTCTGCTTGTAATTCTACTACATTTATTTTTAATTAATATAATTATTCATTTAAAATTCCCAGGTCAGAAATATAATTTGTAGCGAGTGGAGACGGAGAAGTTATCGTTTAAAATGTTTTTGTCCACTGTGAATTGAACCTGCAGCTACGTTGTCAAATGTTATCTATAACAAAAGCCACGGTAGTCCTCCTAAAACATCTTACGCAATCTCCAGGCCTCCCTTTCTCTTTAATAACATTTACTACCCAGGCGAGTGAGTGGGAATAAACGCCAGGTGCCTGTAAATGTTTGAGTGATCGTTTTCGCCCGGTGCTCTCAGCAGCCCGAGCGCCAAGCTGAGCTGGATGTGTCCATTTCGGTCTAACGACCATTATGAATAACACCTACCCAGGCTTCCGGGGACCCCTGACTCCATGCGTTCATACAAAGTTCAAAGAACACAGTGCTGGTTTTGCAGGTTTTTAATGTTGCCCAAATACGTCTGTTTGTAACTGGAGAAAACCATTTGGAGAAGCGCTTTGTGTAGAAGACAAATGTCGATATGTCCACAGAGCTGTTGTGTCCGTGTTTCTTTTTCTTTCTGTTAACACTGTGTCCAAGATAAGCATTTTATCAGAGTTTGTTTAGTTCTGTTGTAAATTATATGAATTGCCTTAACGCTAACTATAGAAATATATAGATGAAAAGATACATATGGTAAGAAGGTAAGCATGGACCACAGCGTCAACAACACTAAGAATAAAGATGTTACAAATTTGTTTTATTTTATTAAACTAGAAAGAGAGAGAAAATATATAAATCATTTTTACATATTTATATATGCGTATATGTATACATGTGTCTGTGTGTATGTTTGTGTATAAGAATATATATACACATACACCATTGATACTCTCTCTCTCTCTCATATATATATATATATATATAGTGCTGAGCTGTAAGCTGTGGCTTGTTATGATGTGCAAAAGAGAGAAAATAAGGGGGTTGGGGGGTAGAGGGAGCATCTGCAGGCTGTGTTGTGGGAACATGCTATTCATGTCATGGCGTCTTTCAGTGCAGTAAGATGGATTTACCTCGCGCCCCTCTTATTATGTTCCTCTTATAACCTTTCAGGTCAGCTTCCAAGAGGCCATTGGAAAGAGACCGTCACGTGACATCTAGTGCCAATGTTCTTCCAGAAGGTCGCCAGGACCCTGGTAGCCGGTAACTCGACTTTTGGAAATGCAGAAAACGACCTACTACTGACAACCTCGACACTTTTCGGAGGTTACTGCACCAGGGGGCGAACGGTTTCAGCTATGATGCCCTGGCAGCAGCCTTCCAGAACTCAGCGCATCTGGAAGGAGACTACCAAAGGTCTGCATGCTCCCTACAGTCGCTCGGCACCAGCGCGCCCGCAGGCTCAGCACGCGAAGATCGAAGGAGCTCAACGGCAGCTGCATGCGCCCAGCCTGCCACCTGAACACCACCCGCCCCCGCAGGTTTCCCCTTAGAACCCTGTAAACGTTTCTGCTCTCTAATGCCACCCAGCAGCCGGGTGGCAGTGGTGGTGGAGGTGGGGGTGCTAGCAGCGGGGGCACGGCGCCATCTTCCAAGACCTCCTGGCCTCGAACCCAGTGATCACCAAGCAAATCTTCCCTGATGAAGGAGTCACGTCAGAACACCAAGCAAAAAACAGCTCCCCAGTGCAAGCTCAGCTAATGGTGTGTTTACCAAGCCCTGTTTATCCCCGTTTCTCTCCTCCTCCTCCCCCTCCTCTCCTCTCTCTGTCCTCTCTTCTCCTCTCCTCTGTTCTCTCCTCCTCTGACCTAGACTCTATGTTAGCTAACATTGATTAGCCTCCAGTGGGGGTGCAGTTGAGTAAATCTGGGGTATTTCAGTTGTTTTAGTCAATGCATGTAGAACAGGTGAAAGGCCAGTCAATTTCAATTGAGTAGTATTAAAAATGTCTTAGAACAGCTATAATGATTTGACATTAAACAACACTGAATAGTTATTATAACCATTCAAGTGGCATAATATTAAGAAAGGAAACAAACACAGATTATAGTTTAGATTTCAGCTGAGAGCAGTACACCGTCACTTGTCATATATGATTATGGTGTTTAGATAACAGAACATTAATCAACCAGGCTTCTGAATTTGTACACACAGTCTTATATCTTCTTCATCCACCCCATAAACCACTCAAAGAAAACTCATGTAGCAAACATACTGTTGCCTGGTGCTCGGTATGAATCTGGCCCTGGGCTTGAGTCATAATGTGATTTATATACACAAGGTCAATGTGAGGGCATGTGTCTCTTAATAAATGCCAAAGTTATGAAGTGTTGACAGCCAATATCAGGGGATAAGTTTTTCAAGGCCGGCTTTATTAGTGGCAACGATGCATTCAATTTCCGTGTGGAGTAATTATGTTTTATTTCATTCGCACCCCAGCGGAGAGCAGCGGTGGTGAGAAAAGCCCTCCGGTTCCGCGGCTTCAAGAGAGCACGCACCGCTTACACCAGGCGCAGCTGGTGGAGCTGGAGAAGGAGTTTCACTTCAACCGGTACCTGTGCCAAGCCGCGGCGCGTGGAGATGGCCAACCTGCTGAATCTCAGCGAGAGGCAGATCAAGATCTGTCTCAGAACCGCGGATGAAGTACAAGAAAGATCAGAAGGTCGAAAGGCATGGGGTCATCCCTCAGGGGACCATCGCCCACTGGAAGCCCGCCTCCCAATGCAGTCTTCAGCCGGGTTCATGAACTCCATGCACTCCATGGGCAGCTACGACGCCTCCTCCAACTTTCAACAAGCCCCATCAAAATGCATACGCCATGTCCACAGCCTACCCAAACCCAATGAAGGGTTGCCCACTACAGCAGAAGTACGAAACACCGCTCTCGGATTACGACCCGCACGGGCTACAGGGTAACAGCGCACCTACGGGACGCCAAACATGCAGGGTAGTCCCGCTTACGTGGGGAGGCAGCTACGTGGATGCCATGCCCGCCACTGGGCCTTCCATGTACGGCCTCAATCACCTACCGCACCACCAGACAGCTAGCATGGACTACAATGGTGCCGCACAGATGACGGGCAACCAGCACCACTGACCATGCGACCCACATCCGACGTACACGGAATTGTCCGCGCACCATCCTTCTCAGGGTAGAATCCTAGAAGCACCCAAGTTGACTCCATCTGTAGCAGGTTTGGACAAAAGAGAATAAAAATGAAAGGAAGACAAACGAAAAACAGACTAACCCATGGGACGATGCAATGGGGTTGAAAGATGATCCAGTGGTTTTTGCCATGACTGAAACACCGGTTTGTGTCCATGTTGTCCTTCCATATTTAATGTGAACAAACCAGTCTGACATTTTGTAAGTCTAAATACCCCTTTAAAGAGAAAAATGTCATAAACAGTTTGTATAAGTGGCTAGTTTATGCCAAGGAATAGATTGTCTAGCTGTATGACATCAGTTGCGTCATCTTAAACGCTTGTGTACTTAACATTATGGCTGCATTCTTCACACTTGCAGGTCCTTTGAGGGCAGATAGTAGAGTCTACATTTAAACTTACTGGTGCAAGAAAACCACTGGATTGTTTTTCGTCCGCTGCCCTTATTTCACATACCTCTTCTTTTTAACTTTCTCACTAAAAGTCAATTTTTTTAACGTGTTCCCTAAACAACAGCAAACTGCGCATTGTTTTTAGCTAAAGACGTGGTGGTCAGGATCCTTTAAGATCTCTATTTGTGCGGGCTGACGTCCGCTTTGAACTATGCACCTGTCCCTATGAATGAGAAGAGAGAAATTTGTTGTGGCTTTGACATAGTGGTAAAATTGAGAGTTGTGAGAATTCTAGTAAAATTGAAGCTCATCCCCTTGTTCTCAACTCACTGCCCCTCCCTCCCTCTCCTATAATCCTTCCCAGTTCTCTTTCTTTCTTGGGTTCGCCAACATTAGTTCAAACTAATACGAAAGGCCCACATTTTCTCAAGTCTTGACTTAGAAAATCGGAAACAGGGTATATTTGGAACAAAAATGAATGTCCGAGGATAGCTTAGGCGCTAGGCGTTCTGTTTACCTGCCACGCTCCAGTCCGGGCATCATTGTTGCACTTAGAGTTTACATTTATTAGGTGAGGGAAGAAAAGTAAATCTTATTTTGAATCGAAAGACCTTCAATCAGCGTCTTTCTGCTGTGTGTGTTCGAGTGAATATTCATAAATATATATTTATTTGTTATAGCCAGTTTAAATACTTTCTTTTTTGTATTATTTATCCCCATGTATTTATATCGATAAAATGTAATTTCTTTTTAGCATCTACCTGTTATAAAAGACGTTGTGTTCTTGTCATTGTAACGCGTTACTTTTTTAGTTCTTGTATTTTAGAGATCTGTAGGTTTATGTTGCCCTTGTATAAATAATGTCTTGAGTTGTACAGGGGCGCAAGCACGGGATTCACCTGTCCCTGCGTTGTCGAGAATTAGACGGAATATAGAACATTTTGAGAATCCCATTTGTCCTCTGTATCGCCTTTAATTTTCTTGTTAAGAGTTGGTTGTTGAGCAATTCTTTAATAAACAAGTTGCGTTATTCACTTCCGCTCTAGAACTCTGGCGAGTTTGGCCAAGCAGACCCACTAACACATGCAGGGGAAGGGAGGTGGTTCTCGAGCCTGGGAGGCAGGGCCTGCAATGGTCACGTGATGTGAGTCCAATAGAATTGACCTATTTCTTGGTTATGGGGTAAAAAACGAAAACAGATGATTGCAAATATTTCCAAGTCTAAAGCAGTGAGGAACGACTAACAGCCATGAAAAATGTTGTACATTTGTGGTTTGTTGGATCTTAGTTCGTTACTGTTTGAACAATTTCTTTGTCCATTCATTTAACAGCAGACCTGTTTATTAGCATTGCTTTAGACAAATCTTTAAACTTATTTTAATTCAAGCAACATTCAACAGTAAAATGTGGAACCGTAAATAATATTATACATTTTAAAAAAAGTCGATGCGTTCCATCATCAGTATAACCCCATCGCTTTATGAAGCATTGTGTTGCCACGGTCGCTTTATTTAACATTTATACTGCCTAATTTTGCCTAAACAGCCCAATAAAATCTGCAATCAAAGCTGTTATCAGAATACAAATATAATGCACCAAGCAAAATAACTCAATACTAATTATGCAAAAGCACAATGTTATTATTATTATTATTTGCATTTAACCAAAACACAGAAAATGTAATTACATCTGAAGGCATTGTACAAACATGGAGTCAAATGTCTACATTTTTTCCATAGACCGATACAGATGAACAGAGAGATACATATATCTACAAATAAATTAAGAAACGCTGTCCGCGAGTAATATGAATCCCCCTTTTTTAGGCGTTTTAACTGAAACGGTTGGTCATTTAGTCCTAAGAACATCCTCAGTATTTTCCAGTGAAAATCACCCAGTTAAAATTATGCACAGATAAAAATAATTTGAAAATTGCTTTGCAGGTTCGATCCGAATATAAGCACAAAAATTAAAAAGACAGAAAATTAGTCCGTGCTAGTCCCTCGCAGTCGACTCTCTCTCGAGGAGGGGCCTGGTTAGATCGACCTCCTTCCGCGGTGCCCACGGCCTACAGCCCGCCTTGTATTTGTCTTATAACACCCATACACCCACACAGAGTTATACATGTTCCCACTGTTTTAGAGAGGAAAAAGAAACGAGGCTCGTGTTACAAATCCAAATGAAGGCTGTGTAATTTCTTACTGCAGAATTTAGCATTAACATCTATAATCCTATTAATGCGACGCGCCAATAGAGTTTATCCATTGCGGAAAAAAAGACTTCAATCTAAGAACCGTCAAAAATCTGAGAATAATGAAGGCTCTTTGTTGTGATCTTGAAGGGAAAAGCGGAATTCTTAATTTTAGCTCCTGTCAAGCGCCTTGCCGGCTTGAAAAAGATTGATCACCGCGCTGCCTCTCCACTCGCTCTAAAAATATCTACCCCCTTTTTCCGTTATCGCGTTCAACTTTGACACAAGCAATTTTGTAAAGGCCAAATCATAAGCCCAACGTTATACGTTTTCTTCTTCGTCCAACCTGCAAGAAACGCATTATGGAAATTCATTCAAGCAACTGGCGAATATCGTCCGCAATAAACGCGACCCCAAATGAACTGGCTGTTCGCATCAACACGAGTTCGCTATAGACAGCACTGAAAATTTGATCTGTCATATCATCATATTATCTTTCTTCGTTTCAACACCTGAAAATGAAAAAATATTTATTCCAACAGAATTCAATTTGCATTTTCCTAACCTGGATTTTAGCGTAAACGCAATCGCGTTAATGTCCTGGGTTTTCAGCAACTCCTTTAGTGACTGAGTAAAACTCAAATTGTACTGAAAAAAAACTTATTTTGTCCTGAATATTTGGAATCTCCTATTCGGGAAGTATGGAAGACAATCCCAGCATCACTCTTGCATGTAACCTTATTTATGTGCCTGGTGTAAGACATGTTTCTATAGACGCATCTTCTTGTCTGTTCCTCTTGTCAAAAACTTTTAAGATTAATGACTCTTGATTGTAAATAAGCAAGAAGCCATATTGTGGATGTGTCTTATCAGTCCGGGCCTTAAGATTACATCACCCGCAGTCCTGCGTGTGGATGGTGTCTGATGCCTGATCATAGACAGCCTCACTTTACATCTCAGGACAAACACTTTGTCAACACATGGCAGGGGGAGCTTTTTATTCGCTATGAGGTCTGAAATTATAATATCCTGTTGTATGTTTTTATCAATTCAGGCAAATATTGCGTTCTTTTGCCATCAGGCCTCGAATTACCATTGGCTGGAGATGGTTCCTGTTCCAGGAATTGGCTGCAATTTCGCCCATAGTCTTCAGTTTAGCAGATCCCAGGATGGTCTTTATACGCTGATATCACCAAATCACAATTATTAAAGCCCGCAAATGCAGTCACAGCAGAAGCGCAAAAACCCTAGCTTTTGGATGTTATTTTCAAAAACGTCGGTGTGGCGCGGACGCCCTTCTTGCCAAGGCGAAGCGATGAATTTCCTGAATTTGAGAGGGAGATTGGGTTCATCAACAGCCAGCCTTCTCTTGCAGAGTGCTTGACGTCTTTCCCCGCTGTCCTGGAGTCATTTCAAACTTCATCAATCAGGACTCGACAGCAATTCCCACCTCCTTTCGAGCACACTCCATCCCCAGTCTCGGTCCCTGCACAGGCAACCAGGCGCGACCGAGGAGCCAAAAAGCGAACTGCCTCTAATGGCCTCCAGGCTCGGACGCACACAGCACCTCAGACGCAGCACCAGCAAGGCCCGGTCCCGCTGTCCGGCGCCGCGCCCCTGGCCCATGAGTTTCCATGGATGAAAGAGAAAATCGGCGAAGAAGTGCCCCAAGCCCGGAGCCTCTTCAGCTACAGCCTCGCCCTCTCCGACATCCTCCGGCTACATGACCGCGGGACTCGAGCCTCGACAGGTACGTTTTTAAAAGCACATCTATTCTACATTTCTCCATTTTGTCATTTCCTCTGAATGACTCCGGAATGTCTGGAATAGATTTCAGTCGGAGCTTGAACACTTAAAAAATAATCGTTTTGATTTCACTGACTGCTATTATAAAAGATAACGATAGTTTGATAGTTTTTTAATGCATTTTATCGAAATTATGAATTACGGTAGTGATTATGTTCTTTGTCCTATTTGTGAATGACATTCAGCGAGCACAGCCTGCATTGTGACTAATATTTCACTCCATCATCGTAGTCTGTTTTTGCAATAATTGTGTCATTTTATCTGATGTCAACATTTGAAGCATCATTAAGCATGTATGATGTTTGTGCAAAATACATATTTTATAACATATCGTTACTATAGTGTCTTTATAAGATAGCAGGTACCCCCTCCCCATTTCTTGGCATATGTACAAAACTGTGGGCGTTCTGAGAGAATAAGTTCCCGTCCTTCGGATACAAAATCTTCATCTGTATTAACGATTTAATCGCGGTTTTTTGTCAGCTCATCCTCGATATTTATTCATAACCATATCTCATAGCTCGGGGTAGCCATTTTGAATCTCATAGTATATTATGAAAGCTGTGGAGCAAAATATGAGGCTTGTTGCAATAACGCATATACACCAAGCTGGTCTATCTCCACAAGACATGGCTAACCGTTGAAGTCATTGCGACAAGACAGATCCAACCACAGGGCTGTTACACGATGGGGTTTTGTAATGTGGACGAGTTCCTGGCATGAACTATGCCGTTTATGGAGGACTTATTTCTGTTTGTTTTCGCAGAGTCTCAAGGTGGACTGGATAACAGCAGCGGTTTGCGGAGGCTGAGGACCGCATACACCAACACGCAGCTTCTGGAACTGGAGAAGGAGTTCCACTAACAAATACACTCTGCCGGCCCAGACGCGTTGAAATAGCGGCACTTTTGGATCTAACCGAGCGCCAGGTCAAAGTTGGTTTCAAAACCGACGCATGAAGCACAAACGGCAAACCACGCATCAACGGGATGGACAAGAAGGCGAGCAAAGCGGCTTCGTGAGAACCTTGACGAACCGCGATGACGCTTCGCCATACTCGAACCAGTCTTTGGAGGTATCTGGCCCGGGTTCCGGCTCCTGTTCGGCAGCAGCTTCTGAGAACGAAACCAATGCCTCCTACGCGAACAGTGCGGACAAAAGCCAACCCACGAGGACGACAGCCAGCCGGAGCCCGCATCTGCTCCTGACACAGCGGATCACTCCCCTCAATACCCGACGCCCACTGCAGATAACCCCGAGCACAATGGTCGAGGGCCGCGCAGCTGGGCCGGAGTCTTCGTTCACAGAGCCGCAGGAAGCCTTTTCTCTACCCGATCTGAACTTCTTTCCACGGACTCCTGCCTACAGATTTCGGACGCTTTATCGCCGAGCTTGCAGAGTTCACTCTTTTGACAGCCCCGTCGACTTCTCTGAGGAAGATTTTGACTTGTTTACGAGCACCCTTTGTACGATAGATCTGCAACATTTACAGTTCTGATAAACAGTCAGGATAGCAAAGAACAACGTATACAGATGCTGTTAGTGTTATGAATCTTCACCACCGCAACATTCCTAAAACAAGACAGAAAACAAACAAACATCTACCTGAAGGGTTATAAAATATGTGTGACGCAAAGGAGACAAATGTCCGTTCTGTCGAAAACGCAACGATTTTTGATGGTTTGGAAGTGAGAGCGGGAAGCGGAAGTTTCAGGTATTTTATTGCCTTTTGATTTTGGATTTTAGTTGATGTGGATTAACAGAGGAACGCTCGCGGACTTCCTTCAGTGAAACTCAATCATTGGAATCTCAGGAATTGTGTCAGACGTGAGGGTAGCCAGAACTGCTTTTAGGAATTCTCCCCAGACGGGCGCTTGTCCCTGTTGAATGATTTTAGAACTAGTTTATTTATGGAGATCCTTTAATAGTAAATTTCAGATTTATTTATTGTACGTTATTTTCATAGTTGGAAATAATAAAAACCCAAAACATATTATGCTGGAGCGAGTGTGACTGATTCACTGAGGTTGAATTTTTTTCCATTAAGATTTTGAAATAATATAAAGCAAGACATCATTATTTTTAAAAATGTTCTGTTTCTCCTTGCTATTATTTTAATACATTGATGAAACTATAAGGCAGTTTTGTTCGAATTATATTATTGTTGTTATTATTATTTATCAATTATCTTGTATATTAGTACATATTATAATTGTGATAATGATAATAATAGTAATAACAGCAGTACCAATAATTGTATTGTTCATGACATATTCTGACGGAGAATGCTACACTATAAATGACAGATTTAACGTTTAATTTAAGGGTTTAAACAATACTGTTTTCCAGTCCAGATCACGTAAATGTATATATAAGTATTCATATTATTATTATTATAAACATTAATATTATAAATATTCATGTCGAGAAATGCGGAACAATTATGTCGCATTAAGAAAAACAAGGAATGCGTTTTTGCCATCAAGTTGAAAAACGCATGAAAGAACATTCACAAACCAAGAATTTTAAGTATGTTAAATAATAATAAAAAACGTGCTTTGGCACAAAACAACCTTTTTGATGACAGACGTTAAACACCGTAGCACGACTGTGATTTATTTAATATCAGCGTCTAAAGAGAAGTGAATTAAAACAGGGTGAGGAGGAACAGCCCGTGAGGGGCTGCAGGAGGGTCCGGCGGCGACGGGCCGTAAGCGCTCATGACTGCATTCACCCCGATGCAAAATGGCGCTCGAAACACAATGCAGGATATGAACAATACAGCGGCAGCCATTATAGATCATTTGAGCCGCAGCTGAGAGCGGCTACCGCTCGATACCATATATATATATATATATATATATATATAGACAATACAGAAACTAACATTAGTGCATAGACTGTGTCGTTAGTTAAAGCAAGGAGTGCTTTTAAAATATTAAAGAAAAACGAATCAATATGGGATTCATCATGTAACAGCTGAAACCCTAGCAGGAGATGATCTTAACCACAGCAAACCACGTGATGGTTACCTCGTTATATTAAAGACTAACCAAAACTATTAATAATATTACCCCAACAACGAATAAGTAAGACAATGAAGATCTTAACACATTGTAATCTGCACAAATGTCTTTATAGCTCATACTATATAACCTATTCTATTTTTTCTACTGTTCTTGTCATTCTAAGTGTGTTCAAGTTTGGCCATACTTGTCAAGGCCTTCACAAATATATTGAAGCATGTCAAAAACTGACCTGAGGACATTACAAATGTCTCATTGTTTCAAAAGGCTAAAAGTGGCAAAACCATGTCATGCTTTATATGCAGTGATGTCAACAGCTAGATTTAGGGTTGGGGGTGTATATAGTTAATACTATTATCTCATATGAAAACCATTGAATCTATGACAGGGTATAGATATTGTATAGAGGTATAGATAGAGGCTTCTAAAGTCTGTGTGGGTGTAACAGGTGCTCTGATTATATTACAGGTGGGGGAGGATCTGATATCTCACTGTCAGCTGGAAGTTTAACCTATATGTACAAAAGCCAAACACTTACTCAACACACACCTCACAGGCATTCATCTGCCCATACCCAGCTAAAAAATGTTAGGGTTGCAATAACATTTCCCAAATGATTCCATTATGAGACAACCATGTTAATGTTATTATGAATGTTCTGTTTTTTCAGACCTTATTAACATTATTGCTTGAGTATATGAAAGTTATTTAAACTTTTTAAATCCTGTAACTTTAAAACATTCTGCTAACATCTTAAGAATAACATATTTGATATTTGACAAATAACGTTAAGGTTCGACTATTGTTACTGCGGATAATTTTTGAAAACTTTGAGGAAACTTTTTAGAGAACATAGCGTTTGAGAACATTCCTTGTTATCTCGGTAGACTACTATGAGAAAACAGTGCAGGAATTGGATCCGGCTGTGCCTCTGTTGAACATGGAAAATGGGGGAACAATTGAATGCTATCCAATCTCATACAAAATCTGGGATGCTGTCAGGGTGAGACAGAAATGGAGAGATTGACACACAGAATAAAGTTTAAAACCATTGCTGATCCATGAAAGGAGTGACTGGAACTGATTCCTAACATCTCAGTGTTTATTTTAAGTCATCAAGTTTGACTTCCAGTATCCAGTTACTTCTTGTTTATGTTTTGATTTGGGATGTTAACTTACTGGTCTCAACATGCACACGGCTTGTTGGCTCACATTCCTCTGTCTGTCCTACTTAATCTTGTTACGCAGGTGAGACAGGACGCTCTGCATATCGGCATATCTCTGCACTTCTCTCTGCCCTGAGGCCACACAAGTTCAGTAAATATTTTTAAAACTTCCCTTTGGTGGTGATTTTTTCCATTAGCCTGATAATATGAGGTGTGGGCTGGGTCGGAAGGTTTTATCTCCTGTTTTTTTAAGGTTTTGTTTGGTGGTCTGCCAGCTCTTGCACGTTTATCAGTACGGCTCCTTCTCTGTGTTCCCAGTATAATTAGGCGCTTATATTTTTTGCAGAGCAGAGCAACAGCATCGGCATGTCTTCCTCTCTGGGCCGGTACAATCTGAAATAAGGGAGATGGAGAGCGTGTAGGGATTCTCTCACATGAGAAAATGGGCCAGTGTTTACTGTGGTGCATTCTGGGAAATGCTAATGCAAAGGCAGTGTGAGACTGGCCAAGATTAAAGTGAAAAAGCCTTCCTGGCCTATTTTCCAGTCAAAACTACCATGAAAGTTCCGTTTAATCATCGAAGTGCTTAGAAAACCAAAAGCACTTTGTCATTGTGCAACAACAATAAGAATGCTAACAAGCAAAACATTATCTCGGCTTATTGTAGAATCTAGGGTTACAGTATAAACACAATATATTAGATTTATGAGCTTTTCAAAGAGCTGTCCCTGTCATAATTTTACATCCGCTTGTTTAGCAAACTTTGTTCACCAAACGCTGATTAATATCCAGCTACTGTACTAGTAAGGTCACATGGTTATCAAAATGAAGAGTCACAGTGAAGATGAAAGAAGAACAGTAATTTGCAATTTAAATGAGCCCCAGGAACTTAAAGGAAAAGTCTATTTTATGACAATTAGGTAGCTACTTGCTAATGATTTTAGTACAGTCAAAAACAAATCTAAATGGGTGTGATGCTAACAAACAACTACCTAAAATAATAAAATAAAGCCAATAAACAAGCCAACTCACACAGGGTTGACTATTCACATTCAGCTTACTTTAACAACAACATTCTAAAGCCAAACTGATCTTCCTACCAGTCAATGGTCAATAGAGATTTTGTGATAACTGTTTTTTTCAGACAGAAGGTTTTTATGTCAAAACGCTTTAATATGTTTAACCAAACTAAAGTTCCAGCAAAGTTTTCTATGATATTTAAAAGTGGGAAATATTAAAGAGGAACCAAAGTTCTGTAAAAAAAAAAGACAAACATGTTTGGAGAGCAGCATGTGACATGACTTCTGCAGGAGCTGATCCAGTAACCTTCAGAAAACAGTAGAGAGGGATATGAGCTCTGTACACGACTTCACAGCTGTCCATCAGCTCAGAGGTGAAGGGGCATTCACCAACACATGTACAGTGTAGAACAGCAACAAATCTTCACCCTGCCAACAGAGGAATGTGCGACAAAACCAGCTATCATGTTCTGCTCTTCTGCCGTACGGGGATGACAAGATGAAGCAGCTTCAGGTCACTTCAGCAACTTTAAATCTAACCTCGACTATGCAACATTGGAATGTGTCTTCATTTGTATGATTGTATGAGACTTTATTAGTAAATAACACATATGCATATGCATATCTGTTAGTTTCTGCTTTTACTGTTTCATAAAGGAGTGTTTATATATAGATATATATTAAAGATAGATAGACAGACAGATAGACACAATTTCTTATGACAGAAAAAAATCAAAATAAATAATCGTACTCATTGTTTCATAACATCTTACTTTTACAAATACTACGTTATGTTAACAACTTGCCCCATTGTCACGCGACAGCCTCTCCCAATGTAACATTTTTAAAATAGCAGTGTTCTAAAACACAACTGAGCTTTTCAGTTTCAATCTTTTTGTAATGTTGTTGACCTTGTATTTGTGTTTTGCACTCTGTGCTTTTGTTGTGTTCAGCTGGTGCAAGAGCTGCTACAAACAGAAAACAGAACTTATTTACCTTTATTCTATAATATTCACAAGCAATCCTAATTTACAGCTCTGATATCTCAAACCAACAAATAAAACCCTCTGCTACAGAAAACAAGCATTTATTCAAGTGGGCTTCCTGACCCCAAACCTTGACTCAAAACTAAAATCTTAATTCATTTAGAAAATCTCATTCTATTTTTGAAATGGAACTTTACTTCTTTGATGGGATGGAAATGTACAGCATTAATGCAATGGCTGGGTTTTTGTAAGAAGTGGGGAGATAGAATATCAGCTCAGAGAGAGCCTATCAGATTCCACGGCTTTCTGCCACATATACAGTAAATAGGTAATGAACAACATACTACATCAAGGACCTCCTTGAAAAGCTTGGAAGGTAGCAGAGTTGCTTTGAACCCATCGTGAGTACACACTGTTCTCAGTTATCAGTATTTAACTGCCTACAACATGGAAAACATAACATTTTGGTTTTGATGTTTAAACCCTTTTTAGTCATGACTACAATAGCTCCTAGCTTCAAGTGCCATATTACTTTATACCAGATACCAGATAACTAAAATATTAATTTAAAAAAAATTTCAAAATGTCATCCTTACGTTAGAGCTAGTGCCTCACATTAATAAAAACAGTGAACTGCTAGGGCAACAAAAATAGCCTTTAGCTATGTGCGCCATGCAGTGATAAAATGGTAGCCACAGCTATCCAATATTAATCAGCATCAAGAACCAAAACGCCTGTTTTAAAACTGACCTAATGTTTACTTTGATTCATTTAACAGATATTTTTTCCAAAGTGAATTACAAAAGTGAAGAGAATGACAAAGCAATTCCTAAAGAAACAATAACATGAGACATGCTAGGTCAAAGTTCTAAGAACTAAAACAAGAGGGCAAGAGGGAGAAAAAGTAGAGTTATTTTTCTTGAAAACAGAGTGAGATTGAACATATCAATAGTTTAGACTTATCAAGTGTTTGAACATGCAATCTGTATTTTGTGTACTGTAATTTACAAATCCACTGACCAATAAGGGCCTATCAGGACTACATACCTGACCTCAAACTTTAGTTGTTTAGGTTAAGAGTCAATGAAGTATTAATAAAAAATATTTATTTATATATTCATTTACCTTTGAATAGCACATGGCAAGCATAACGATCATGTGCTAATAGCACTAACATAATGTTTTTATTTTATACTCACATATGAAATGTGGTAATAAATAATATACCATTATGTTTATGTTGCATTAAAACTTCTTTTGCCTGTCGTGGTATCCTTTCTCACGTTTCAAATATCTTCATACTGGCATCAGAGTACAAAGAAGCTGATAATACATGATAATGCAATCAAATGCTACTGAATATTTACAACATTTACTCTTCTACAAACAGCAAAACAATTTCCTGTAAATTGACCCTATAAAATGCCATGAAACATTTAAAGAGTGGAATAACAAAAGAATGTTTGTAAACTCACGATGAGGTTGGTCATATGACAGGCTTTTCCATAAGAAAATGTGTGTGTCCGCATATAGCCAAGTACTTCTGATTTAGTCATGTGTAGTCAACCTCACTTTACTACTCAACCAATGGAATGACTACTCCTGCAGCCCATAACGCTTCACATGGATTTGCAAATAGTTGACTTGTAGAGTGTTCATTGTGAGACCTGACAGCATGATAATTTTAGGTTGGGCTGTGTCAGTAATCCTGAACTGTATGTGTCTATGATCTGCACCAAAGCCAGAGGATGAAATTATTAGCAAGGAAATGTGAGTATGTTGCATCAACTCAAGCAGACATGTGAAAAGCTTTGATGGTTTAAAAAGAATAAATCTTACATGGGTGTGAAGCATTAACTCGCAATAAACAGAGACCTGTCTCTGTACAGACCTGTTGTTCCAGCTGAAAGAGAAAGTTCTTTGAAAGTTGGCTAATGTTTTCTAAAAGTTCTTTAAAATTAAAGTTTTTTTTTTAAAGTTATTAAAATTAAACATATATATATATATATATATATATATATATATATATAACCCTAACCCTATAAATCAAAAACATTATTCGTTGTTGGTGGAACATTTTAGAAAAATTTTACCAAACTAAAGTTTAAATAAAGTTCTTTTATCCAAAGCGACTTACAGTGCATTTAACTTTTTTACTAGATTTTGTGGTCCCTGGGAATTAAACCCCTAATTGTGTCGCTAGCATAATGCTCTACCAATTGTGCTACAGGAGCAAATAAAATATGGAGAGCCAAACAGATGAAGCTATTTTTTCATCTGCTCACCCACCCATCTGTTTGCTTTCACTACTGGATTAAGACAGATTACCTGGATCACTTTGAAGTGAAATACAGGGAATCTACATTTCCTGAGTTTGCTATTATATAATGATTTGGACCATTTAAAAGATGAAGCAGATGAGCCTCATTTCACCTCCGAGCAGCAGATGAAAATGAGGGCGACTGACTTTGGGTGGGTGTGTTTGACACATCTCAGCTCTCATGAAGGATGGCTGGATGAGGAAATCGTTTCATTTGTGTAGCGATTTTCTTGAGCACTTTACATGTTAAATGGACTGACCTCAGACTCCACCTTTGTGTGATTTACCTGGTTGATAAACCTGTGTGTGCTATTCAGCTAACTACACATCAGCTACTCACTGACTGCGGAGAGGAAGGCTGGTGGAGGGAGGAAATGAGCTATGAGCTAAGAATGAAGACTTTTAGAAGGTCTGAGCTGAAGAAACATCAAAACAAATGAACAGCAACAAGATGTTGTCTGTTGAGTGTGTTTAGATGAACACATGGTCCACAGCTAAATGCTGAGCACAAATGTTGAAGAATGAAGGAAACTACATTTGAATAGTTTCAGGGGTCATTCATTACGTGGAGTTAATGACTTGTTTATGCAAAGAATCAGTTGTAGATGATGGAAGACTCATTACAGTCACTGAACTTTTGAGTTTTGCCTGGCAAAACAAGACAAGTGTGTAACAGCCAATTGTACAAATTTAAGCGGAAAATCATTTCAATTTTATGGTTTAAAAATATTAACCATATATATTAACTATTAGTTTATAGTACTCCAATCTCATATTCTTTTTCAAAACGATGTTATATAATTAAGTGGCCTACACAGTTTTATATTTATGGTGAACCTAGCAAAGAGAATACCTCAAATAATCTTAAGAACGATTATTAAAACTGCAACTGTACTTCTCGCCTTTCTACCAAGCCATCTCTGTTTGAAACATAAAACTGCTGGTTACTTTACTTTTTCTCTATATGCTAAGTCAAAGAAGCCAACTGATATTTCCCCGGGAAATCAGACCCGACAGCTCAAATTATAAACTATTATTAACCTACCGTTGTAGAGGTCAGAAATGATTTTTGTTGACTTTTAACCCTTCAAAAGTTATGGACTGCAGCTTTAATGTGTTAATTCTTTTCAACATATCCAGAGGAAATTGTTTGATTGGCTTGTATTTATAAGCGACTGAAGTCTTAATTACAGTTATAATTTCCACAGTCAGAAACTTTAAGCATGTGACATGCTATGATGTCAAAAGGTATCACACGGCTATGCTACGTCAACGACAAAAAGATATTAATGACTTAAGAATAAAACCCTAAACACATAAACAAAAAACCAATCATATATCGGCATGTGTTGAAGGGTTTTCTGGTTAACAGCTTTTAGGCTGTATGGACTCCACATATCATACAACATAAAAGCAGGCTGATTAATGTTTAAAATACAAATAAAAAAACAATAAATAAAATATAATAACAACGCTGGTAAAATTAAAGGAGGAGGAAAGCAGTCCTCCCATGGTCTTTAAGACAAAGCAGGTTTTTTGCTCAACGCTGTTTACTTTCGTATGGAAAGGTAATTTTGTTTCAGTTTAGTTTGTTTATATAAATCCTGCTGTATGTGTAAACCAGCCTAACTTTAAAGTGTGATAACAAATTCTCTAAACAAGTAAAAGCACAACCAGCAAAAATAACATTTTTTTCTTGTTCTCTTTATTTTTCAGTTTTAATAAATTATCTAAATCGTATTAATAATTTATATCTTTTTTATATGTGTACATTTTTTTTTATACTTTGTAATGCAAATATTTACGTGCTTTTTGTGCAGGCATCGAAGACTCGTCGAATCTGCGGTGGTTTGGTGAGCTTCGCTTTCGTCAGGAAACAGTCGCTGAATCTTACACGACGTTTAATCATTCGTTTATGGAAATTAGAGACATTAACTGTTGCAGTGTATTCAAGAGATGTTTGTGCTTTTTACGTGAATAAATTCAATTGATATCGGACTGCATTACATAACGTACGGACACGTTTGAAAAAACGGCGACAAGACTCGAGGGTTCAACGCAAGACTTCTGGTGCAGCCGCAGTAATGGTCTTCAGCTGCAGCTACACGATAACTCTGACACGGGAGGGACAGATAACAAATGACGGTAAGTGTTATATATTGTTACCTTTCTTGTACTGCCGTGTAATAATGAGCAGATGTGTTGAAAACTCCTCAGCCCTCCTGTTTTGAGCGTGGGCTTCTCATGAAGAGGCAGAGTTGTTCCGCATTGTCATCTGAATTAATTATTAGCTTCTCCTTCTCTTGCTGTCCACCAACGCTTGTCGAGACATGGCAGCGCAGACGAACCCGTTAGTTTGATGTATAACCCTGAGGTTGAGAGATCTGTGAGGTTTAAAATGTCTGTTTTATAGCCTCACAATTATGAAAGATGGGGAAAGTATAAAGGAAAGTCACCAACTTTTATCCAGGCCAGCTTCCCAGCACTGACCTGCAGCTTGCTCAGCCGGTTCAATGCAGGCTACCAAGCTAGCAAGAACGTTTTCAGAACGTTGGCTTACGTTCTTTTAAAAGTTCTTTCAGTTATCTAAAAAACGTTTTTGTAGTAATATTAGTTAGTTTTAATAACGTTATAAATAATATATCAAAACATTAATCTTAGTATTAAAAACGATACAAAATTAAAAACATGTTTGAATAACTTTCCTATAACCAAGCAAAAACTTGAATACATCATCTAAACAACAACTGTATGTTTTGAACCTAAAATGTTCAAAATAACATTTTAACGCTTCTGTTACTTAATGGAAACGTTCTTAAAACGTAAAATCGTTAGCAGGGTCTATGTGGAAAATATGTGCACAGTTCAGGCAGCTAAGGTTTCCGAGTGAGAGAAAGCAACTTATTTTGCTCGTTTCAACTCAACAGAAGGCTGCTGTCTGCTCAATTTCGTTTTGGCAACAGATCAGTCCAGTAATTCAATTAGACTGGTCCAAACCAGCCCGGACCGAGCTGTGAACTATGGCGTCACTTCCAATTGGAGTTTAAACAGATTTCCGTTTTAAACACATGTGATGAACTTGCGTTTGACCAACACTGAAAGCTTACTGTTGTTGAAGAAAAACTACCCGTGACCATTGCAGCATTACAGTAAGTTCATCTCTAAACCAGAAATTACACTCAAACTGAAAAACTAAACACGACTGTTAGGTGAGAGATGAGAGGCGACGAAGGGCTCGATCTCATTACTAACGTCTGAATCCTCTTTTATTTCTCGTTTTCTCGTTCGCCGAGGCTTTACGCAGGGTCTGACATCTTCTAGCTGTTATCAGATTGATGGGCGAGTTTGATTGAAGTGGCTTTGTCTCGCTTATGTCAAGCGCGTGATGGATGGTCGCAAAGCGCCGACAAACTCTGAGGTCCCCACACCACTGGCCGTGACGTCCACGACCAGCCGCCGAGGTAAAGATGTGTTATAGAGAAGCCCGAGCAAATACCAGGAGGTAGTTTCCCTACGCATGAAATACCGCCGCAAGCTCGGAGGATCTTGATCTCAGGTTGACCTTCGCCATTAACTGCGCATGGACAATCTCCAAAATGAACTCTTTTTGGAGTACAATTTGTAACCGTGGGACGAACGCCTACCGCCGCCCAAAGCTGGATATCACCACTTGGACCAGCTGTTCCCGGGCCCTTTCCACACCGGACACGCGAGTGACAGCTATAACGCTGATGGACGACTTTACGTAGGAGGGAGCAACCAGCCAGCAGTACAACATCAGCACCAGAGCGGGCGCGCATCACCAAACGCACCAAAGTGGCATTGCGCTCAACTACGGTGGCACGGGGAATACGAGTTACGGGACCCAGACCTGTGCCACCCGGACACACTCAGCACCAGTATTTCATTAACCCTGAGCAGGATGGAATGCATTATCACCGACGGGTTTTGCAACCTCAAATGTCGGCCCTCACTACGGCTCAATGGCTGGCGCATACTGGGGCTTGTGAGCGTCCCGCCCGCACCTTATCAACATCACGGCTGCGAAGGTTGCGGACCACCAGCGAGGCTACTCACAAACGCCTACGCCGATTTATCTGCCTCCCACGGGAGAGGGACACGGAGCAGTTCGCACCTGGAAAGACATCGATGGACGAAAGTCAAAAGGAATCCCCCTTAAAACAGGTGCACAGAAATGCCCGTGTAAACAAATACCGCTGTAAAAATGTGTGTGAACTGAAAATAAAACAGTACGAAGTCATTTATAGTCACCAAATTACAATCCTTCACGACCAAATTAGAAACCCAATTTATCCAAAACTTCTTTATAAATAGAGAAACCATGACTAGACCGATCTGGTGAAAATACAGGCCCATGAGTTTTAACCTCAGTTTCAACCTGTCTCCTGCGTCAACGCATCAGACAGACTGCTTTCGTTCACCCTAGAAATATCTTGCAACACTGTTATCTTTAGCTGGTCCCCGTTTCCACAACATTGTTTTTTCGGGCCTCCATTGTGTTCCTAAGCGTCTCTTTGGTCTCCAAACGATTTAATACATCTACTCCTGAGCACGGGGCCACATTTTTGACTTGCTGTACAATCTGAGCGGTCACAAAATCATATTTTAGGAATATGGAATTGCACGCATTGAGCTGAGACTCACATACCCAAAAAATTGTAATAGAAATTAGAATAAAACAAGAACATGTACAAACATGGGAATTGTGGAAGGTTAACAAAGATTTCCATACTGATAATCCTATTAAAATCTATTTCGTGATACTGCAATTTTAAACGTCACATGTAACAACAAAAAAATAAAAGGAACGATCATCACCAACACAATTAAATCCGCTGTGGATTGATTATTTTTATAATCGTCGGGTGTTTAATTGTTTGACAAACAGACATGTAACTATTTATCACTTTCTTCACAGCTAAAGTGGCAGAGTTCGGACTGGGCCCGCAGAACACAATCGGACGAACTTTACGACCAAACAGCTGACTGAGCTTGAGAAGGAGTTTCACTTCAGCAGTATCTGACGCGAGCGCGCAGGGCGGAGATCGCCGCCACGCTGGAGCCGAACGAGACGTACAGGTAAAGATCGGTTCTGAATCGCTGCATGAGCCGTGAGAAGCGGAGTGGACTCGCACCGGCTTTCTCCATCCTCGTTTAAAGAATTCGTATATCAACCTACGATCACTCCCCCTTTACATCTCCAGATTGAGCCCTGAGACCTAATGGAGGATAACAACGTCGGGGCATTAAACGACATACCTGAAACTTATATAAAATATCTAAAATCTATTAATTTAAGCATTCCACAATGTGCCCGGAAGAAGACTCTCGTATTGTGTGCTTTTGTTTTTGTTAGAGCATTTCTGTTCAGAAATGAACTGGAAAGTCATTCTGAGCGAAAAGCAACGAGACTTTTAAGCACAATAATGGACGTATTGACGCTACACGGACGAGTAAAAGTCGCAACTCTCCAACGACTTTTTTGTGCGAATGAACAGGGTATTTTCTACAATGACGATAAATGTAGGCTACTTCACTTTCGCCATGTTTACTAATGTCTGAACGAACCTCACATGACTTTACACGGAGTCTTTTGTGTTGTCATAATGTGGATGAGTGTTTAGTCTCGTGTTTTTTTGGTATGTTAACTGGATGTACACGTTTCAGGTTTACGAGGTTTCTGATTGTAGTTTGCGGGTTTTTGGTCTCTTTGCACTATGATACAGGGTAAGGCCTCCAGACCAACATAATTGATCATACCAGATTCCCCTTTCAATATATACAGTTATACCTACTCATGTTTTACATTGCAACAAGAAATAAATAATTAAAGCCGCAGTTGCTAATCCACTTAAACTTTAATTTACGACCTCATGTTTGTTTTAATCTGTAGACTCGCACAACTCGAGGCCTCTTTCTCAAATAATTTTTGTGCCTTTGGGATGTTTCTATTGCCTTTGTAGAAAATGAAACTGCAGATTTTTAATGTAATTTTCTTACTAAAACAAAAGTTTGATTTTTAAGCCTCGTGTTTTGTTCATCCAGACGAGCTGAGTTTTATGAGCTTCTGTCTGTGCGAGTCTGTGACTAAATGTCTCTCAGTCAAACGTTTGTGTGCTCTGATCTACCTCAAATAAATATAAAATAAATCTTTCACAAAATCAGTCTCTGTCAGTTTTGCGTTTAATATCTTTACTCAAGTATTTAAAGGTGTAACAATGTGTTTTTCCTCAAATACGTGAATATAATCTGCACTGGTGTCAGTGTAGGCATACTATATTGATGGATGTTTGTTTTTCACACTTCTGGTTTTAAAAGCACTGCTTTCACTAGCGAGGGTGAGAAGGCGATCACCACTCAGTAGTGTGGTAGGATGCTCGGAGCACAGAACGGAATGCTGTTCAGCAACCAGGGTGGTTCACGGTGACCTTTTTAACCCTTCTGGGATATTTAACACAAACAAACTCTCTCAGCGATTGGCGTAAGGGTGGCAACAAACAGCACCAACCCTTGGCCAAATTCAACGCAAGATAATAAGATCAGTAAAATAAAACAAACGAAATCCTTTCCCTCAGTCACGTGGGCGGCGCGTTTGAGTGAAGTGTTGTTATGAATGGACTTGTTATTGACCTGTTAAACAGATCCAACACTTTCAAGCCATAAATCTTTACAAGAGCGCATTCGTGAGTGCTAAAGAACTAATAACGCATTTAAAGGGGAAAATAAACGTTGACACTTTACATAATGGTTCTGTTATTAGCCGTGGCTCATGATAACATCAAAACCTACGTTTCTAAGTTCACCAACTTAAGTAAAAAATGATAGTCAAATCCCTCTTCTTCAAACTTTCACGCAGATATAGCTAGATAAAGCCAAAACATTCACCAAAATCTCAAATGTTTGCCTATAATGCAATAATACTGTCAAATAGAAAAAGCGCTAAAAAGTTAAATATGACATTATGAATTTAATACAATAAAACAGGATTTCAGAAACATGCACAACATCATGTGTTGGCCCAGTATAAAAGCGTTTAATCTGATTACATGCACTGTGGATCATAATAAGGGCCTCGGCCACTTTGTGCTCCTCTGGTTTGGGAACTTAAGCACTGCGCATGTGCAACTGCCATTATATAATATGTGACTACATTGAAGAGCACGGAAAGGAGTAGAGATCCTTCTACGTGGAAAGAAAATAGAGAAAATGTTTATATGATTGTTAAAACACCTACAAAAATGTCAAATAAAATAGGATTATGGAAATAAAGGCTATAATAACTGTGGTCCTGTCTTGACCATCTGCTGGTGGGTGCAGTTGGGGCAGATCTCAGTCACGCTGTTTGGGGGTTTGAACGCGCCTTTGATCCGGCTGCTGTTCCCCGCGGTCAGCCTCCCCTGCTCAGCATTGAAACGTAAAGTCACGCTTACAGTAGAGGGTTTAAACAGAGGTCACCATTAACTTCACCTGAACTCTGATGAAAATGAACACAAACTGGCCTGCACCTGGAAATCACTGTTCTTCAGCAACTTATCGAGCAGAAGGTACATGGTCACCTGTCTTCAAAGGTCTCGAATACAACGAACCATGTAATCTAACCGGAAAAAACTTTGGTAAACTAGTTTGCTTCAGTTTAATGACAAATACCAATGACTAACAACAGAGAAAATCAAAAGTCGAGTTCTACGATAAGATAATATCCAGATATTATAATTTATCATGTTCCTACAGACAGGCACACGTACGCACATCATCTATTGACCGATTTGTTCAACCTCAAATGTAGAGGAACTCTCAGTTTTCTTTAAGTGCCCCCAAAAACACATGGGGAGCAGAGCAGGTGGAGAGAGGGCAAACGCCGGTGAGAGAGCTGGAGAATAAACTCTGATCTGGGGGGTGCTGACAGGTGGTGACGAGAACTAGTGAAGGGGGTCGGAAAAGGTTTGGGGGTCGATTTGCGAACATTTGCGGAAACGGGTTGGCCAAACTTTCCTCCCTCGCGCACTCTCCTGCGACTTCACCTCCTCTCTAAAGGTTGACAGGTCCATTTCATCCGCGAACCTCTGACGGACTGCCTCAATATTTGCTCAGGCGAACAGGTTTGCCCTGGGCCCTGCCAGAAACATCCCGGCTCTCCCCTGGCCTCGGTTCACGCAGAGTTCAGGCCAGATGAATACTTGAGATGCGCGGGTCAAACTGTCAGGATCCGCGGACGGGCCTCACCTCACCGGGGTCACACGCGGGTCTTTCCCTTCAGCTTGTGCCGCAAGCATCGTTTTGAGGCTTCCCTTGGTTCCTCTTAAAACTCCTTCTCTTCTGGTCATCTTCTGCTGTTGACAGAGCTTTAATACACGTCTTAAAAATAAAAAGTATTCACTTAGATAGGCCCACCTAGATATTTTGTCTTTTTAGTGATCATTCAGGTCAAAGTTAACCGCTATAATAAATAATATGGATTCAATCTTTTTGGTGAATGAAAACATTTATTAAACTAAATTCTCTGTTGTTTCGGTAGAAAGGTTTTAACGTTACAAATGCTTTACAAAACGTCTGACGCTTGGCATCAAGTTATGTGCTAATCATTTTAAACATTCAACTAACAAAATGTCAGGCACATAGTTTCTTTAGAAAATATATTTATTTATAAGATTATATATGACATCTTAAGGTTACTAAATTATAATCAATCAAGTGAGTTCATTACCATTACCTTTAATAATACTAGGTCATAGTTAGGCATTTCGTTAGCATACTCATTTTATTGCAAATTAAATACATTTTAAAACAGTTTGCATTTCGACCAGCCTTTAGTTTGGAAAATTTACAAGAATGATTTATTATTAGTAGTAAAAGTAGAAATTATATTATTTCTGCTTAACAAAAAGAAGTTAAATCCAACATCCAAAGTTAATATTTAACGATTCACAATATTTAACTGTATTATTTTAATAATGATAAAACAGTATTAACACTATTAAAACATTATTATGCTTTGAATAATTTACAATACCTAATCTACAAATAAATAGTCTGTCATAAAAAGAAGTGTTATTATTAGTGCTACTAGTGGTTCTATAATAATAATCATAATAATAAATTGTGTAAAATAAAAGGCACGCACTAAGTTTAACGACCGTTTGCCCTGTAGTTAAAAATAATACAAGGCCAACTTGGAAAAAAAACTTCATCAATCCATCAGAAGTGAAAAGGAGCGCAACCCACTCAGCGGGCCGTCAGGGTTCATCCCGCTGAACGTGTTAAAAAGCGCCGGTGAACTTAACGTGACCTTAACTTAACGAGCTGAAGTTACGACTCAGTAAACGACACCATAACGCATGAATATTTATTATATTGTATTTATATTTATTATTATTATGCAAAGATGTGATTTTTAAATCACGTTCTGGTTAATGTTCATCAGTCAGTGTACTACATTCAACTCACATATATCAACTCACTTTATACATTTAGCCTCCTTTACTACATTGATTTTAGATTTATATTTATTTTTTATTTAGCAGACGCTTGTATCCATAAAGTGACTTACGAAGAGAGGGTGCATTCAATATTTTGTCTTAAAAACCAGCAAGCCAAGACGACAAAGCTACGTTTACAAGTGCAGATGGTATTCTGATGCTAGAGACAGGATGAACAGAAGAAGGGTGTTGTTTTGTACCATATTCTCGTATAATGAAGTGTTTTGTACGTTTTGAGGAGGGAGAAAAGCTCTTCTGCTTCTTCTCACATTCTTGGCTGAATTCAGAGGTTATCAGAGAGACATTCCTCCCGCGCGCTTGAGGAAGAGCAGAGACGACGTCAGAGAGAAGCAGAGCTCCCTTTACTATATCACACAACAGACTACTGACTATTCACTATAAACCGAAACAATGAAGCCAATATACGATTGAATGGAAATGTAAAAATATTTAACCTCTTAATATTACCAATAATATTACAGTTGATCTATTACAGTTACTCTGTACTGTACCTTTCATTGCTTTTGACATCAGTCACAAATTCGATCCAAAACCAACAATTTACTTGAACAGGTTCAGGTTTGTGCATGTTGAGCTGGATTTATTTTGATTTATTCAGACCTCAAAGGGTCAAAATACTAAAATCATTCAGGCTGTTTAAGAATTTGCATTACAATAACTGCGATGTTATTTTGCACGATTTTCTTTTCCCATTTTTTCTGCCTCTCTCTCTCTGTGTCTGATTCCAGGTGGACAAAGAGTAGCCCTACCTCTCCTCTGTCTCTCTATACACACACAGAGTGTTGAATGACTTCCACAATAGCTTTATTTACCTCCATACAAACAGCCTGCTGTCACACAGTATTTATATCTTAAATGGAGATTAGAAACTGGGAGCATCTCTCCCACACACTTTAACATACAAACATACACACCCTCTCTCTGACCTTTTTCTGGAAAACTCCACTGACAAAAACACTGCAGTGAGAAACTTCAGAAACTTTAATAGCTATAACTTAAACCTTGGAGAGGTACATAACAATACAATCTCTAGCCACTTGCCCTAACTTTAACCATCCAAACTAAGTATCTAATCCTAAACCTAATCTTAACCTAATTCTAGTATTGACCCTAAATCAAATCTTAACCCTCAGCCATTTAAAGGGGTGTCAGAACAGCCAAAATGTCCTCCCTTTACTCCGATGGTCACACTGGTACATCTGTGTGTCATTGTGTTTTACTGGAAACTAATAATTATCTGAGGCATGATAATGAATGAGCAGAACTGGTCAGGATTATCTGTTATTTAGTTACAGTGGGATTAAGGTTCAGTCATAGATCAGGCAGGAAAGATTCTCTTCAGAAAGGATGATGTGAACAGCCTCCCTCAGTCATCTTACTGGTGCTCCACATACTGTAGGTGAGCAACATTTAACAAGGTCCTGCTAAAGGAACTGTGCCATTCGATGTTATTGATTGTGTCCTTCATGTCAGGGCCTGATAAATATTTTGAGTTCAGGGTCTCAGACTGTGTTAATGTGTGTGTGTTAAGATTTCATAACTCAGAGGAGAGGCCTTCTTTTGGTTTAAGATATGTATGACTCTTCAGAGCTGTCACAAACCAGAACAGGGAGGTTTGAGAGGTGAAAAGCCAGCAGAGGATTTCAGTGTGTGTGTGTGTGTGTTCAGAGATCAGAGGTCCAGATGAGATGGTGAGGACAGTGTGGACAGCTGGAACATTTAAGCCAAACCAGAGACTAATGGTGTGTGTGTGTGTCTGTTTGGTGTGTGTGTGGGGGGTTTCTTATTTACAGACATCCTGACATTTGGTATGTAGGAGTGTATCTGTGTATGTGAGATATCAGCGACCTGAAGACAGAACAGAAAACCAACCTCAGCCAAAAAACATCACAGCTCTCAAATGTATAGACATCATTCCCTGTCCATCATAAAAGTTCATAAGCAGGGCACACCAACACACCCACACACACACGTTGGTCCTTTAATGTTTCTGTTTCACAACACTGTAAGTGGATTTTGTGTTTCTAGCACAACTGCATCCATTTTAAAATTAGCTTACTGTTGAAAGGCAGTCACACATTTAGGGTTACATTCGCACCTCACCCTGAACTCTACTTCCCCCTCCCTCCGTCTTTATTTCCATTGAAACAGTGTAATATATGTGGATAAGTTTCTTGCCACCCATATGCAGCATAGAGTTAAACTAATGAACTCAATTACTTGAATGAATATTTTATGGCCAGTATTGACCAACCAAATGCATTGTTTTATGGCACACTGGTATCCGTTATCATCAAGGGTTGTTTTCACTTAATGCTTCCTCACTTTCTCTGTGACGCTCTTTCCCCTGCTGGAGGAGTATGGAATTACAACCCAGCACACCCCAAACTAATTTTCTCTCTATGAGCTAATCATGCGAAACCCAATTTAATTTGTGAATATCAAGACATTAAAAATGTACAGAGAGAATGAGAGAGAGGCACTGAAATAACCTTGTTCTTCATACTCCCCTCATCACATGAAACAGAGCCTGTGATTATATATTTGTTCATACGCCCGCCTCACATATCACACACTGTGATGTTTTTAGACTGGGCGTCTGGGGTTCACTGCATCAGAGTGAAACCAGGTTCATGTCACTCTGGGATCGGCTCATATGGTCTGAGGGAGGTTACAGCTGAGTGCTCAGATTTACTTCAGTCTCCCAGAGCACACTGCCTGAATCTCAATGACAGCTAAACTCTGTCTGAACTCACACACACACGCTTTGACATAATCCAGTTATAATATGCAGACATTATAATATTCATGGCTAGACTTACAAAAGTTCACAATTGTCATATCTGAAACATTCCAGTAACTGTACAGCAGCACAGATTATCTAGAATAATCAAGGCAGTTTTTGGCAACACACATAAAAAGCACAAATATATTAAATTATCTATTTTAATATACTTGCCCATTACGTTTAGCTTTAGATGACACGCTCACTGCCCAGTGTGTGTTCACTGACTGGAACGTACTTTCTGGCAAGCTCTAATCTGATTGGTTGGATTTATTCAACTTCCTGTTGTGTTTCTTATCAGTCCTAAAACCAAGTCATGTTTAGAAGTTTCCAGGTTCAAATGAGAACTAAACCACTTGATTTGCCTTAACTAAAAAAACATCCAGACTTTGAAGTGCTTTCGGTTAGATATTAATGAGCAAAGCCGTTTAATCTGCTTTGTTAAATCAAAAACAGAAACATCACATATATCCACATATATATGGAATATATCTGTCCCTAAACAGCCCAGTATAATAAAAAGTGTAGCTCTTTATGTTCCTGTCAGACTGTCTCTTCCTGTTTCTTGGCCACAATAAACTACAATATGGATCAGAGTTTATAACTCAGTCAAAAGTCTCTGAGGTTCACATTCTGTGTTATGGCTGCTATCTGAAATCTGTGAGTTCATTTATTTCTTATATCTGGCCCTCCACCAGCTCTCCTAATGAACCCTGACGCAGAGCTCTGTCCTCAGGCCCTCACCATTCCCTGCCTCAGCAGTGTCCAGCCCACACAGTTCCACTCAGGTGAGGCCCCACAGTGCAGCTCTGCCCTGGGGACACACATATCAGCATTAATCAACAGGAGAGCAGACTACAGCCACTGACTACACTGGCTAAAGCCCACACACAATTACACCCATTTAAAATACAGGTAATGCCTCTGTAGTCATTAACACACGCACATATTTACTCTCATTACTCATTTCCTTGTAAACTTGACTGTATGCTACTACAATTCTGATATATTTTTATCAGCAGACCCTAAACGACACAGTGAACAAACCAAAGATGACAAGAAACCAAAACTCCAATGATGAAGAAGTTAACTTGAAGATTTAACTAGAACAGCTGATAGAATTTATACAGAAAATTCACAAATTCAACAGTTACTGCCGACAGTCTCTGACAAGAGCAACACACCGCTACTCATGAATGTGTTTACTGATAGTGAAAATGATGTAAACGATCTGCTCGAGTGAGGTACTCGGAGTGAGGAGAAAGCAAAAGAAAGTGAGAGAAAGGGAGAGAGATAAAAAAGCAACACAGAAATACAGAGAGAAAAGAGAATGAGCAAGATCAAGATCGAGGGAGAAAGCGAGGTAGAGAGAGAGCAAAAGAAAGCAAGAGAGGGAGAGTGTGAGAGGACAAGAGAAAAAGAGAGAGATTTATCAACCTTATACTGGCTGATGCCTGACTGGCTGAGCAGTTGCCAGGTTAATCAAAATGATCTGTAATCCGGATAAGTTGAACACACACACACACACACACACACACCTCTTTAAACATTCTATAACAAACAAACAAATGTAACATGTATGATGAGTGTGAGTGTGTTAACAGCAGGAGACTGATGGACTAATCAGTGTGTTATACTTACACAAACTAACCCGACTAACCACAGCAGCCTTTGATTAAAGCCACGTCATAAATGTGAGTTATGAACGTTTGTACATGGCATTGTACACCTAATACCCTGATTGTATGTGAATTTATGTGTGTCTGTGTGTGTGTGTGTGTGTGTGTGTACGCAATGGCTGATTTCCAGATGTTTCTTGGTGAGAAACTGTCCTGACTGCCAACAGCAGATGAACTAGTGTAACACTCACATCCAGCTGGACCAAGTGATATTCAAAAAGAGAGAGTGAACAAAAGGGCAAGAGACAGAGACACACACACAGAGAGAGAGGCTTTCACACTGCAAGGACTGATTAATTGTGCAAAACATACCTTTACATCTGATTAACAGCTATCAGATGTTTGTTTTGATCTGATGTAACTGGTTACTGCATTTTAAAAGATCAAAAGAAAACAGTAAGGAGAAACTCTTTTCCTTCAGGTGCGTGTGATGAATTATGGGTTATAAGACTGGATTGTATTACCCGACTTTAAATTCTGAACAGATTATAAAAACACTGTATCACACACACTCATAAACTGTGTAAATGACTACATCACACACCAAACAACCAGCTCACAATTTCAGGTTGTAAGAATGTTTCCTAATCTTTCCATTAGGTAACAAAAAACATCAAAATGTCCAGTTGTTTAGACATTGTATTAACGTTATTGCTTGGTTAAATGTTCCACTGACAATTTAAGAATAACGTTTTAATGCAAACATTTTTATAACATTAGCCAAGGCCATGTAACATTACTGCAACAATGTCTTTGATTACTTTGAGAGAACGTTAGCCAATAGTCTGCAAATGTTCCCTGTTAGCTGGGCAACGGAAGATCACACACATGTAATAAACTCACACACCCTCATTTTTGACCTTTGCGGCCATATGCTCATGATTCTTTTGTGGGTGATCTTGTCACATGGAGCATCACACACAACCAATAACCAATTTAATAAACACAGATGTGAAACACAGAGTAAAAAACTGGTTTCATTTAGTGACATCCACATGAAACCTCTCACACATGCACCTCTCTAAACATGAAACACAACATGATCAGCTCAGCATTCTGCCCTACACTGAGGAACATCTAAACAGTCTCTCCGGTCTCTCTTTGTTTCACGCTTCATCCCTGTCAGACCGCAAATCTAAAGAGGCACAAAACAACGAAGCGGCAGCTGGATTTCAGGAAGACTGATGGAGCACATGGTTCTCTTTGGATGGGGGGTTTGGACAGCACTGCTGTACAGGACAGGTTGGGTCCAGGGGTGCGGATGGGGTGGGGTGAAGTGGACAGGTCTCGGCTTGTGACTGTGTGTTTCCATGGTGGACCAGCCCCAGGCCAGCAGAACTGCCCTCTGCCCCCTCCCAGGCCTCTCTCGTGCCTGTCAGCCTTGAGTTATTGATGGGACAGGCCCCTCCCTTCACAGGGACCATGAATACCACACAGCTGGACAGGGACTGCTCAAGATATTGAGTACAAGTGTGTGTGTATGTGTAGAGATTATGATTCACTACAGTAAAGTCTGTGTTTGTGAGTTTGAATCTTTACAAAATGCATAACCCTCACAAAATATAATTATATTCACACTGTAAAACAATTTTTGCTGTTTTAAATGTTAAACCTTAATCAAATTGGCTGTACAAGTCATGTCAACTTACAATTAAGTTGAATGTTAATTAAGTTTTTCACAGTGCAGAATATTGCCACTTATAAAGAGAAACAGAACAAATCTCAAAGCAAACACAATGACAAGTCAATTATAATAACTACCCACAAACTGTACTAACTACACATCTGAACACACACACACAACCAACATCTTCTCCATCCCAAAGACCATCAGAGTCCTTCACAGCCCACAAAAACACATCACAGCAGAACCACAGCTCAGTATTCAGTTCACAAGATTACAGGATGTGACCATTTATTTGTCCTGCAGGTCAAGATGCAGCAAGTAACTTTGGCCCAGTTAAAGTTTCATATTTTAAATGTGGAGACAAATACTTTTAAATAGGCTGCTCTGATCTCGGAGAGCAAACACAAACAGTTGCACAAATATTTGGGGCTGTGGAGGAATCACAACAACATATGCGTCTCCAAAAATAATGTCTTGGCTGTCCAGGGCTCCTGGGTGCTGTAACATTTATAGTTCAAAGGTAAAGTAACACAAAACTCTTGAACTGAGCTTAAATAACATTACTATCACATTTATATCTCACACTGTCAGTCCTCTTATCAGTGTTATTTATAATCAGAGGATAAAACAAATGTAATTGTAAAGGCCTCTAATTGCAGTTTACATGTTTATGCATTTTTCTAAATGTTCTGTTTGATACTTTGTAGCTCTCCTACTCCGTGGAGACTAAACAACAGTGTGCATGATGGAGAACATCTCAGTAAATCAACACAGACTTGGGTTCTGCTTACAGCAATTGTTTCCCCCAGACAGGCTGGTGACCACCAAAACACGCTTCAGCCTGGTGTTCCTCTGCAGGAAGATATCACATTCTCAGCACAACTGTAAGTGAGGCAGGTCAGACTTTTTTTGGCTGGCAGGTACATTCTTCCATCTCATCATTTCTCATTGTCTCTGGTGAAGATCACCAGTCGGATCAGAACCTCTCGGCCCACAGTGGGCGTCCTGATGCGATCTGACAGAGCTGTCAGCGACCAGGTGGCGCCTCTTCCTCCTTTTCCAAGATCTGTAGATGTCGCTGTCGTGGATACAGACTCCCTCTCCGTTCACCCCTCCTCCCCGGTTCTCTCTCTGCTGTTTGGAGGCACTGTGCAGTGTCTTAATTTCCCTGTACGCCCCTGTTCGTTGTTCACAGTGTGACAGTGAAAAATGGTTCGTCAGCTTGGTTCTCTTTGCGGGCCGACACGAGGCCAAACGACGCACATCTGGCGACGGAGTGTCGTCTCCGGGGTTTCTTGGCACGTGCTCCTGGCTCCCGGTTTTCCTCTGCCCCTCATTTTATTTTCTCTCTCATTTCTCTCTCTCTCTCTCCACACCTTCTCTCTTCTTGCCTTGCTTGCTTCTCTCGCCCCCGGAGGCGCTGGGGGGCAACTGCAGGGGCAGGTGGGCTCTTTTAACACTGTTACCTTGACAACCAAGAAATGATGTCATGGATCTATAATATAAAAGTTCTCTCAAAGCTGTTGTTTTGGAAGCAACGTGAGTTCTAGCAGCACACACAGACTGTAAACTGTAATGCAGAATGCGCTCTAATAAACTTACGCATGCAACTAAAAAATGAAATAAAAGCTCTTGAGGTTTAGGGAATGAAGAATGGAGATGTTTGACAAGAAGAAAGTAACTGCCCACATCTCTCTTGAAAAGCCCACACGGCCTGTGGTTTCCAGAATGTTCTCAATAATTCATTAACTGAGAGCTCATCACAGAACAGCTCACTGGTGCTGAACGACAGGCTCTCCGCTCGCCTGCAGAGAATGCGTGGCTGCACGCCTCATTCCAGCAGACCGCGATCACAGATCCTTCATCAGAACATCCCACACAAACACGACAAACGCTCCAGCCCTGATCTTCTGTTTGTTGCTGGTGGAGAGAACGTTTTTAAGAAACCTGATACTGAATCTGCGTGGCACCCTTATTTTTGATCAGTATCTTACAGATAATCGTCATTACAAAAGGCAGTTATAACATTCACTGATGCGGACGCAACAAATCTTCATTTGTCAAGCGATGATCCGTGATCTGTTTCCACACTTAGAAACCAACGTGAGCTGCTTTAACAAACGACACGTCTGGTTCTATCAAAGATATGCCTCATGCATTAAACCTAGTTACCGGTGGAGTACTTAGTAAAGTTACTGACTACTAGAGTTACTTAGTAGAGTGACCAGACTAGATACTTGCAATCATAAAAAATGACTTAAGTTTTAAAAATGACACATTCCATGAATAGTTTGCATGGTAAATCTAGTTTAGAACTGATGAAACTTACATAAGTCATTAGTATTATGTCATTACAATAACTGACTGTCAAATAACCATAAATGAACAAATGCATTGTTGATTATTCCTGATGTAATTATCTCCAAGAAATAATGTAACAGGCCAAAAAGCTTGATGGACTGTGACGCTGAGGCCTGATCTACAGAAGCAGAAGCTTGAAATGTTTGTATTTATTTAGCTCGACTCTGCAGGTGTTACTAACAAAAGAAGGAATGCTGATTTCCAGCAGCGGCTGTCAGCAGTTACTTTACCACGTCGTGCAGTAGCAAAGATGAAAGATTTTGAAAGGTTCCTGCCAATAAGAACCGTGGGAGCAGGACTGAAAGAAACTGAAGCTCACTGACAGAACTTTACATTAAACAGAATGTACAGCAGCAGGCGTTTCATCACGTTCAGCAGTGAACGGCAGCTGTGCCGGCGTGGGAGGGTCGAGTCTTTGATTGGTTCAGTGTTGGATCAGGTGGTAGGACACACCCATATCATTTAAGTTATGCGGTACCATCCTGCACGAGCCCCCACAATGCACCACACCTCACTGTACTATCCCAGCTAGAAGGGAACATTCTCAAAACGTTGACTAACATTCTCTAAAAGATCTCTCAAAGTTATCGAAAACGTTCTTGCAGTAATGTTAGCATAATGTTTTTTAACAGTATGTAAAAATACCGCTAATACAGCGTCTATAACCTGGACATTTAGAACATTCCATGAACATTTAAAACAAAATTTTTAATGTTTTTGTAACTTAATGGAAACATCAGGGAAACGTTCTTACAACCTAAAATTGTTAGCAACAACAACAAAACAAACACCGGACAAAGTGTGCCACCAATGCATCAACAAAAAATACATATATAGTCACAGACTAAGATCCATTAAAACCTTTTGTGCATTGTTTATCATTATTAATAAACAAACACTGTTATGTTTATTAATAATTTCATCATCATTACATCATGCCATAACATCCACATCAGATGTATTTGTGCATACAGAGAGTGTGTGTTCAGATGTGCTCTGCTCTCTCTGAGGGCCCTGCGGGACCCGCTTGTACTTCATCTAGATATAAATGTCAAATCACGTCCTGTGATCTTGAATGATCCAGATATTGTTCGTAAATCCCTCTTGATTCAAGCAGTGAATGGAGTGCTGGAGTGATTCATGTCTGTTTGAGAGCAGAGGGCTATAATCGTAAAGTGAGCAGATTATTTTAAGAGCCGGGAGGTACGGATGCGTTGTAGCTTGCTCACTGACTCTGGCTGTAACGCCACGGTATTTATGATCTTGGGCCAAAGGCCTGTGTTACACAGTTTTTTATGAACTCACTACTTGTAAGGCATTTAAGAACAGAACTATCAAAGCTGTTTATGTTCATAACAACAATGTGGTTTTCCTTTGGTCTAGTTTCCCTATTTTTTCAGTCCCCATGTCATCCTATTCATAATCTGTGTTTTACAGAGGTCCCATCTCTCTCCTTTACTCTGACTGTGGAAAGCTTTGGGAAAATGACTCCATTTACACACATCCATTAATTCAGCCTGAATGCTACTGTATATGAACAAGAGACAACAGCAATGTTTTATAGAGCAGAATCCAGATGAGCCAAAGAGATTAAACTCAGCGTTGATTTCAAAACCGGCTCGCAAATCTTTATTTTACGAGCCGTCTTCTGCACTGCAGTGGAATTCTGGAGCGACGTGGCACTCCTCCGTGCCGTATTTCTCCCGCGTTTCCCCCATTTTATAGTGCGCTGTGGAAGAAAGATCAACCAAGAGAAAAATAAATCTAGTTTGTGGTCTCTTTTCAGTAGTCTGCTTTTCTAAGCTGGGAGCTGACCGTTTTATAAGGGTTTTGACTGGCATGAGAGCGAAAGTTTTTTTAGCCTGTGAACGTTTCACTTTTTAGACAGTCGCAGTGTGTGGAGGTGATTGTTCCTCAGAGACCTGCTTGAAAAACGAAAAATGCAGACTCGTAAAAGTCACTTTCACACACAAACACACACTTACAAGAAACCTCTCAACTACAGGACTACAGCACAATTTTAAAGGGTCAGTCACCCAAAAATTTAAATTCTTTCATTATTTACTCACCCTGTATGGCTTTCTTTGCTTCTAAGGAACACAAAACAAGCTAATATGAGGTACGTTGCTAACCAAACAACAGTGGCACCCATTGACTTTCATTGTATGGTCAAATAACCACTAAGACATTTCTCAAAATATCTTCTTTTGTGATCCACATCATAAAATAAGTCATACAGGTTTGGAATGACATGGATGTGAGTTAATGATGGGATTTTCATTTTTAGGTGAACTGTCCCTTTAATATTTTGATGCAAAACACACACATCTTCACACATCGCCACACCTCGCTGGACCAGAGGAAGATCTGGAGGTCTGGAGGGGAGGGAGTACAGTGATATTAAACATATTCTTGTCTCTCTTCTTGGTTCCAGGCACCTGGACCATGTTTAATCTATTGCTTTTAGTAATGTAAAGCACTGAGTCTTACTGAGTGAGTACAGAACGTATGGATTCCTGAGCCGCAGTGTCACAAACTCATTTAACATGTATAATAATGAGATCTTTGGAGGGTGATAAAAACTCAGTCGAGTCATGACTCCTCTGGGTCGAGTTTTGTTTACGTTCTGAAAGAGTACTGCCGCAATTCACATGTTCATTTATCACAATCAACAGTAAATCTGGAGGTACAGAAAGAAGAGACAGTCATTAAAGATGTCGGGAATAAACAACTACTCTTCATTAAACACAAATCATCTGAGCCAAGCAGTAAGATTGTTGAAGCCCATGCTAATTTGTATCTGCAACCCAGCTAACAATTTTAGGTTGTAAGAATGTTTCCCTAATGTTTACATTAAGTATTATAAATGTTCTCAAAATGTTGGCTAACATTTTCTGAAAGTTCTCTATAAGTTCCCTTGCAGTAACATTAGTAGGACTTTTTTTTTAACATTATATACCATATCAAACACATTATTTTTAAGTTGTTAGAAGAATGTTTTAATGTTCCTAGAACTTTCAAAATAACCTTTTCAAAGTTTTTGTTACTTAATGGAAATGTTCTTACAACCTAAATTGTGTGCTGGGTTTCAGATTTTGTGAACCTGTCACCTCAAAGTGAATCCCGCTCTGTGCTGCGGTTATCACTGCAGCTGAAGGTGCTCACACCACATTAACTGTCAGTGCTCACTGCCAAACAAAAGCACTTACAGCAGAATCAACAGCACACATTCATCAGCCCTGCAGTCGAGGTGAAGAGGCAACACGAGTGTGCTGGACAAAAGCCAGATGACACGACTTTTGTGCTCGTGTGCTTTGTGTCTCATCGCTTTTGACACTCCAGGTTAGTGATTATAAGCTTCTCCGCGCTCCACCTGACGAAACACGCTTTTTACCCACAATTACCAGCGCAAAAAGAAATGCAAACTGATTTTCATAGGCGAGAAACTGGCTTGAGTTTTAATACACTGACTGGAGGTGATAAATCACAGCTAAGCTACGACTAGGATGCTAACGGTCCAGCACTATGATAACAAACACAGTTCTGTGTTATGGGTCACAGAGGCATTGACATTAATTTCCCTGAAGGTGAAAAACTGACTCTCTGGCCTTCACAGCGAGCGGCACTGAGACGTAACATTGGCTGCGCTCAGTTCGCTCTTGGCTGCACAACACAGAGACAGAAACAAACAGAGCTTTGATAGAAACACACACACATATGTGATTAGTCTTATTAAATGACGCAGAGTGGATTTAGTAGATCCACGTGCATAAACAGCAAATTCAGCATGCGTTAATTCAGTGATTCTGATGTATGCAGTGCAATATGTTATAAGTGCTAAATGCATTTCTACACACTCCAAAACACACACACACAAATATACACAGGCGTGGATAAACATTGTCCCTTCCAAACACAAATCCCCTCATCATAATCAAGCCTAAACCGATCCAAAGTATTTTACCATCAATAGAGTCTCTTGGTTTAAAGAAATTTCCCAGAAAGTGAAATGGAGGGAGAAAGAGCAAGAGACAAAAATAAAGGGAGAGAGAGAGAGAGAGGGAGAAAGAGAGAGGGAGAGAGAGAAAGAGAGAGGTAGAGAGGGAGAGAGAGAGAGAGAGAGAGAGAGAGAGAGAGAGAGAGAGAGAGAGAGAGAGAGAGAGAGAACGGAACTCAATCAGAACCGGGTCATGAAGGTTCAGGGTTGCAATACAGCATCTGTGCGCTGCTGAGAAATGTGAGGTGACAGTTCATTTTGGCTGGTGACAGTCTTTGTCGCTCTCACTCGCCCGCTCGCCCTGCCAACAGGAGCTGTGCCGGCAACGGTTGCCCTGACAGCAGAGAGGAGGCGGACCTTATCTTATGACAGCGCTCCATGGGGACCAATTGGAGAAGCTGTAGTGGTCTGTGATACTCAGGAGAGAGAGAGGATGAGGGTGGAAATATTACAGCATAAAGGTTTGGGGTATCTGTGAGGGCACACGCAGCCCCTCTGCAGCTGTATCACAATGAGTCTGGTGCCATTTCTACAAATTCACTTCTGCCATGATGGGCCAGTATTTGCAATGTTGGTTTATAAGAACGTTTACCTAATGTTTCCATTAAGTAACAAAAACCTTCTAAATGTTATTTTGAATGTTCTACACATTCAAATATCCAGTTTTTTAGATGTTGTATAAACGTTATTGCTTGGTTATAAAGTTATTTACATTTTATTCTGTAATTTTTTAAAAACATTCTACTAACAACTTAAGAATAATCCTCCTGATGTACGTGATATATAACGTTAAAAAGCACTCTACTAACATTACTGTATGAATGTTTTTTGATAACTGTGAGAGAACTTTTACAGAATGTTAAAAAATGCTTTGAGAATGTTCCCTGTTAGCTAGGAGCATGTGGTTGAGAAATTACATGAAAAATTGAAATAATGTCATAACTGTTCAGACTGAGATAAGGTTGATTATAAACTCCAACCAGCAGCAAATACAAGACCAGCTGTACGGCTAATATCAGTTTCAAGTTTTTGGAGATTTTAGTAGATTTTATTTACATTCTTTTTTTAACTTGTCTGATTGTGTCTTGACCCATCTTAACTGAATCCTGTAAACATTACATTAAATCTTACTGTACTTCAGTTGTAACCGCTAAACAGTGTCTGGGTTCAGTTAATTGATTTTGGTTTCATGACTGCACTGAAGGAATGGCACAGACAGCCGACACTGGATCAGAGTGTCATGGGGGAAGGAGGGCAGATTTGATCAGATCTGAGCTAAATTTTCACTTGTCCTTTAAGTGACACATGCTTTACCATCGGTATGGATGACTGCTTCCTCTCTCTCTCCTTCTTCTCACAGTCGGCTCGGTAGAGTGACGCCGGAGAAAATGAGAGCCGATTGGTGTCGGCGTGGCAATGAATGGCCCTTAATTTGCATGCTAATTGTGCGATGGCCGCTGGATGATTGTTTTGGGGCTGGATCAATGTTGAGAGAAACCTCAGTATGACACCCAATTACTTCCTGTGAAGCCAGCAGCACGACTGTGTGTATAATCACGCTCGGAAAAACACGCCCGTACCTGTCGAATTTACCACCGTATACACAACCGAAAACCCAATAATCTCTTACTGCCACTGATGCTCTTTCACTTGCATTGGAATGGAAATGCAATTACCTGTAAAAGAAAAATTAAAAAACAAATTTGACTATCATGAAAATGTGTTTGTCTTCTGTGCTATATGTAATGTAAATTTCAGTAGCGTTTCAGACAGACAATCTGGCATCATATATTTTTTCAAGGTTTACATTGCTGAAATCAAAACTAGAGATTTAGTCCATGCCTGTTAGCTTGTATATGCTAATGTACTCCTAAACAAAATGAACCTTTTGCAGATATATTCATTTAAAATGTACATTCTCTCTTTTAAAGGAATTTAAACCAAATACTGATGACTCTTCCTTCACTTAATTATTCTATCCAATAAAACGCTGACTAAACAAAGAATGTCCCTCCCCCTAACACCACCTACTGCTTATTAGTGATACCAACTAGCAAATCATGTATCCAACCCCACTTCCTGTTTGAACAGGAAAAGCATCAGCACAGACACAAACAGACACATTTTAGCGATCAGAACAGTTTCATATTCAACTTATTAGCACTTTCACAGCTCTGCAGAGAATTTCAGCCCAATTAAAAGTTTCTTTGCAAGTGAGCTTAAAACAAAAGTCAGTCTGCGCTGACAAATTGATTTGCTTAACCTACAGAGCCAGTTTTCAGTCAGAGTCTCTCTGCAGACCAGCGGCCTCATGTGCAGAAGCATTTCAATGGAAGACACGGCTCTGGTATTAAACCCACTGAACACCTGTTCACAAAGCAGCACAGTGAAGCTCCATTTATTTCATATGGGAATATCATATAGCTCCACCATCCATCTATGGAGTCGATGGTTTGTTAACTGTGTCTAATGCTGCAATTTCCACAGGAAAACAGCCTGTGATCACACACATGGAGGGAGAACGAATCTGCCAGCAGATTGACTGACCAGCCCTAAACCTGTCCAGCATAAAAATCCAGAATCCTCTGGAAATGTAACCTGATTAGCAGGAGATCTCGGGTTCTAAGTCCTGCTCTGATCTGTATTGATTCCAGTGTGCACTGGAAGAGTCAATTAGGGCTTGAGTCAGTGTCACGTGACTCATCTGTCTTTGCAGGGCAGGCTCTGATTTTCCAATGAACCAATCAATTCAGAAAGAAATCAATAGCAATTGTTTTCTAGGACTGAGGATTCTGGAAACTTCATGACCAAATGGACAGGAAAGATTTTACACAAAGAACACACACACGTTCACAAGCAGCTGCACAATTCAGAAAGTGTGTAGAAGAGTAATCGGATACCACTTGTGTTTCCAATCTCTCTCTCTCCCCCCACCCCCCCCCCACCCACACACACACACACAGGTCAGGACCTGCAGCATCCGTTGCCATGGAAACCTGTGATGTGCAGAGAGGTCTGTTTCTAAATCTCACTCTTTTGTCTTCTTCCTCTCATTATTCTGTCTATCTACAGTGTCTGTACACTACACACAATTATCTACAGTATATTCCAGTATAGTCTGTATGGATCTATCGACTATATGATTCACTGCCTCTCCTGTAGATTTCTAATCATACACCTTTATTAGGACTCAATCTTTTAAGGGTGCCCTTAAACCCAATCTTTTAAGGGTTTAAGGGTGCTTCTGATCTTACTATTTACCATCTTAATTTCTCTCTTTCCATTCTGATACCCGACTTATGTCCCCCATGCTATTACAGCTAGTGACAGATCTCTGACTGCTGAACCGAGAGAGAGAGAGAGTGTAATGGTGTTCAGGCAGATCTCTAAACACCCGTCAGTCTCACAGCTTCAGATGGTAGCTGATCTATGAACAGTCATTGCTGTACTTCATTAGTCCCCGCCCACTACACAGCATACATGGTGACGAGGGCCTTTATATATACAGTATTACACAGTATGACCCACACTGAGTTCTTTCACTCAGTGGGAGAAAGAGAGAAACTAAGGAGTTAAAAGCAGGGTAGGTACAAGCTAGCTTTAAAAAGCATAAGACCCCGCCCTTCCTCCAAAGCCATGCCTCCAAATACACACAAACACATGGTGGTATGCAAATACTTAGTTTGACAGACAAATAGAACATCCTATCATTGCGTTCAGACCAAATGCAATGATTGGATGAAGATTTTATGGTCCTGCACGTTTCACATAAGATATATATTTATATAAATATATTTAGACCTCTTTTCTCAGTGATTGCTATCAGGATGTGAGGAGACTTTCAACTATCATTACAAAAATATTTCTGGAAACCTATCCTGCTTTTAATACACAAATATCTCTTGTAAACACCAGAAATACAGATGGACAGGCTACACACGCAAAGAGAGAAAGACAGTGAGCGAGCGAGTGAGAAAGAGCGAGCAGAACCTGACAGATATGTGAGATGAAGAACGTGCAGGATGAAGGAGTGCGGAATGTAATGAGAGACAGAGACCTTGGTGGAGGTAAAGACAGATGGAAACAGGGCCAGAGAGAGACACTAAGAAGACAAAAGAAAAAGAGAAGTAAAGCAGAGAGGAGAGACTGCAGATTGGCTCGGCCGTAATGGCTCGCGTCTCCTGACAATCGAATTCTTGCTGCTCTGTCGCACAGGGAGCGTTAATTGACAGCCAAGCACTTAAGTCTTAATTTTCTTTTAAGATTGTGGCGAGAAAAGAAGGAGAGCGGGAAGAGAGACGAGAGGACAGAGAGGGAATTCTAATGAGAGAGGCATCACGTCCAAGCAGACTCATTCTGTGTGATCTCTCTCTCTCCCAGCAGCTCGACCGCTGCACGGAGAGAGAGCGTTATGTTCCTGTAGCTCCATTGGTAGAGCATTGTGTTAGCAGTGCAAAGGTCATGGGTTCATTTCCCAGGTAACACACATACTATTAAAACTGTATAACCTGAACGCAGTGTGAGTGTCTTTGGTTAAAAGCGTCTGCCAGATGCATATATGTAAATGTCATGGCTAACTGCCTCAACCTGAACCTTCCCTCTCCCATGAAACGATATCTCTTCACTTGATGATGTATGTCTCTCCCCAAGGGCGGGGCTATATTGACTGTCCAATGGCCAGCCAGTTTCTACCCCTCCAACTTCCAATGATCCAATCAAATCATGAAGAACTAAATAAAGTCCTGCCCTATGTTTTATCTCAATCACCACAGAGAGGTAAAAATGTTCTAACTTTCATCTAATGGTGACTTGAAAGAAAGTTTTGTAAGGCAATGCATGACAAACTAATATTTCAGAACCTCTGAATTCTGTTATTGTTTACTCACATTTTAAATACAGTTCTTTCAAATTATATTTTCATATCTGGGTGAATTATTCTTTTGAACTGCAGCTACAGCTGTCGCAGGCCTCATCGTGTCCTTATTTCCTGATACATGTTGCTAAAACTGAGCAGAAATGAGGCAAACACAAAGCAAGACTACAACAGCCACCAAAACTATAGGTTGAAAGTGAGACAAGACAGAACTAACTAGAATACAATAAACTCAGGGTCTCACAACTGCATATGATTTCAGAGTGGAGGTATTTTAAAGTCCTCAGTAATGTCATGTATGAGAGGAAGACAATCAGCAGAATGATGGTTTTGCCTCCTTTAAATCAGATCTTTCTCACATTACCGCCTGTGTACTGAGCAAAACTCTCGGGCAGCGCAGCTCGCCCCCTAGTGACAGGCAGATGAATTACAGCGTGGTGGATAAATCTCTGTGAATCAGTTATGAGACCCTTCACAGCGATTAAACTGCATTGATTTCTCTCCCTGTTCAAAACTGCAGCCTCTACAGTCAATGGAAGTGAATAACAGTCACAAAGTGTTTGTGTCTATTTATTAAAGCTGAATACAAATGAGAAATTCATTGAAAATATGTTCAGCGTGTGTGTATGTTTGTGTATATGTGTGTGTGTTATGGCTGTAAGGCATCAGTCCCTCTCATATCTTATCACAAGAGCCTCTGAAGAGCCTGATGGTGAAGTGTGAGGTTTGTTATCACAGTACAGACTCTCTTGGCCCCTCGTCGCACAGATATCATATCTCACCCTGTATCTCTCTCTCTCTCTCTCTCTCTCTCTCTGAGCTCTGGGGCTCTCTGCCTCCAAGCTGCAAAGCAGAGCTAAAAGGTTATCAGCTTCACCTTTGACTTGACCCTGTAGGGGCCACCCAAACGGTTGCCATGGAAACCCCCCCTCACATTTATCAGCCAAGACGAAAACACAGAAATGAAATGCGAGGTTAAGCCACAGCAAATGCACAACTGAGTTGTTGGGACAGTAATGCTACAGACAGGTCCTGGATCAGCAGCTGGACGTAATGCGGGTTGATAAATTACAGAAGAGAAGACCTTGTTTTGAATCACCCTGTTCTAACAATAGGTAACACTGTGAGCCAGCAGTTTAACGGCCGCGCTGAAGCGCCTCCACACCTGTCTGGCGTACAGGTGTGCGCTCAATGAGGACGCTGGCCAGGCTGAATTATTTTGGCTTTCTGTTTCCCAAAAAACTTCAAGTACGTTCCAATCTTTTCAGTCTGGGGGATGGTGAGCACTTTTGGACTTTGTTGAAGCTGCTTCTTCATAACAGGGTCATATGGACAGTACAATATTTATTACACTCAGCAGACTTTCTGAAGTTGTTGGTCTAAACTTTATCCAGCTGTTGTTATCAGGAGCACAGATTTCTTCTTGTGTGTATGTGTGTGTGGTGTCTGTGGTGATACAGATATCTCCAGTCTTATCTCCACTCAGACCAGATTACAGAGTTTTAATCACAGACTGAGATTATTGTATTGACACACAAACTATACACTGGAATTAAAGAGAGATATAATCCTTGTTTAAGCAAGTGTTATCATGAGCAAAGCAATTCATGCTCCAGACTGAAAGAAAACAGAGATACTGAAGTTTACAGATGTGAGGAGAATGAGAGGAGTTTACTGAGAGATTTATACGTCCTGTGTCAGCGTGAGAACTGAATCAGAAAACATCACAATGTGATATAAATCAAAATTTAAATATTTCAAATATTATATATTATAAATATAATAAATCAAATATTTTTATTTAGTTCTTAAGCAGTTAGTGGAACATTTTAAAACATTACTGAATTTAAAAAGTTTAAATAACCTTATCAATAATGTTTATACTTTTTAAACATTACTAGGACTTTGAAAATAGCATTTACTTAATGGAAACGTTAGGGAATCATTCTTACAACCTAAAATTGTTAGCTGGGTTGTTGGTAACGCTCTCAAAATGGCCGCCGTTCGATCATGCCTCAGCCTCGACTCTGTCTGCAGAGCTCACGTGACACAGGAAAAAATTCCTCGTCGTCATCTCTTCCGTTTCATCTGTTCAATCCATTTACAATAATGAAGCAAGCGATGAGAGAAATCTCATTTAACAGACGTCACCCTGAGGGGAGACAGAGGGCATTAACTACTGAGAAATAGATCTCGACCGGGTGGTGTTAAAATTTGCAGCTAGAAAGAGGGGAAAAATTACGTCTTCACTCAGACGTTCCTGAAGATTTTTCCTCTCTTATTTTCTCTCACTCCATGATGTCAGTCATCACTTGTCAAATTATAATAACGCTGCTGGAGTGTTTGAGTATTAGAGTATTATCTCTCTTTGTGCTGAGTGTCAGCTGTTCAGAGCTCCACCTCAAAAACCATCAACTAAAACTGATGAGTGTGAGGGAACCAGAGCGTCAGAACCAGTAAGAGAGCGAGAGGAATGTAGAACAAGCGTTACCAAGAAAACAGAGAATGCAAATCAAAAAAAGAAAAGATAAATTGAAGTAAATTGTAAAATTGAAAGAAAAACGCTGCTTTTTAAACCAAATTAGTTTTTCTAAGTGTGTGTTTGTGAATACATGTCCAGTGATTATTATCCTCATTGTGTGAGTGTGTTGAGGTCAACAGGTCTCTCTCATCTTCTACTCATAAACTCCAGACTAATGCAGCCTGAGGCACGAGGTTGAGGCATTATGATAGTTTTCTCAATGTCTTTACCTCAGGCCACTGTCATTACAATGTTTAAACAGACACTGATAAGAGCGGAACAAAAGATTTTCATTGGAGAAAGAAAGAAGAAACCAAAGGCCATTGGTTGGACAAAACTGACTGTTCCACCACAAACTAACAGCATTGGTCGAGCCAGTGTTGTGATGCCTAGTCAGACTAGTTACTAAAAATCATATAATACAACCTGAACTTCAACATGAACTGATGATGAATAAAGACACTGCCTGATCAAGAACTTATGACGTGTTAACCTTAACTATAACCGTAACTATAACCGTAACTATAACCTTAAATATAACCTTAACTATGACTATCCAAAGACTAAAGACCAGTCACTTTTAGCATAGCTGTTCATGTATCAATAAAAACTTCTTATAGTTATAGTGAAGGTTAGTGTTTCATGAATTTATGATTAGTTCATGCCTTCATTAACTGCAGTTTATATATAACTTCAGGCACTAATACATGACTATTTATGTTTCCTGTAGTAATGTGTTACCAACACAATGTATGACTAATTCTCTGTCAAATATATACTTTCACCTTTTTAACTATAAACACATGAGAAAAACAGAAGACTGAGGCTGGCAGGACATTGGAGCGACTGTATAAAGCATCAGTCAACAATCAACATCTTTACTTTGTGATGTTTATTTAACTTCTGAACTTCTGATCTCATCTTGAACAGGTCGGCTACAGTTCAGAGGGTCTTTATTTTATTCTCTACCTGCCAAATTCATGAGGATTGTTCTGCTGCAGACTGCATTTCAGCCTGTTCTTATGAAATAACAGAGAACAGAGGAAAGAGACCCAGCTAACAGGGAACATGCTCAGAACGTTGGTTAATGTCCTCTAGAAGTTCTCTCAGTTATCAAAAACGTTCTTGCAGAAACGTTAGTAAAACATTTTATTACGTTTTACATCATATATATTAAAAAAGCATATTAAATTGTTGTGGAACATTTAAAAAATTAAAATAATGTTTGCATAAGGTTCTTATAACCAAGCAATAATGTTAATACAACGTTTAAAAAACTGCACGTTTTGAACATTCCTAGAACATTCAAAATAACATTTTGAATTATTTTTTGAAACATTATGGAAACATTCTTACAACCTAAAATTGTTAGCTGGGCAGGAGATCAGGCGGCACTTTTCCTCCAGATTGCACCACAATGTGAGTTTGAGGAGGCCCCTCTTTGTCCTGCAACAGAATGACTGAGTGAGTGTGGAGCACACGAGAAGGTCACAGAAAGTTCGTCTTGAGAAGACTCTGAGCATGCGCCGGGCTGGTCTCTTCAGGTCTGAGTGATGATCTGAGAAGACCTCTCATGTTCTTCTCTCTGAGATCAGACCGGCTCTGCTGAAACTCTCTGGCACAAATCCAGCAGTGTGTGTGCTGACATTACTGACTCTTACTGTCAGTAAGAATCTTCAAGCTAAGATCTCTCGTTTTTTGGGTTTCAGGATCAAGTCCAGAAACACACCAGTGGCTTTAAGTTGATTTGATGTGCACTCATAGGCCGACTAAGACAGAGCGTAATAAAAACAAATGGTTTCCTGTAGAATGTATGAAAGTATTCTGCTTTCAGACTAAAACTGAACTAAAGTTCTACATTAAAATTAAAAATAAAAGTTGGTCCCTCATATTCATCAAAATGAGAGGTCATCTTCATCAAACAGATTTTTGAATTATGGTACAATGCATCATGGGAGATTTAGGCCCCTGTTCTGGCTAACCATATAAATAATGATTCTCTGGGTAAAATACATTTCCAGTTCAAACACTCATACGATACTCAGAAACAGCACAGTCAATAACTAGAAATGTTTTAGTTTACTGGTCAAAATTTTAGCTTCCGTGTCCCGTACCCTTATCTAAAAAAACATTTATTTCTTATATTTTACAAACAAACACACACACACACACAAACCGACAGACAGACACACACAGACAACAACATACACACACGTGTTTCCATGTTTTATAAGGACATTCCATAGATGTAATAAGTTTCATACTGTACAAACTGTATATTATATCCCCCTACACTAAACCTAACCCTCATAGAAACCTTTCTGCTATTTTAGATTTTCAATAAAGATCAGTCTGTTTTATAAGCTTGTTTCCTCATACCTAAAAATATCTCCATAAAGTCAAAATATACTGATATTACTATACTTGTGGGGACAGTTGGTCCCTATAACGTAGTGAATACCAGGACCACACACACACTCTCTCTCTCGCTCTGAGAGCGAGAGAGAGAGAGAGAGAGAGAGAGAGAGAGAAAGAAAGAAAGAAGGCTCACCACACGCCCACCATCACACACACATTCATCCTGAAACGCAGTGTATGATATAAAGTTGATTAAATCACTATTAATGTTCACATTTATGAGTTGGGGCCGGGACCTGTGGCTGTAAATCCAGGTCCATTTACTACCTGAGCCCACATACAGAGAGATGAAATGACAGTTATAATATTCACCTAATGGCTCGGCTAATGTTTGCAGCTTCAGTAAGAAAAATATTATCAGACTGTAGATTCCAGCAGCGCGTGTTACACTGAGAAATATTCAGTGAAGAGAAACCCTTAAAACAAGCAGACAGACTCCTGACAAGTTCGGTTTCTTTTTCTGCTGTAATTTACACGCTGTAGTACTGTAACACAGCCAGAGATGTCTGACACGTTAATGTTCAACTTACAGTAACACCCACAATCAGTCACGAGCCAATCAGATTCATCCCTGTATGAATTTTCAAATATTCATACAGATTTATATGCATGAAGGAAATTTCATCCATTGGCCACACAGCTCATAAATCACTTCCACCGTTTTGACTTCTGAATTATGATCGATTACATCTAATTCTGCTGTTTTTTCTTTGAGTTCAGAGTGGTCAGAACACCAAGCGAGCACAGAAGAAGATGAAAGATCTGATGAGATTCCCTCAGAAACGATCGGAGGACATCAGGTCTTAAACGAATGATGAATATCATCCTTTTAAAACTTCCACAGCAATGTAAAACTGTCCAGGTTTAATTACCGTTTTCTGCTGGGAGAAAAGAGAGGGACAGTGTCAGGCGCGTTTCATCGCGAACGAGATGACAGGAAGCAGTTCATTCATCTGGTACGTGAGAAATCATACATTTGATGTGGAAAAGCAGGTGTTAGAAGGTGGTATAAAATCATGAGCTCGAAATGTCAACAAAAAATAGTTTAAAAAATACAAACAAATTTAAAGGCAGGGTAGGCGATTTTTTTCCTGAAACAATTTTTTGTTATGCTAAAAATCTCTTTGCATCCTGATAGCAAAAGTGGTCAAAATATTTTTACATAAATTTATATCTTCTGTAGAAGGTGCAGAACCATAAAAGGTTTGCAATCATCGCATTCGATCTGAAGGCCGTGATTGGATGTTCTGCTTGCCTGTCAAACTCTGCATGTGGTCCTGTGTTGAAGGGGGCGCTCTGAAAGGGGGCGGGACCTTATGCTTTTAAAGCTAGCTTGCTATTGCTAGCCTCTCTAAAATCTTACACCTTTAAAGAAAGGTTTTTGATTACCTGTGGTGATAAAAAAGGCAAAGAAACAAGAATGCGCTGACAACAACACAATTACAACAATGACTGAAAGATTTATATTGGCATGTATGTTTAGTTTCAGCGTCTTTTACATGCTGCATGAGTGTGTAACACATCTAGCGTCTTCTACAATGACTAGATATTCTACAAAGTGCTGGATAACTGAGAATCTTCACAGATATGAGTTTATAACAGAAATGTACTGTAACTCAGCTGGCTTAACCTGCAGTAAACTAATTACCTCATCAACCAACAAAGATTACATTACGTGATTTAGACGCGTCTTCCTGTGAGAATGTCACACGAGTAAAAGTGAATGTGCAAAAATACAAAAACAGGAAGAGAATTCACTGTATCCATCCACACCAGCTATAGTAATGAAGAGAGAGTGTGTGTGTGTGTGTGTGTGTGAGCTTTTACTTTCATGAGAGATTCTCTATGTAAAACTGTATGACAGTTAAAGCTTCATTGAAAGGGATTCATCTCTTAATAAAGAACAAGGACTGTGTGAAAGGAGCAGCACCTGTTCATTGTGCGGCATCTCCGTGTCTTTTCATTTCTGTGGCTCAGTGCAAATATGTGCTTACATGTGTACACAAGCGCAGTGCTCAACACATACACACAATAGACAAACATGCCCTCCCATGTTTACACAACCAGATGTTGTGTTCAGATGCTCAGACACACCTCCTCATTCTGTACTTCTTCAAAGCTTCTGCAGGATCACAGCTCTCATCGGCTTCCTGTGAGATCCACCTGCAGAAACCCTCATGAACATTGTGAAACTGCTGGCTGATCTTCAGACACCATCTCTAAGAACTCTCAACTTCAAAAAATAATAAAGTATTTTGTACAGAAATATGAAATATCTAAAAATGGCTTTTGAGATTCTTTAACTCAAAAGGTTTTTAGGGTCACCAGAAACAGATTCAGTCAAACTGTGTTTAGACATTTGACTTGTGTACACACATGACCTGACACAGAAATGACCTTCACTGTAATGTGTGTATGAATGTGAAGAACTAACACACAGACTAACTTTATAACTTGACGTTTGGAGGTCATATATGATTCTCTCACTCTTTTATTAGAATACCATAATCTCTAATACCATGTACTCTATATGTGCTCTGTATGTGCTCTATATACTTCAGAATTGTCTTGTTTTCTGTGTTTTTCTTTTATTTCTATGTAAAGCTGCTTTGAAACGATATTAACGATTTTAAAAAAGCGCTATGTAAATAAATGTGAATTAAATCTCTCCCCCTCTCTCACTCTTCTTCCTCTACTTTTCTCAGTTTCTCTCTCTTTCTCGATCACTCTCTCTCTCTCTCTTTGAGAGCTGTTCTTGCAGTATTCCATCATCTTCTCTCTCCGTTTACATTTCTTCATCTTCTATAATCCATCTCTCTCTGTCTCTGCTATTCATCTCTCTCTCTTATCTCATGAGAGGATGTCTTTATCAATGACCAGCAATCATCTTTACAGTCTGTGTCCATCACTGATACATTGATGATCATCAGTCTCATCAGAAAGAACATGTCAGACTGAGATCTCTCGAGCATCTCCTCCCACTGATTCACTTACAGAAAAACTGAGGGATTCACATCCAGCAACACAATCACTGTACAACTAAATCCTTTAGCATCTCTCAGTCACCTAAGTTTCCTTTGTTTACAGACGACAGCCAGTACTAGCCACAATACACCGATCTGAAGAACCTATAATGGAACAACTTTTTTAAGAACCATATAAAGAACCATATAGCCAATATCAGTAAGTTCCACGCCATGCTCAAGCAGCACCATAAACCCTCAAGAACCTTCTCTGACCTGAACCTTGTCTAATATTACACTTCATTATCACGTGTTTATATCTCCAGTCCTCAACCTGTTTCCTATAAACCAAAACTCCTTCAGCTTCCATAATGAGGCATCTGAACCTCCAAAACGAAACGTTTCCAATCTTCTCCACCAAAACACCACTAACTTCAGTCCTCAAACAGAGAACGTACCTAAAACGTCTAAAATGTTTACCTCACATTCCACCTGAACAGATGGGCCAACCACGTTTCATGTCAACACTGTGAGGTCATTGACCAAGAAGACTACAACCGTGTAAGCGGGTGTGTTTAAATCTCTACATGTAAGTGTAACTCAGCAGAAAAGATCGCCTGTATGACAGAGACCCAGTTAGTTTCCCTCAGGGACGCACTCCTGACCAGCCAACCAATAAAACTAAGCTACAAAGCTCGGTTTAAAAATCCCATAAAGCTCACAAGGGTAAGAGGGGCTTCCTTCCTCTCTGCGCCCCGTCACCTGACTGGAGGAAAAATATGAACCTCGCCATGCCGGTTTGACGAATGACTCCGTGGTAAATCAAGGTACTTCCTGCTGCGGCCCTCGCCACGCGCAGGAGCTGTGAATTATTATGATGTATTATTACAGAGCGCAGCTACGTGACGTTACGTTGTATGCCAAATTAAGCCCGAGAAATAGCCTTATCTCATTAATTAATCATGCTAATTTATACCTCGACTTCCTGTTTCCGAGACGCGCCGAGGCTGGAGCTGCTGTACACACAGATGTGAGAGTTTTCAGGGAGAGAATCGTTTTGTACAGCGATGCTTTTGAAGGAAAGATTAATGGTGAGTTTTTGTATTTACAGCCTCTCAGTTGGAGAACTGGTTTCTGATAGCAGCCGTGAAAAGCAGTAGATGGTCATTAGTTCTGGAGGGTATGTGGGTGTGCGCTCTCTCTCTCACACACACACACACACACACACACACACACACTCTCTCTCTCAGGTCTGAATGTGTGAGAGAGGTTTGGTCACTCTTTCCATCAACAGTCCTGACAGGAAGCTGTTTTCACGGCCGCTGTTAATCTGGTCTAGCAGTAAGTGAGTGGGTCGCATGTGGACACTTCCTTAAGAAAACCCGGCACGCTGCACTGCCCCCAAATGGCCGATATGTGCAACAGCACAATGAGAGTTCCCATCCCCCCTTCACAGTGAACTTCTGTACAGTGAGTCCGTGCTGGTAATGGAATATAGAGAGGACTGGGGCAAGTTGTCTCATTGGGACGTTGTCACAGGGTCTGTATCTCATTAACTGTAATGTTCTGAGTCAAAGGTCCAATTACACACATGTGGTTATGCTTATAAAAACACATTTAATAATTGTTGTACTTGATAACTGCTCTGATTACACACACCAGCTCCTGCAACACATATGTACTCACATACTCCATCACTGTTGAGAAGTCATTACATTAGCTTCTTAAAGCTAATCTTCACCATTACACCTCATGACTGATCACACACTCAGAGTGATGTCATCTATATCAGAAAATGACACACTTCCCATGTGTACAGATTTCTGCATACATGATTCTTCATAGTAAACAGCTCAAAGCACAGTAAAGCTGAATGTTACTGCACTGAATGTGTTTGGAGTTTATGCTGGATGGAATAATCAGGGTATCTGATATGATTCATTCATATTCACACTAAACGCTCTGAATTAGACATTTTTTCCAAATCCAAAGTTACCATTCTTGTGCCAACCAGAACAGACAATATAATAAATTTTAAGTGAGTTAAAAAACATCACTGAACACAGAATTCCCTGTTGAGTTTTTAAATGAATACACATATACTTAATATTACGCTGATTACCACTGATTACAATATATAAATGAGGGATTATAATAAAACAGAAAATATATGTTCCAGTTTTATATCCCTGCTAAAAGACCATTTAGATTAGCATATGTATTTATGATGTACCAGACAGGTTTATGCTAGTCAGTGCTGGTTTAGAGCTGGTCTAACTTGTGGATTAGCATAGCCATCTGGTAAACCCAGCTAACAATTTTAAGTTGATTTTTAATTCTGTAAAACATGTTCTTAAAACATTCCGCTAACAACTTAAGAATAATGTTTTTGATATATAAGATATATATAACGTTAAAAGGTTCTACTAATGCTATTGCAAGAACGTTTTTGATAACTTTGTGAAAACTTTTAGAGAATGATGGCCAACGTTCTGATACCGTTCCCTGTTAGCTGAGAAGCTGGCTTAACAACTCTTGCTGGTTAAGAAGCAATTTTTTATAGTATGGAATAATATGGAACGGTTAGATACAATGTTTGGGAAGGATACACAGTTTTCATGATGAAGAGATGAGTGGCTGATCAGATGAAAGCCACTGCGGCTCTCCAGAGATCTGAAAGGGAAATTTCATGTAGCTTTCTACAAATAGGTCAAATTATGAGGGAGTTTTAAAGCAACTTGCTGGTGACATGAGTCAGATTTCTCAGCTGAGAATGCCATGGTAACTGGGTCACCTGTGATAAAGAACTACAAGCATTCATTGTGTGTATGATTGTGTGTGTGTATGTTAAAGGTAAAGGGGGACAATAGCAAAATGAGAGAGAGAGAGAGAGAGAGAGAGAGAGAGAGACATTGCCATGAGTCATGTGTTCTTGAATTCATCTGTGTGATATCAGAACGCTGCAAAAGTTTCAGATCTCTGATTGACTTATTGACTTTATTTCATCGATCTGTCATCTACTATGCAACAAGATACTTAAGTACATTTTAATGTACTGATATTAAAGATATGCATTTTACATTCACTGTTGTCACAACAATGTTCTGGGCCTGATTACTGAACCTCTAAACATTTCTGTAAACTTTTTAAAATGTTGAAATACCATCATAATGACCGTTCCCATGGCAACTAGGAATTTTAAAATCCCCACTTCCGTCTTTTCAGATTGTTTCTTGTATAGCTGCATCAGCTTCTGTTTGCTTTCTAACACGCCCAGAGAGAGAGTTTTCTCTGTCAATCCTATAGTTACCTGCAAACACATTTCTTGTAGCTTTCATAAGAATAAATGTTACCTCGAGGGCTTAACACATTTACTAACAGTTTTGTGAGCAAATAGGGCGTGGCCGACTTAAGATCCCTGACAGTAGCACTAATCAGGATTTTGGAACGGTTTCAACCAATGACATCTCTTGAACCGAGCTACAGTCAAACGTTACCTCAAACCCTTGTTAATGACTATAATTGCTGGAATTTAAGCTAATATACACAATACGTCTCAACCTCACACAAAAGACGAGGAAAAATGGGCATGTGCATGTCACATGCCTCGCCGAGTGAAAAGCAGGCACAGATTCTTGCCTCGGCGGGTTTTTGCAGGAGATCCACACAAACAGGTCTTTGGTGAGCTTTGTTCTCGCTCTTTCACACCTACAGGTTGATGTTGACTTTCCTGCAAACTCGATCCCTTTATTTATCCAGGGCGTCTCACTCCTCCGTGTGTTCTTGTTCTGTCAATTCAATCTGTCTTTTCTTTCACTGTATGTCTTTCAACCACCAAATAATGACGGGGTACAAGTGCTTGTTGACCTCGCCAACAGAGTCGTGCCAAACCACAGAGTCTTAGAAAAACGGCTGGGATAAATGCAGAGTGATTACTGCTCACCGCGCTCGCTGGGATTAAATACACCAGTGCCAGTCAAATGCAGGTTACCGTCGCAACGCGCTGATTCTCGCAACACTGGTAGCTTCAGCTGGATTATTCCTCAAAGAGAAATGAGCCAACTATATAAACATTATTATGTTCATACGCCTAGTCAAGTATAAACACAATAATACCTGCATGAACTGACAAGCAATGACAGATCAATGTTTCATTACTGCTGTTTTGTTTCTAAAGCAGCATTTACAACCTGTCAGTCAGCCTTTACAACAAGAACTACAAATATGCCCACCCAGCTAACAGGGAATGTTCTGAAAACGTTGGCTAACGTTCTCTAAATGTTACCTAAAAGTTATCAAAAAGTTCTTGCAGTAATGTTAGCAGAACACTTTTTTAACATTATATATCAATGTCAAATATGTCAAAAACAGTTTAACAGAATTAAAAAAATGGTTTAACAATGTTCTTAAAACCAAGCAAATAAAGTTAAGAAAACTTAGTCTAGTCTAAAAAACTGGACGCTTTGATTGTTCCTAGAACTCTCAAAATAACATTTTTTTAGTTTTACTTATAGCAAACGTTAAAGTAATGTTCAAACAACCTAAAACTGTTAGCTGGGCAGTAGCGTTAAACATAAACAGAGAAAATATAAACTGAATGTGTAGAAACACATGCTGGACTGAACCAATGATTAAAAATAGGTGTAAATGATCTTCCAGTTTTGCGAGCTTCTAAAACCCTTCACGAATTCTTTTACAAAGACTCCCTCAGATCTTCCACCTCAGCAGAAGTCTAAGATTACTTTCACAAGCCAGAGAGAAACAGCTGATCCAGGAGGACTCATAACCACCAAACATCAACACTAGTCTGACATCTTCTGCCCCTAGTGGCCGTTTGACCAAACAACAAAACATCCTTTTGAGATAGATCAGAAATGACACGGAAAGCAGCACTGCACACTCATCAAACAAACAAAGATATTTCCTTCAGCGTCTTGATATAATGCCGTTACTTTCCAAACAGACAGAATGTGGTCAAAGCCGATAACGTACAGCTGAGAAATGGTTTATCTAACATTAAAGACAGGAAACATTTGTAATGGTTCACAGCTCTCTGAAGCTAAGATGTGGAGGAACGCTGAGGAACGCATCTTAAATCTAACTGAACGATGCTGACACGAGCGTTTATTCCATTCCACAGACGCTTCTGACAAAAATACCTCACAGTATCTGTTAACCGAGAGGCCCACAGACAGATCTGCTGGACCACCCAATATTAGCCTGAAGCGTGAAGACTTTTACACTGGGGTTTTATCTTTCATTTGCCTTTATTCTTTCCCTTCATTTTGTCTCTCGTTTCCAATCCCGCAGCATCCCTCAGGAAACGGCATGTGCGGAACTCGCTGAAATGTGAAAAGAGTTTGATGTTTTCATTAGGGGAGTTTCTGGCCGCATCATTAATCTTTAACATCAGAGAATATTCATCTACATGAGCTTCACACACAAAACGCACATGCACGCACACACACAAAAACACACACACGTCCGTTTTATTCACTAAAGACGATGTGGCATGGATTTGGCCTCCAAAGGAATGAAATGCACAGCTAAATGGGAAACATTCTCAGAAAGGTGTCTAACGTTCTCTAAAAGTTCTCTTAAAGTTCTTAGAAAGGTTCTTGCAGTAAGGTCAGCAGAAGGTTTTTATAATGTTATATATCATATATCAAACACGTTATTCTTAGTGGTTACTTAAATGTTTTAAAAACGTTACAGATTTACAAAATGTTTGATTACCGTTCAAGAAATAATGTTAATATGCTGTCTAAAAAACTGGATGTTTGGACATTCCTAGAACATTCAAAATATTTTTTGAACGTTTTTGCCACTTAATGCATTAGGGAAACATTAGGGAAACGTTCTTACAACCTAAAGTTGTTAGCTGGTTGTGGGAAAAACTAAACTAGTCAGAAAAAACAACAGACAAAACGAGAAATGAGGGGAGTGTTTTAGTAAGACGTGGGAACGTCTGCAGCTAAATATAACTTACTGAACGTCTGAGATTCTCTCTCTTTTACACACACTTTATGCATTCATTTTTCTTCTGTTTTACAGTGTAACGCAGGGCTGTGTTTTAGCCTGGCTGACAGCAGTGCTTGTTGCAAAACTGGACGATGTTCGCTCTCAGCCACTCCCACTGAATACAGGTCTCAGATCAGTCTTGGCCTTGGTCTCACAACATCAAGAATCTAAAAAGGAGGAGGCGAACCTGACCCGAGATCAGTCTATAGCAGTAACTGCTCCCCTGGGTCTTGTTACCAGCTGTATGGTTGTCCCACACTGCCCCCGCTGGTCACAGAGCAGACTCTGGATCTCAAGGTCATTTTTCCAGGTCAATGTAGCTGCTTTTTTGACCTTCTAAAATGAGACTCTGTGTGATGTGTTAGTCTAACAGATTAATCATTCTGTTTTTTATAATTTTTATTAGGCCCTAGTGTAGAGGGAAGGGTGAAAGATGAATAAAACTGATTTTAAAGGCCACTTTAAGTTTTCTAAATGCTTTCCAAGCCATACCACTGACTTACTGCGCGGCACATATCCAAGACACCTTTTATTTTCACTGGACTCATAACTGTCAGCGGTGGATTTTATAGAGAGCTGATCTTAAATCACACACTTGGTTTTGTGTCTGCTTGGTGAATACCAGGACTTCCTTACAACGTTACCATGGGACTGAAAACAATTAATAACAGACAGTTAGCTAAACTACACCCTGTAACTAACTAGTCGCAAAAGAAGCCAATCTATGACATGTTTTTCAGAACCACTGCAATGAAGAGAAAGTGAATTAGCCAGTTAGAATGAGTCTACATGTGAACAGTGTCTTAATTCATTTGTGATACAGTGGTCTTAAAATCAAGTGCTATCTGAAAACAAATGATACTACATCTGTCAGACCTAACTTCCTTTTTCCAATTTCCTTTAATCAGTTTGTCTGAAGGTAATTTTAAGCGGCTGCATGCAGTCAGTTGTCCTCAAGTTTACACAGATGCCCTAACAAAGTAATTACAGGTGCAGTTTATCACATTAACCACAGACCCCAAATCACAAATGATCACAAAATATTTAGTTTAAAATGTAAACCGTATCTATTGTTTTATCAATTAAAAACGTAAAGAACTGACTTTTGAAAAAGGTATTTGTGATATATATCATAGAGTAAGTTAATTAATAGAAACACATAACATTTATAAATGGTTAAAATCCCAGATTTTACATTTTGGGGTCACTGTATGTCCACACCTATAACTGTGAAAGAGTCAAATTCAGGACTGTATCCCACACACACCTATGTGGCCCCTCATTCTGTTTGTATAAATGCACAGGCCCCGGGGCCCCACAACTCTTCCTTCAGCTGAGATGAGCGATGAGTTTGGGAACTCACAGACAGTTGTTTATGCAGAGAGGACGTCTCTCATTTCTCAACTAATCAAGAGCAAGATAACAGCTGAATAATAGCTTTAAAATACTGATGATATCTCTGAGCTGTTTGCTTTAAATGCTTGTTTGAAAAAGAAAAGGAGAGAGAGAGAGAGAGAGAGAGAGAGAGAGAGAGACTTATCGGTGCTTATCGGTTTCACTGAGTCTAAGAAACACAAACACTTGAAAATCAATGATTCATCAATAATTGGTTTGCTCTGCAATTAATTCACAACCAATACTGCCCATGTGTTTACTTGTTTACAAATAAAAGTCTGTTCCTTGTACAAGTTTGTGGAAAACAAAGCCAGTTAAATTAAAAAGTAGAACAAAAAACTTTACCAAACAAAAACAAGTTTGCAAAGGAATTATTGTGTATTATCTATTATCATACTGATTCTCACACTGATGTTGTTTTAATAAAGGTCAAATACTTGTGCACACATTTGTGTTAAAGAGAACAGCACACATGAGGAATGACGGCGTGTCTCTTATCAGGAAGTGTGTTTAATTCTGTCAGTAAACAGTTTCATAGTGTGAACAGCAGCCAGTCACATTTCAGTGCACTGGAGTGAGTGTGATATTAATACAGATGTGAACAGAGCGCACGACAGCTGGACTCAGATTAAATAGCCTTGTGTGTGTATTATACTGCATATTATACTGTACAATCACGTCATGTACTCACGGCCAAACTGAAAATGATCCTAATCTTTAAATATGTGACTAATTTTGAGAGTCGCTTTGGATAAAAAGCATCTGCCAAAGGACTAAACGTAAATTCAGTCCAGTATGTGCATTTTAATTATTGCAGGACCATGTTAAATATTTGCTGTGTAGAAGTAAGAAATAATAAAAATGTAATATTGTAAGAAGAAACATGATTTAAGTAATTTCACTCATGCAAACGAGGGGAAAAGCAACACAACACACACGCACTCTCTCTCTCTTCTCAGTTCTGACATGCTGCCCTTCCAAAGATTAAAAGAGATTTAAAGCAGAAGTCTGTAATTAATAAAAGCATCACTTCAATCCACAGCACTGTTGATAATAAAGAAACCTGCAGCCACAGGAAGTTGCTCTGAGTCTTAAAAAGAGACTTACATGAGTGATAAAACACTGAATAATTCTGACGTTATGTGATTCTACACGATATTAAAATACAGCAGAACTTCTTTTTAGTGCAGGAATGAGCAATACAAGTCACTGTTGGAGTTTAATTCTAAAGCAATCATCTGTTTCAGTTTATGAAGCTCAAAATATTCAAACCATTATTGCCAAATTCTGCACTACCATTTTCTTTCCTCTTCGGGAGAAAACTCGCCTCTGACTGGACAACCGATTTACAACCATTAGTGTGTTTTATTTCTGTAACATTTAATTAACGTTCCACTAACTACTTAAGAATAACGTTTTTGATATACTTGATAGGTAATGTAAAACAGTTCTACAAACTGCAAGGGCTTAGTTGATAACTTTGAGAGAACGTTTAGAGAACTTTGAGAGAGAACGTTTTCTGAGAACGTTCCCTGTTTAATTTGATAACAGGACTAAATAATAAGTGTAAAAAAACACACACAGCACCAGCACTGAAACAGTTAATAAGAAAAGAAACAGGGATTTGTTTCAGTCTTGCTTGCTGCAGTGCGCCCTACTGGTCACTCTGAAGAACTGCAGGCCCTTCAAATCGCTGATGTTGCTATAGCTTGTGTCTGATTGGTTATAATGTCCTTGAACGACCAATCAGGATTATGAATGTTGTAAGTGATAAATTGTCTGGAAAGGAGCAACTAACTGGAAAACTTCCAGTTGGCAAAGGATTGAGACTTCATTAGTGACTTCAAACTAAGAAATCATCTTTATTTATTGAAGTGCAAAGAAACTATTAAACACACACATATGCCAATCTGAGACACAGACATGCACGAGTTATTAACACAGGGCAACTTGTGTGTTAGGAATCACATTCTGCATAATTTGTATGTTAAAAAGTAGCAGATGTTTGTGTATTTTGCATGTTTGGGAGGGATATACGCGCATATATATTAACATATGCATATTGGCATTAGATAAACTTAATTCAACATTAAAATGTGTTCTCATATCTTATGTCATGCTGTGAGAGGTATGCCAAGTGTTAACAATGTATATTGTATGGAATGTGTACGTGCTTAAAATGATGCTATTTAAAGTTGTTGCATTAAAGATTTGTACATATAAGGTCCACAGCTTTTATTGTACACATTTATAAAATTATTAATGAGATTAAGACTGCTCCTCTTAAACAGAGTTTGACCTTGTTACACCTGAATGAAAATGTTATGGCTCATTTATAAAACTAAATAAGGTTTTAAGATGTGCTGAGAACTAGGCAGAGCCTCGTCTAACCCAAGCATTTGATTGGCAGTTGAATGGCACCTCTCCTCTCCACCTACAGCTGTCACTCCTTTATTTGCCCTGCTCTTAACTTCCTCCATCAAACTGTGTAATGAATGAGCACACAGCAGCCCTTCCTGCCCCTCAACTCCCAGGGCCTCAGCTAACAATTTTATGTTGTAAGAACGTTTCCCTAATGTTTCCATTAGGTTCAAAAGGTTATTTTGAACTTTGCTGGGGCATGGCAGAACACACGCACCATACACACATTTACATACGACTGAAAAACGAACAAAAAACAGGCCCTATCCATATACATTCACAGAGATTCAGTCAAGCACACAGAAATACACAGAGACTCTAAGCAGGTGCTCGGCCACAATTCTGCACAAATATTCCAGACGTGTCAGTTTACACAGGCAAATGTTTGTGGGTTAGTTCGAGAATAGCAGAGCGAGTATCTTGACTCCAGACTGACCTTTACCAGATAAACATGTGGACAATAGCTCTAATCCTGTGTGCTCAAACCCATGGCCAGCATTCTGAAAACATCTGAATAATACATTTCCTCTGCACTAGTCAAACACATTTAAAAAAACAACAATCTTTGTATCCTTGTGGATGTTCAAAACTCATTTTTATGCCTTATGTAAAAAAGTATGTATGTTCAAACTATTTAAACCAATGAAATCATTCAGACAATCAAACACAAATATAAAGCTACTTAAACCTCTACAAATTAAATAAATTGTTCTCCAATCATCTTTTAGTCACTCTAAATCTGCATCCACAGGTAAATATGCCTCGAATGCAGGACTACATGCAACACACTTCCTGTCCTGTGGACAGAACTGACAGTGTAAACTTTACCTCAGCTAATAAACTGCTCCTCTGAAGGCTAACAGGCCATGAAACAGTTTCATTTCATAATTCCATAAAGGTCAGCAGCCCTTCTAGTTTTCCACATTTCTGTCCATAATTCACAGTTACGAACCGTTGAAAATTTTGAAATGAGGGAATAAAACATAAAATGGATAAAATAACGTGTTGATTGACTATGAGAAGATTTTTCTACATCCTCATTTATACGAGTCAGATTTACAGTTAGAGGCAGAATTGTTGCGCTTCGACAAGTTTGTTTTAAAAACATGACGGTTCCAAGTGGATGCCACACTGAATGAATCCATTCAGAGCTCAACCAATGGGAGTGATTTAATGGCCTGTTTAGATGCCTCCTGGACCGAAAGTGTCGTTCACTCAACAGATTTGTTTTAATTGCTGGGCTAATGCTGTTTACAGCGAGGTTGAGTGAGGCAAAAAACCCTTGAGAGGCAAACAAGAGTGCTGAGAGCTGTCATAACCTCACAGGGATACAGTCTGTGTGCTAACACGCTTATGTGCTGGGAAAAACTTCAGCAGAAATACTGGAGGAGAAAGTAATCTGTTAGAACGCCTCCCTCAGAAAAACTCACCCCACTCAATTTAATCAAATAAAACTTCTGGATTGATTTCAAGTTGGTAAAAAAATTGATTTCTGCTTTAATGCTGTAAATTTACCATGGTATACCCTTTTTTGGCAAAATATCATGGCTGCTGCTTGGGGGGCATTCAGATGTGCCTGTTGAAACTGCATTATGATTAAGAGATAAAATAATTACGAAAACATACATATATATATTTCAAACTGTATTGTTTATATTAAGTGCTCTTTGTTATATTTAATGTTATCATAATGTCATATTTCACATTATAATGATTTCCATTATGTTTGTGCTGCACAAGCTTGTTTCAAACTAAGTATTTTCTTTTCATGCTTTCTATTACAAGTTTTATAATATTATAAGTTATTAGCAGTCAGAAGTTAAGCAGAGCTGTACACACTTGCAGTTACTGCATGAGTTCAGAGTGACTGGATCATTACTCTGACAGTGAAGAGAATGAGACGAGATGAATGACTGGAGGATCAGATCTGCACAGCAGTCATACTGCGTATCTTCTGAAGCAACTCCACCCTCCATCCTCCATCTGAACAAGTGTTTTTATTTCTGTGGTACCAGCCGTGAAGTCACGTGTGCACTCATACACACTCACTCTCACACACAGACACACACACAAAGACACACCTGGATCAGCTCATGGATTGTCTAATCCATCAAGTCCTTCAGGTAAGTTTCCCACAGTACAAACCACACACACACACACACACAGTTGGTGAAGTGTCATTTCTGTGTGATTCGAAGCACCAGACTGAACTACAAAAATAACGTCTGTTTAAACAGGGTTCACAAACACTCCACCCATCTGCCATTGGTCGCACAGACAAATAGCCCCGCCCCCAGACTAATGCCACTGGCTGAGCTAGCGTCTGGCTGGGCCGGCTGGATCACTCAAACAAACAGAGCAATGTTTTGAAAGCACCACAGAGCTACTCTGTTTACACTGATTAGGGGAAATTACCCATGAATGGTTTACTTGTAGTTGTCTATCCAGATTAAGTTGGAATAGATGAATGTAATCACAAATCTGCGACTCAACCAGAAAACCTCAGCCTGCCTGATATTCTTTAATATGAACTTTTCTGTCACATCAAACTTCTGCTGCACTCCCAATATTTCAATTCAAAACACATGCTGGTGTACAGGCCTACACCCACCTCAGATCAACTTTCACCTCTCTACTGCCATCTCTGTCTGAAACATGAAATTGCAGGTTACTTTACATACTTTTAATGACATATGTTGATGACAAATAAAGCCAAACTGGCATTTCGGTATAGCTCAGTGGTAGAGCATTGTGTTAACAGCGCAAGAGGTTGTGGGTTCGATTCCCAGGGAGTACATGTACTAAGAAAATGTATATCTTCAATGCACTGTAAGTTGCTTTGGATGAAAGTGTCTGCCATATGTAAATGTTGGATTTTTGAAACCTTCAGGCTTTTCTTGGCCTATGAGTCTCTTCACTGCTTTAACATTGTCTACATGAGCAGTCAAGACCCGGAAGAGAGATCTCAACAACATCCTTCTACAGCCCTTCAACCCTGACACGGATCTCTGCTCCCCCGGCACGGATACTGATTTCACCGAGCGATCATTACAGCAGCCCTGCGGTGATCTGAGCCCACTGTTGAGCTTAATTATATTCTGATCCAATAAAGCAGGATGAGACACCAGGGTTACCGGCGACAGCACGCTATGTCTGTGGTTTTCGTATGGATCGAACGATATTCTTTACATCATAAATAAATAAATTGACAGGCGAGCGGATGACTGAGCGTGTCACAGTTGGCACAGCATGCAGACAATGACAGCTCAAGCCAACACAGAATGTTTTATTAGATATCTGGTTGTTTTCCCACCTTGCATCATTTAAGCTGACAAACAGCACTTGACACGCCATGATACAATATTTACAAAAAGGATCCTTATCTCATTTATCTGATTCAAGCTTAAAGCAGAAAACTCTCTTTAAACTCGCAGCTGAAACCAAATGACGATTTAGATTTGTTTGCGTGTTTGTTTAGTCTAACACTATATCTTTAGCTAAGACTCTGGATACAGTCCTAACAGTGATTCTGTGTTTGCATTTAGATTGACTGAACACCTTGTTTATTGTTATATAAAATGAGCTTTGCCCGTTACATACAAGTCCTTTATTCTTCTCAAAACCATCTCAGATTTGATCTCAGATCCTTTCACAGCAATCTCAATATCGCATTATCGGTTCCCAGCTTGATTTGACTCTTTGCTCACACTTTTGGGTATTTTTTGAAGCCACATTATAAATCACCACGTGTCACTTGGGAAGATTGAAAAACTGTAGCGCCGCCCACATGGACGTCACCTGGTACTGCAGTCACTCCTCAACATAATATAACCTGTTAAAGAAAACCACTTGAAGAGAAGACAGACAAGATGAGGGGTTTGTAAAATCATTTCCTGGGGCAATTTTGCAGTGTAATGACTTGTAAGGAGATGAGCTCGCCACAATATTCATTCTCAGCTTGACAGAGTTATTATTAAACTTTGTTCTACCCAACTCTAAGCAAATATCTTCACAGCATTCCTCCAGCTTCTAATGTTCTTCACATTATCTGTAGCACTCATGCATGGTGGTATACTGAAGACAGTGAAGGCTATATGCTCCATTCATGGTACTGTAATTACACCAGCATCACGTTACATCAGTAGACATCCACTCTACATCCAACACAATGAGAATCATTCCAGCCCTCAGCAGAAATAAACCCACATTATCCACCAATAAACCCATTTAATGCAACCAAATGGTCTTTGGGTCAACACATGATAACAAGAGCCAAACGCTACATTATCATGTAAACCAGCAGTCTGCTGGTGGTCCCTGTAGGTCTGCAAATGAACAGGCTGAGTAAAAAAAAAATACAATAAATAAAATAATAATGGACAAACGGTGAAGTGAAGGATTAAATCAGCTCATAATAATAAATTAGCTCAACTAACTGAGTTTTAAGTTCTCTAAAAATTGTCTGTTATCAAAAACTTTCTAGCATTTGTAGATCATTTTTAAAGTTATATATTATATATACCAAACATGTTATTCTTAAGTAGTCAGCGGAACATTTTAAAAAGTTACAGAAATAAAATAACATTTGTATAACCAAACAATAATGTTAATACAATGTCTAAAAAACTGGATGTTTTGAACATTCCAAGAACCTTCAAAAATAATGTTTTTGTTACTTAATAGAAACATTAGAGAAATGAAAATGTAAAATTCTTCCATCATTTACTCACCTCATGTCATTCCAAACCTGTATGACTTTTATATCGAGTAGTTTGCTTAAACAAAAGTCTAGTTCATTTAAATGCAAACAAAACACCCCGTGGTAATTATGGGCTGATTATTACAGGCTGGTGAGTTTATTTCAAGACAGGTTTAAGGTTTCATTCACACACAACTAATTCACAAAATCTGGAGGCAATTTTCTTAAGCTGATTATCAGTTTTACATTTATACTGTGAGTTCGTCTGTAATTGTTTGTTTTATTCTTCGAGTGGTCCACCACAAGAAAATCACAATAACTAAAGCAGGATGAGCTGAAGTGTGTTTCTCTGTGCTCTCTGATGAAAATGGCTGCTGTCCTTCATGTGTCTCATGTCTCATCCATCAGTGATAAACAGACAAACGGATGTCTCACACCTGAGTACCTGTGGTCTGGGAGCAGTAGTCGGTCCTCCCTCTTATCCGTGCCCACCTGGCTCCCTCTCCTCCCGCTCCACCCCGTGTCTTTCCCAGAATCCCTGAGGCCTTGAGTGTCATGGCCAGGACACGCTCACCTCAATGACAAACTGATGGATGAGGCAAACCGTATGTTCATGTGTGTGAGCATCTGCCCTCGTGTTGTCCATTACTGTGTGAGACCTGTTTCATAAGGGAGAAATTTTTCATTTAAACTAAGACTTCCTGCATCACACTGGACTGATCTGATGAATACAAAATCTGAACTACAGTGACTGATTTATAGATGCAAAGAGTATTATAAATGTTAACAGAATAAATATGACTTTTTGTCTGTTGTACATATGAGCTTTTTCTGTTTCTTAATTTAGGTTTGTGTTTTGCAGAATTATTTTTTTCCACTTTATTTTAAATGCAGCTACAAGCAAATGCTAGGAAATGTAAAAAATCTTAGCCATGCAAATAAAGCACTTTATAACTGAAACCTGAAACTTTAAGTTAATTGTCTGTTTAACAGATGAGCAACAGAATCAAAAGACAGACTGCATGTGTGTTTGAAGGAATACTAGCCTGCTGTGTTCTATACACTGAATAATGTTGTTCTGCTGTTCTATTGTTCTGCTTTAAAACTGTGTACAAAAACAGACTGCATTATGCCCCATTTTAAACACTACTCTGCTGCTCGTCACATGACCTCTTTCTATATGTTGCATATAGTGGCTTTATAATATACAGTCATACAGGCTACAGGTATTTGTAGTTCTGTGTACTGCACACTTTGACAGAAGTAGGTCACCTGGATTTCCATGAACACAGAACATTTGCATACTACACAGAGCATACATGTCACATACCACAGAAAGAGTGGTAGTATGAAAGTACACTTTTCCCAACAAAGCCGAACAGAATGAATCTCAAAACAAGACGACAGTCTCTGTGATATGAAGCCCAGAGGGCAGAACCAGATTTTAATATACAGAGATAGACAGACAAGTTATCTGATGCAGGAAGGGTTGTGATTTTACTGAAATAAAGGGGAAAAAGAATGAATAAACTTTCAGAAACAGAGAGACTCACATTTATGAAAATACAGAAAGAAAAGTAGAACCAGAGAAAAGCTTTTAATCTTGTGGAGACTAATAAAACCCACCGGAGGCCTCGTGTGCAGCTGAATCCCCGCAGCCCTCACGCAGCACAGGGCCGGGCCCTGAAACCAGAGGTGGTTTATGAAAGCGATTTGCAGGAAGAATTTGCGCTATCAGATTTAATTTCCTTGTGTACCTTGCACTGCAGCAGAGCGCAGAACGCAAAACACACAAATGTAAATGAAGCGAGGCAGACTGGAGCAAGTGAAGCATGTTATGTTCAATAAACCATTTAATGAATCAGTTTTCACAGCGTGCCTTAGGTCTAGCTTGCTCTCGAACACTGATCTTAGGTCAGGTTTGAGATTAGAGTTACAATAGTGTGGACCGGGGGGAAAGAATTTTGAGATGTCACGATAACTTCCAAAACATACACGGGTGTGTGTGTGTGTGTGTGTGATCGAGTCTTTCAGCTTCTGATATCGTCTACATTCAAACACTACGCTCCTGTGTCACAGCGATACCTTGGGAACTGTTAGTTTTTGGTTCTCTGGGGTTTGACCTGTAGCCTCCGGCCCCTGGGCGGAAGATACTGCTGCTCTTTGAATCTAAGATCTCAAGGGTCACAATCAGGTGTTCTGTCCAGGTGTCCAGTCAGAAGCCTCGGGCTTTAGGCTGGTGTGTGTAGATGTGGGCACATACATTTTTGTCCAGTTATCATCTGTCATGCTAGAACGCACCTGGCCTTCTGACAGCTTCTGTTTCACTGGTCAAAGTTCACAGAACTCATCAGATTCCAATCCACAGTGCCACCTAATGGACAGAGCGAGACACTGCATGTGTATGTTACCCACACAAACACCTGTTTGTTCAGCTGGGGTTCATGTTCAGCCATACATACAACACAATGTATTATGTAAGAGCTGCTTAAAGACAACAACAAAAAAACCCTCACGCCTGCCTCTGCTTGCTTATCGTTTTGTTAAATTCAGTGGTGTTTTTAAATCAGACGCGCTGTGCCATTTAAAACAGTGCAGCAGATTCACCATAAACTCTGATGTAGTGTACACTGAGGGATGGACACAGGCTACAGAACTGTGGCAGGTCATTGAGGTTTGTTTACAGATTACTGAGCAGGACGGAAGTTAAGCCGCTGCTCTTCTAAAACACATCAGCATTCAGAGTCAAGAAGTCCTCTGAGGTTTGTTTGAGCAAGACTGCCACACAAAGCTGCATTTCTAATCTAATGGTTGAATGGTTTATACGGCTTGTTTGAAAGAACATGATGCAACATTTTTAGGTTGTGAGAATGTTTCCCTTACGTTTCCTTTAAGTAACAAAACCGCTAAAAATGTTACTTTGAATGTTCTAGGAACGTTCAAAAAGGTCCAGTTTATTAGACGTTGTTTTAAAGTTATAAGAACGTTCTTCAAACATTTTTCATTCTGTAACATTTTTTAAAACGTTCCATTAACAACTTAAGAAATGTGTTTGATGCATATGAAGTATAACTAATGTTTCTGCAGGAATGTTTTATGATACCTGAGGGAACTTTTAGAAAATGTTGGCCAACATTTTCAGAATGTGTCCTGTTAGCTGGGTGTGTGTGTGGGTGGTTAAATGAAGGTGAGTTAAAGGAGGATTTTGTGTGTGTGTTTGTTTGTGTGTTAAGAATGATGGCAGGTATACAAAGGTTTTTGAAACCATCACAGGTTCATGACGGACTGCTCCACCTATCACAGTGCCGCGTGGTGGCGTGTCGTCCAATCAAATCGCTGGCTCATTTGCGGTGACGTCTGTTGCGAAGGTCTGTTACGAATGAACTGCCCCTGGCTAAAGCATACGTACGAGCACACGTGCACGCACACACATTCACACGCAGGTTTGTTCTGCGGCGACACCCAGAACCCAAACTATCCAAACAACACTGCCACCTGACGGTCGAGCAGCAGAGCCCAGATACCTCTCTTCTCTCTCTCTCTCAATCTCTCTCTCTCTCTTCCACTCTCTCATTCCCTCTCTCATTTCCCCCTCTGAGCAAATTCAATCTGACTCATGAAAAAGATGCAGGAAAGATGGCATCATTAGTACACCCACTAACAACACACACACACACAGTCAGAAAGGGCAAACAGAGTTCAGAGTTCATTTGCTGTTCACCACCCTCACCAAATGACTGTTCCACGTTTGAACCCCAACTCAGTGTCTCATTACAATCTCACACTGCACGGCTGTGACGAGGCCGCGAATATGCAACCGAACTGAATGATTTTTGAACACTGTGGTACGTCCATATTAGATCGATTCCATCAGTCTGACGATATCACGAAACCTCTCACTATGCTGAGCAAAAAAGGCAACATTATAGAAGCTTCATTATAGAATGGTTTATCGTTACTTTCTGTTTGAACAAATCTTGGATGCAGGCAACAGGGGTGACTGGAAATGTGTGTGTCCTGTTGACCTGGGATGGTGACCACAGATGCCGGGTCAGTTCAAGTTCAGTTCACAGGTTAACGGACGCACCAGGGGCAGCCTGAAATCTGCATCTTCTGCACATATTCCTTCCTTAAAAGCTGCACAATAAGCAGACATGCAGAAACATTCATAGACTGCAAAAAACACAATAAGAAAAAATTCCCTCCTCAAACCCCCACAGCTGCGTTTTAAAAGTCACACTATTCCATTATGTGGCCAGTGAAACAAACCACAGAGACATAATGAATTACATGCTTAAAAACAAGCAATACAAACTGAACGACAACACTTAATCACAAACTGCTGGTGATGCTTTAGAAACTTCTAAGAGAAATGCTGCGTCTCAACCAGCTTTGTCAGGGACAATTTTCTTAATTGTGCTACAAGGTCAAAACCACACGAAGGGTCACAACTTAAATGCTAAACACACAAAATCAATTCGCTTTAACAGAGTAATGTAAGAAGCCAGTAAGAGACAGAAAACCCATCATCCAAATAAAGGAAATTACTGGTCATGGCTTTGTTTGGGAAAGAAACCCGAACAGTGGAGGCACTTTGAAGAGAGAGTTAAAACGATGTATAAATCGGGGGTAAATGCAGTTCATGAGTTCAGCTGCTGTTCACCAATCCCCCTGTTTGCTAATCAGGTATTTATGTGTGTGTGTCACACATGTGATCGGAGAATCTATGCTCATTCCAATATTTGTCATGGCTGGAGATCCGTGTTACACACGTGTGTTTACATGCATGTAAATTCCAGGGTCCTGAAGCATTTGTGATTGTGTGCGTGTATACGCAGGTCCGTTCGGACCCGTTTCTCTACCGTGTGATAGAAATGCGGGTGTCTTTATCAGCTGTGCTTTATCCTGCTAATGGTAAAGGCCTGCCGGCTCCAGCCAGCCGGGTGACAGCAGATTTGTAACGGGCGACAGGAACAGATGGAGACGCCATTGTGGTTCTGAAGGCAGGCCTGCAGCGTGGCGCGGCCCCGCCCGCACGTATGCTAATGTGAACTCTGTTTCACCCGCTTCCTGGCATCAGTGACCTGCCCGTGGCCCTCTCTCTGCGCTCCACACAACACACAGACGAACATGCGAGGATACACAACAATCATCACCCGTGAGTGTATCATCCTGATGTTATGTACTGTATGTTATCAGATGTTCCCCACAGATGTGTGCAGCCCTTTAAATGAAAGCGCCTACCCAGCTAATAATTTTAGGTTGTAAGAACATTTCCATTAGTAACAAAAACATTAAAAATGTGATTTTGAATGCTCTAGGAATGTTTAAAACGTCCATTTTTTAAAACATTGTATTAACGTTATTGCTTAGTTATAATAGCTTTTTTATTCTGTAACATTTTAAAAACGTTCCTAACAGTACTGCAATAAAGCCTTTTGATAAACTTAAGCAAAGCTGGGCAGCCTAGTGTGTGTATGATGAGTATAGAATCAGCACATAAACACTAACGGTCCGAATGAACCTTGAGTCTAACCACACACACACACACACACAAATGGATGCAGCCGCATCAACTGGAGTCAGTTTTGTTTTGGAGCTGACAGGTATGAGTTTTGCAGCGGATGTATATTGTGACTAATGGCAGCTTTTAAAAGGTCATCTGAGGACTCCCTCCCCAACCCCATGTCAAGTTTAGAGGGGATTTAAAAGAGGAAGAGCACCACTGTTTGTTTAACCAGTGAATGAGAGGTAGAGTGAAATTAGACAGTGGAGAGAGAGAGAGAGAGAGAGAGAGACACACACAGAGAGAGAGATAGATAGACAGAGTCCAGCCCTGATTTTCCAGCCCTTCTAAAACTGAAGCTCTGAAATCTGCAGCTCTCATCTGAGGATCATCACATTTTACATGCATCTCTATTCCAGCGATGATCTGAATCTCATTCTAAATTAACATTACAATTATCTTTCAGAATAAAATGGTTTTACTGAGATTTCCCAACCTGGCATGATGTAACTCTCATCAAAGTAACAGTAATGCTTCTAAAATTACTTTAAAAATAAATGAATAGTAAAAATATTCATTTTATACATGTTTCTGATATATGATTGACCTTCCTAATATCTTTATTAGAAATATTTTCAGCACGCTCATATTCAGAAAAACTCTCTGAGGTTTTGATCTGTATTTGTCTGTGTGAATATTTAGCTGGATGTTCAGCACAACCGTTTGCTTCAGTCACACAAAACTTTATGACAGGAAACAGCATCAAATTTCTCACCTCATAAATATAAAACAAAACGCTTGAATAAACGTCACTAAATCTTTCTCTCATGTGTGGTTTCATTAATAAAAGCTTGAGGATTTCTTTTAGATTTTAATCTTATTATTTTAAAAGCAGAAAGTTTTAATGCAAGTGAAACAATAATCCAAATGACAAACTCATGTATAATTATAAATAAAATCAAGAAGATGCTGTAATTTCCAACAACTTGAAATCTGCTTTACAAAGAAACAAATAAACATTTATCTAATTTATTTGTTTAATGAACAAAATATATATTTATGTAATCTCTTGGGCAGTATTTAAATGTGACTTACTGTAATTGTAAAAAGCTTAAAAATTATAATTTATAGAACAATTACTACACAGGATGCAATACACAAATAATCAGACCTATAAAGCACAAGAGAAACATGAAGGTGATTAACTTCGTTCAAGCCTAGAATACTTGAGAACAATACAAAGTTCTGAAAAACACTGTATGTTTTATATCTGTGCCTGACAGCAGATCTGTGTGAACGTCACTCGCCTCGGCCGTGCAGCAGCCTGCATTAAAATAAACATACGATTTCAACACATTACACACACCTTACACAGCTCACACTGAAGTACAGCAAAGTAAATATCTGAATGAAATAACATCTAAGAGTTATTATCAAACACACGGTCTACAGCACAATGGCCCATATCTGATTTCTCCTGACACGGTTCACACAAACATACTGAAATACTGCATAATGCAAGATAGTGTAAACAGATTTTCTTGACGTTTCTTGACACCCTTTTTAGTAATACTCGATATTTTATTTCAAACAGTAATGGCCATAAGTCACTTCAGATTTAATCCTGCTTAATATTTGTTGAAACTCTATGGCATTAATACGTGGATTTATTTATCTAATGAAGCTGTTTGTGTATTTGTCTAAACACTTAACAGTAGGGAGTTTAAGAAGCAGGAACCTGGTGGACATCGGCCTGAGGAGATGAACTCCTGACCCAGGTCACGACCCGACCTGTCTGACCCCTGACTGGTGTGACTGTGTCTGCGTTTCTAACCCTGCTGCCATGACGACCGCACAGATCAACCAGTGTGAACAGCAGAGTCTGATCCAGCGAGCAGAACTCAAACCCTCCAGTCGGTCTGAGGCGTCTGTCTGTGCTTTCAGTACACACATTCTTCATTACTGTTCCTATGAGAGGAACTTAATGCCGAGCTCCGATGATGTCACTGGCTTTCCGCAATTTCCCTGATTAAACTAAATAAACTTTTCACAGCTGTTTTTAAAATACTCATAAAATAAGCCCTCGCTGAGCAGAGGTTGGAGCACCTGGATTTCTTAAAGATGTCTGTGAAAAATAACTTACAATACAAATTTTTGTTTTGATTCTTACAAAACTACCCAAGAACACAACTTAATATCTCAGATTTAATATACACTGTAAAAATTGTAATCAATAAGTCTTGTTTCTACATTGTTTCTACATTAGCTCACCAAAACAAGCAACGTTTAAAAGTAAACTATTAAAACATTTTTGTTACAACAACACAACTCCAGTAAAAATGTAAAAGTGAAAGTTGAAATGACTTTCATGAAATGTGCAGCCAATCTGATTAAACCTAATGTAAGCAGCAAAAATGTGGATTTATTTCTAAACATTAGAGCCATGTAATATTAACGGCATTTCATTAAAAAACATACCAGTCATAAAGCAGAAACTTAATATAAACACAACAAATAAATATTAAATATTATGTTGAAACATATATAAACTCAAGTAAAAGTCATTTGTTGAGTAGATATGATTTCCAGTGTTTATTAAAGCCCCTTTGTGTCATGAATTAACGTAAAATCTACATGTGGAATGTATATTCTATAATAATATAACAATTCAAGTGCAATGTATATTCTATAATAATATAACCATTTAAGTGGAATGTATAATCTATAATAATATAACAATTCAAGTGCAATGTATAATCTATAATAATATAACAATTCAAGTGCAATGTATAATCTATAATAATATAACAATTCAAGTGCAATGTATAATCTATAATAATATAACAATTCAAGTGCAATGTATATTTGTGTACAATACATAGAGTCTATAATAGTATTTACATTTAGTGCTTATACACACTGTAGTCACACAGCGCTCTGTTACTAATACACCTGTTATCACTATGGTGACATGTTCAACCCTGTTGTCGTCAAATCTGGGGTGGCCTTAGAAAGCTCTTGACACACACACACACACACACACACACACACACAATGAAAGCAGAGAAGCAATGAGATTTATCTGCATATACTGAGCATCTACAGTTCAGCACAGCCAAGAGAGAGAATACAGAACACAAGCAAACGCTGGTTCTCTGTCAGTGAGAGGGTTTAAGTTTAAGTACATTAGTATTGTGCTATTACAGTGATGAGAGAATAAGAAACCAAAACAGTTCGAGGATCAGACCTCCCTAAACGTGTGTGTATGTAACACAAGACTATAACATACACACCATTACTGAAGCTTGTGATGTGAACCACCTGTCCCCCGACACAAACTCAGCGCATGCACACAGTTAACAATTTTAGGTTGTATGTTATTTTGAAATGTTCTAGGAACGTTTAAAACGTCCAGTTTTTTAGATGTTGTACTAATGTTTTTGCTTGGCTATAAGAATGTTATTCAAACATTTTTATTCTGTAATGTTTTAACTACTTAAGATTAACATTTTTGATATATATAGATATATAACGTAAACATGTTACTGCAAGAACTTTTTCGATAACTCTGAGAGAACCTTAAGACTTTAAGAGAACGTTAGCCAATGTTTTGAGAACTTTCCTGGTAGCTGGGCACATTTTGTGTGAAGCTGTGTGGAGTACCCGCAGTGTCACATGACACACAGACAGACACACTCCAGGCAGAGGTATACAATGAAAACACACAGACAGGCCTTCAGCGGCTCCATTAGATGTGAGGAAATGGTGTCTGAGCAGCTGTGTGTGTTATGGCTGCAGATCTGACATGAGAGCGGTCACTCCACACCCTCTTAAACCCCTGCAAGAACCGCGAGGAACCTGAAGTCTCCACAGACCTGCCCTGTGTCACTGTTTCCTGCCCCATCTAAAATGAATCGATGTGTTTCAGCCGTCCTAAAACATTTACCATGCGAATCCTCCAAAATACCACAGTACAATAAAACTGCTGCAGATTTCTGTTTTGTTCTGTTCTCTCTCTTTATCGGTTGTTACTTTTGGCAACGTTTATAAAGAGAAAGAAAGAAAGAAAGAAAGAAAGAAAGAAAGACAGAAAGAAAGAAAGAAAGAAAGAAAGAAAGAAAGAAAGAAAAAACAGCAGAGATATTTTTTCATTTCTTACACGAAATACTAATTTCTTAATGTATTACAGCAATAATAATAAATATTGTAACTATTGTATTTTGATGTAAACTATCATTTAATACATTTCTGAACAGGTATCAGATTTATGAACACATTTATGAACCTCATATTCACCAACTCACATTCACAGATCTCTCCCCAAAATGTGAGTTGTGTGCGCTTGGATCAGTACATATCATTTATCATGAGCTCTCCATCGCTCTTTATTCATTTCTGCTCATCTGATTGTAAAGCTGTCTCTGTTTCTGAACATTAGCCGGTGTGATGCTCGTTTATCTGAGTCCGATCCGGTCTGATCACGACACGAGTGTGAAGACTTGATACTGAACCTCCGCCGGTCTCCGGTCCGAACGCGGGGCGCGCGATGGCGCTGGACGGTGTCCAACGCGCGCGTTTGTAACCGGGGGCCATTATAGTCGTAGAGAAAGAAAGTCTACGGCTGCTGAAACATGTTGTTACGACACTTACGGGCCGCCGGGTAACCGAGGTGCCGTTTTCACTGTCGGATCAATTCATCAGTAAATCCGGGCGCAGGTCGCGTTTGCGCTCCGGCTGATGGATGCGCGGCGCGGCGCGGCGCGGCGCGGCCGGTTCTCAGACACTGAACGCCGCCGCTGGAAAGACACGCAAGACCCCGCGGTGAGGAGCAAACAGCCCGGCCCATTAGTGAAGCATGAATCCCTCATTTTAATATTTACTGCGCACTTCATTAGTTTCATCATGCATTTCTGATTGGCACAAAATGAGGTTTTCCTCCTCCGCCCGTCATTTATTCTGCAGCGTGGATAGTTCTCACAACTCATTTTCGGATATTTATGTACTGTCGGGTATTTATGTAACTTCATTTTTTATCAATACGCTTCCTCGTACAATAGTTGTATAAATAAACAACACACACACTGTTTGTGTGTGCGCATATGTGAGACAGACAGAAGAAGACATGTAGGTATTTACAGTAGATACGTGTTATTATAAGTTTTAACAGTGTATGGCAACACATTAATAAATGCTTTCAGATGAAAAGGTCTGATGGTATTTCAGACTGCATGAAGTGAACTTCACACACGTTTAGTTATCCATCTAAATGAGGACAATCCATAGACTTCTGTTGTTGTATACACAGCTAGTTATAGTAAACATTATAACCTAACCATAACCCAAACTCTAACCCTAACAGAACACTTTCTTCATTTTTTTACTATATTTTTTACTATAAAAATTATGACTTTTGATCAGATTTGTAAACACACACAACAATGCCTTATAATGCCCAATATTTCCTGAAATAAAATGCTCATATTATTCCTGGTAAAGTCTAAGATAACTTTTGGCTCTAGTTATGATTCTAGTGTTTCCCTTTTTTTGTTAACATTATATACAAAAACACATATAATATTTGTTCAGATTACACCTTTTAGTTTCAAAGAAAAACAAAAAAATACCACTTGGGAGGCAAAACAAACCCACTTTACAAGATCTCATTGATATTCTAAAGTTAACTTAATTTTAAGTTTGGGCGAAAAGAAAGTGGCGAAAAGTTTTACACTTTCTCGTCATCTCTCTGATGCTCGATCTGTGAGAAGGTTCCCTTCAGTTCACCTGAGGTGATTTCCTAAAGCCATCAACAGAACTCATTTCAAATCACTTAACATGCATTAAAAACTGCATTAAACTCACAGGACAGACAAAGTGATCGAGTTCAGACTAACTTCAGGAAAATGTGTTTCTCATACTGTATTATCAACAATCACAGGGACCTCATTAATTCTGTACCCTCAAAATCAACCAATAATCGCTTTTCCTCCTTCTGAGAGACAGAGAGAGAGAAAGATGAATATTCAGCAGTGTAGGTAAATAAATCCACTCATTTTGGTGATAGGAAACAGTGAGCAGAAGCTAAGAGAGATTATGAGCGTGTTTGTGTAATTGCAAATGTAAAGGAGAGATTGAGAGACCCAGAGCCAAGAACCAGTAATTAGCAGGAGAGATTGTGTGTGTGGAGTCAAGAGAAAGACAGAACACATATTAATATTCAAGTGAGTGCATTCATGCATGAATCCAATAAGTTTCCAGAGGTTTCATCCATTTCCCCGAGTGTGCTAAATGACCTGTGCGTCTCTGGTCGACGTCCCTTTATTCCTGGCAGCCTCCTCCACCCCATCTGGACTTCACTCCTCGTTCTGCAGCCCTAACGATTTGAAAGAGGAGAGCAAAGGGAGTGTCCTTAAGCCCCGCCCACTCCTCCTAACAAGACCTGGGTTCAAAAGTTCACGCCGCACCCTGCAGGCAGCGATACAGCACTGTTACCCACGCCGGCTTTTTTTCCTCTCTCCTTCTGTTTACATTTCTCCACCTTTCTCATCCTCCATTTTTACCATTTCTTTCTGTTCTCTCATCATTCTTTTGGTACTTTCATAGTTTTCATCATTTGCCTCCAGCTACAGAAAAAAAATGAGATCTTTCACACACAAACACACACATACACACAGAGTGGAGCTGGCAGTGGTCATTTATAAGGGAAAATTGTGTCTATTTGTAAAGCAGGTCTCTGCTCTATAATTTTATTATTGATTAGTGTGACATTTATTTGAAGTAACGACTCGTGTAAGGATGGATCAGATGATGCAGTTAGAAGCGTCTCAGGTGTGACCAGCAGAGTGATGTCTATCAGACGCTTTACAGTAATGTCTCTCTGTGGGTTTATCATAACCCCGCCCTGGTAGTACAATAATGTCCTTAGTTAGTTTAGTTTAGGGTACAGCAGGGACTACCGAAATCAGAGACTACACTGCAAATTCATTTACACCTGTAAAAAATAAACGTTTGTAAAAAATGTAAAACATATTTAAGACGTTAAATTAATATTTTGCACAATTTTTATGCAATTAATCACATAATCAGATTTTTTTAATTAACCATTAACTTCTTTGAATAAGATATCACACTGAAGCACATAGTTTTAAAGGGGGAGATAACAAACACTAAACCTTCCTGAAATGTGTGTTTCGTTACATTAGCTTTCAAACTCAAATCATTGTGCTGATAATCCACTTTGCGCTGATAATCCACTTTGCGCTGATAATCCACTTTGCAGAGAAAAGCTTTTTCACTGTTTTAGACTTTTGGACTGTACTGTACATCAGGTATTGCACCTCACCCTTCCACCTACACACCTGCCTTATTTGTGATCCAATAACCACAGCCCAACATTTCCCAGACATTAGTTACATGATGGAGGACAGAAATGGATTAATGCTGTTAAATCACCAATCGAAGCAGCTTTTACAATGAGACGGTCAACATGTAAACACTCTCTAACAGATCGATACACATTCTGTCCACTTTTCCCACCATTATCGTGACATCTTCTGAGTATCTGACATAATCACACAAACAGAGGAGAGGCCGGAATAGAGATTATTGAAGATCAGTGAGAGACTCCGACAAGAACAACGTGCAAAATCTGATATATCATATCTAATCCTACACTGTGAGAATGATGCATGTTCAGAGCTGTAGGTTTTAAATATAAAAATATAATTTTTTTTATTAAACCCTCTAACTGTACAAGGGGGCTGGGGGGGGGGGTCCAGCTAACAATTATAGCTTGTAAGAATGTTTCTCCAATGTTTCCATTAAGTAACAAAAACATAAAGAACGCTTGACATTGTATTAACATTATGGCTTGGTTATAAGAACATTATTCAACCGTTTTTATATTCTGTAACATTTTAAATATTTATTTTCAGTAACTTCTTAAGAATAACGTTTTTGATTTATGATATATAACATTAAAAAATTCTACTAACATTACAGCAAGAACGTTTTTTGATAACTTTTAGAGAATGTTAGCCAACGTTCTGAGAACGTTCCTGTTATCTGAGGTGCTTCTCACATACAACTGAAATCATGAGTCTGGAGATTCCACATCCAAAAACAAATTCAAGAAACTAAAGGGATGTTCCAGAAAGAGAGAAATATTCCACCTCTCTCTCTCTCTCTCTCTCTCTGCCTCACACACACACTCACACTCCTCCATCTGTAGGAACAGAAAAATGTCAGACCAGCGGTTTCCAATCAGCTTTGTTTGCTGTCTGCTCCTCAGATTAATGACCAATCACAGAACGGCTGCAGGTTCAACCGCAGGTCAGCCTTCATAGGTACCTCCCCCCCTTCTCTCCTTCATCCCTCAGTCGTGGGCAAATGAGAGTTTGATTTTTTTGTGTGCTGGGCAGAGCAGGAGAGATGGATGGAGGTTGGATCAGGGAACCAGGTGCCCCTGCTGCTTTGTTAGGAAAATGAATAAGTGAGCTTGGACAGCACAGACAGCCAGAAAGCAGAACAGAGTATACAGAGCTGCATACAGAGCTGGAAACAGAGTATAGAATATATAGCGTCAAACAGACTGTAGGGTTAGAGTATAAACAACAGGGAATGGAGTATAGACTGTTGGGTATATAGTACAGCAAATATATGGAAATAAAGTATAGAATATATATAGTGTCAAAGAGACTGTAGGGTATAGAGTATAAACAACATTTCTATCAGTACATTCCCTGGTAATCGAACCCACAACCTTTGCGTTGCTAATGCAATGTTCTACCAGTTGAACTACAAGAGCACACAAGATTGTGAACTGTTCTGAAAGAGAGTGTGTTGGGTTTTGATGAATGTTGTGTGGAGGTTTGTTTCTCCACATTCAGATGTAATACACACACACACACAGTTAATGCTGACACAGCGGTCAGTGTCTGTTATGGGAATATTTGTCCTGTCAGTGTGCAGTCATCAGTCATTGCTCTGGATGGGGTGTGTGTTTGCTCATGCTCTAATCATGGCAATGACCTGTCGCCTTACACAAACACTGAGTGACTTCAGCAGAGCTGCTGCTTAATGAACTCGTGTGAGGTGAAGTTCAGGGCTTGAGTTTCAAAAACAGGTCTGATTGGCTCACAAGGTCCTTACCCTGAAACCACAGCGAAATCTGCAGAAACAGAAGACAGACGCAGTGCCAATCAGTTTCTGCTGCCGAGTTCACACTCACTTACGTTCACTCCAGAGTTTCTGTTCATTGGTTTTCCTGAAACTCAGGCACTGATTTGTTCTTGCTTGTCTGGACAAGCAGATATAATTACCTCTGAGAGAGTGTATGGTTAGTTTAAGCATACCTGTGTGTGTGTGTGTGTGTGTGTGTGTGTGTGTGTGTGTGAGGGAGTGTTGGTGTCCAATTTAGTCGGAAGTGTACAGACAACTAAGTTAGCATGTGAACCCTGTACTCTGTGTGATCAGTGTCTATGTCCGGTCAGACGGGAAGTTCAATGAGAGGCAAGTGTGTGTGTGCGTGTGTTGTTTCTTTCCTTTACACTGACAATGGGGAGGTGTGTCACAGATTGTCACACCACTGAAAAATGAACTTCCTGTTCACTTACAAACAGCAGGAAGTCACAATCTGAAGACTGTGTGTGTGTGAGCAAGCGAGAGAGGGACAGAGATGAAATACTAGCTTACAATTGCACTGCAGAGTTAGTTCACCCAAAAATGACACTTCTGTCATCATTTATTCGTCCTCACACGTTCCTTTCTTCCACAGAACACAAAAGCAGAATTTTATCTCAGGCACCATTCACTTCCATTGCATCTTTCAATACAATGAAAGTGAATAAGGACCAGAGCTGTCAGTCACTAATCTTGTGCTAAACAATCTCCTGTTGTTCTGTTGTGTATGCATGCAGAATATATGCATACTACTCACAGTATGCATACTACAAAATGCTTTGCTAAACATCTTCAGGGTCTCGAAACACAGTCAGTCATTAATCTGATCTGGTAGTTAAATGGTTAATTATGTCGTTTTAAGAACACATTCTATCACGTATCTACTACAGAACTGCAAGTATGTACTTTTTCTTTCTCTGTAGAACGCTCATTCATTCTCTGCATTTCCACACATTGTGTGCTTAGTTTATGACTCTTTCCACCTTTACGTAGTGTTACGGAGAGAGACAGAGAGAGAAATAGAAAACAAGCCAGAGGAAGACAGGCATACAGAGATAAAGAAGAATGAAAGAGAGAGAGAGAAGGAGGGGTGGAGGTGAAGGGCTGGTCACAGTATCACAGGGTGAACATCAGCACAGGGGGCCGAGGGTGGACTTCATTTTTCAGCCACTCTCCATTATCTGTCTGCCTCTCTCTCTCTCTCTCTCTCTCTCTCTCTCTGTCTCTCTCTTTCTCTAATACTTAAGCATTAAAGTTTGAGAGGCTGTGATATATTGTAAATAAAGTCACAGCTGAAGGGTGCTGTCAGGCATGATCACTGTTTGATCATTTTAACAACAAAAACAATAGTATTAAAGCTACAATCCGTAACCTTTTTTCGGTTTAAAGGAACAAAAATCAGTTATTGAACAATTTATTGAGCAAGTACGTGAGTGTTTATCACAAAGAAATTACCTCACCCTGATTCACAACACAGAAACATAAAACATACATAAATGTTATTTATTTATATATATATTTTTTTTACTGGTTCAGAATAATTATTTCCTGGTTCAGAATAATATAAGTATAATATTACACCAGTTAGTATAACTACCTTCTATCCTTCATCATCATTCACACTTGTTTCATTAATTCAGTTTCAAAGCGGGTTCAATGTTAATTAGCAAATGAAGAGATTAAAGTAATTTCTCTGTGTCTGAGACTACACGTGTGCAGATGAGAAAGAAGACTTTTATCATGACATTGAATCTCTGATCTACGTGCATGCATACACACACACTCACTCACACCACAGACAGACGCAGGGGCTGTAAACAGATTGATTATAATGAGAGACAGAATGACACAGAGTGAGGAAACGCAGTGTTTGGAGGATTGAGGTATGAGGCACCTCTTTCATTCATTAGCAGCACTGCCTTCATTACACTGTTAATATCATATCAGTGTCATTACACTGAAGCTGTAATAGAGACGGAGGTAAAGAAACACAGAGATGAGAGTGAGAGAATGAAACGCTTCAAATGCATTTCTATACTGTTAATTACCTGCCTGATTCTGTGTGTGTGTGTTAAACTGCTTTAATGCATGTATAACAGTTTGTGTGTATGAACGTTCGTTCTGTCTGTTGTGTGTATGAGTGTGTGTTTGTAACAGGGATGAAAAACTGGCCCACTGGGAGCAACAAGAGTTTCCCCATGGACCAGTCGACTTGTGGACCGGATGTCCAGATCCAATTCAAGTGAATGCTGGCTGGGAATCACAGTAAGTGACGTGTTTAAAATGGTTCAAATTAAAAATGTGCCTGCAGCTAAATAAGATTAAAATAAACAGACGTGTCACTGTATAATATTCTGAAATATACTCTTACTTTTAAAAAAGCTGTTCTTTTTAAAAGAGTCGTAAATGTTTAATTCAGTTTCACATTTGTAAAGTTGACGGTTTATACTGTTTGTTATAATACTAGATTTGTGTCATTATGTGCACAACCACTCAAAAATCTGGACACACTAGACTGAATTGATGTTTCTCATCTTCTCAACATTTTGACCTTCAAGCTAACTGTAAAATATGAAAAACAATATAATAAAAATGGATAAAGCAATGCATGTAAAGAGATCTTTATTATAGCTGTGTCTTTGTGAATGTAAATGTTGCAGGGCTGGTAAAGTTGTGGTCTAGTTTTTGTTAACATTAAAAATGAAAACACACACACACACACTCCTGTCAGCTGTTAACCAGATGCTTCTCAATGCAACACACATGTAATAATGTTACTTGAGTGATGACTGTGTGCATGTGTGTGTGTGTGTTTGTAAGAAATGCATACAGAGAGAAAGCTTTAGATCTTCCTGTAATTTCACACACATTTAATACAAACACACAGATCTGCAGTGATTGTCTGGATACAGACAGATGTGGATATAAAAACATTTCTGTGAGAATGGAAACATAAATCAAACTGAAACGTGACCGATGAGGAGCAAACCAGAAGAAAGAGTAAAAAACTGAAACGATGTGCCTTCTCTCTCTGATACCATATGGATAACATTCTCACCAGCCTAATGGTAACTGAACGAGCTGCCTAGAAATATTCCCTCTCTCTCTCTCTCTCTCTCTCTCTCTCTCTCTCTCTCTCAAACACACACCTCAAACACACACCTCAAACACACACACACAAGAACTTCTGCAGCAATCTCACATTTCTGACACAGGTGTTTGCCATCCTGTCGGTTATCACACACACAGGAATGCTTTGCCCTGTAGTGTCTACATGTGCTTGTGTGTGTGTGAGTCTGAAACACTTAAGCCAGCATTCCATTCTAATGTCGCCGACACAAGTGGAACCAATTTTGAGAGTGAACTTGATGAAACGTAAATGATAAATGTTGATAAAATACTTTACAAATAAACACCACCAGTCTGAGGCATTTAAGAGGACCTGTGCAGGTTCCAGTAAAACTGGACTGGGACCCTCACACAGCAGGTGTCCTCCATCTCAACACCTCATGCTTGTCCTCTGTCTGTCCTGACTTTGACATCTACATGACCTGACCTCTAAACCTCAGGAGGACTGCGTGCAGAACCATCACTTGTACAGATTGTTCTAAGTGCGTTTACAACAAAACAATTGATCTAATATTGGGAATACCTCCACTTCAATAAGAATAATGTAAGCAGGACATAAATTGTGTGACTAAGGCCCATACCAGAAAACCTTCAGTTCAAGACAGCAAGAACATGAGAGGAGATCATGAAAAGATTACAAAGAAAGAGTGTTAAAGGTATATAAAAGTTAAAGCTGCAATCTGTAACTTTTGCCTCTCTATTGCCATCTCTGCCAAACTGACATTTCCCGGAAAATCAGACCCGACAACTCAAATTATAAATCATTATTATACTAACTTATTTACTGAATGATCAAAGATGTATCTCTTTTGTAAAAACCATTCATTGACTCAGCTCATTTTTCAGAAACAGTGTGTGTGTCTGCAGGAGCAGAACTGTGTATCTGTCACATGCTCAGACTGACCTTCCAACTCACTTTTTAATAATCCCTAGAAGTTTAAAATAACTTTAAACTGAGACTATGTTTAATCTCCCATAATGCACTTCCACCAGTAGCCTAATACAGAGAGAGAGAGAGAGAGAGAGAGAGAGACAAAGAGAGAGAGAGTAGGTGAGTTATGGCTGATGTTCTGGTGTTTCCCCGGCACATCTGCATTATATAAACACCAACCCCCCGACACACACACACTCACACACGGCTGTATCTGTTTTTGACCTCACTGTAAATGCTCATTCAGATTAGGAAATCCTCGCCCCACTTTATATAGCATTTATTTTCATTTACAGACAGCCAGTGTGTGTGTGTGTGTGTGATAGATACTCTGCTCGTTCTGTCCATGTGTGTGCTGTGGAGTGTGTAACCACACAGCAGCCTCAGTTAAATTCCACTTTTTATCCACACATCATCAATACATGCAGCACACACGACAGACTGAAAGCTCACAGCCGCCACCGGCCCCTGAAGCCCCCGAGTGCTCACAGTAACCTTCAGCTACAGCTGAAGCCGCATTCACCCTCCTGCACATCTGCAACTCCTGCAGGGTCAGACACTCTGATTGGCTGAGCTCTTTCCCATCAACCAATCAAAAATCAGGATGCTGAAAGACAGGCACGTTGACGTTGTGCGACATGTCTATAAAACCTTAAAACATTTTGAGATTTAATATTTATAATATTCATATTTAACACAAAAAAGATGAAAAACACAAAATATAAAGGTATAAAAAAAAACTAAGAAGAGCCTCACAAGGTTTTATTCCCTAAATAGCAATAAAATAAAATGTTAAATGTTAATAAAAATGTTATCAAAAGGATAAAATAGCAATGTTTCGATCAATGGAGATCTATGCCAGACGATAATTAATATTTATAATTATGAATATTTCTGATTCTGATTTTGTTAATATATAGTTTTAGCATAAAGGTCTTTGTGTCCATCTTAAAAACCATTCCTTTAATGCATATCATGTACGAGAATAAATGTACATACAAGAATAAACATCATCTTACTGTTTTCATCTGCGATTATTAATTATTGAAAGCATTTGATTGTTTAAAGTCTTATAACTTGGCTGACACGTTCATCATTTTTCCTTTATTTAGTGACACTCTATGAAGACACAAAGATCTGTGTGTTTGTTTACAGCTGTGTGTGTCAAAACTCCGGTTACATTCCGAGCGAGGTCACGGCTGGGTCATGAAGGGGTCAGAGGTTCGAGTGTGTGTGAGCAGAAGAATGTTAGAGGCCCTCTGCCCATCAGTCTGCAGTGAAGGGAGGAACAGACCGCAGGGTGGGCGGAGGTGAAGGATGGGAGTTCGGGGTGAAGGGGAGGTGAAGGGGCGCTCAGGGAAGGTCAAACTGTGGTCAAATACAAAACACACACACAGTGGAACCCGTCGTCCAGTTACCCTCCATTCCTACTCAACACAATTTCCTTTTCACAAACCTCTCTCTCTCACACACATAAAGACATAAAGCCCTGGGGACTATTTTTAGTTTCTGAGCAGGAAGAAAATGCATGCATTAGGCCTGCACGGGTATGTGGGTGGCATCTCGCCCTCCTCTCGCCCTGTACAATGACGCCTGAATCCAAATGAATGGGACGTCTGAACGCAGAACACACATCCTAAACTGGGCTCAATGCACAAAGCACCGTCTTCTCTTCCAGACTGGCACCTAGCAGAAGACCCCTGCTGTCCTGAACACCCTCAACCACCCATAATTTGACCCTCCAGCTCCAACGGCTAAAAAATGAGACTGATCTCTGACCTGGCGACGTTCTCTCTCTCTCTCTTTCTGTGGGTGCAGATGAGGACCCACAAATCAGGCGTTCTGTGCCAAGCGTGTGTAAGGAGGAGGCCGAGATCCTGCTTTACTGGCACACTCAGTATTTATGCTGCTTCTCTGCCATGTTAATCAGGATTAAGTGTACCTGAGTGTGGAGTTGACATGTAACACCTTCTTAATGTGCATGCGTCACTTAAGAGGATGCGAGTAGTATCTGTACTTTGCCTCTCGTCCTGTGTGAGCCTATTGGTAATGTAAATGTGTATTTCAGTAATACAGCTAAATAGGAGGGTTTCGGTTACCAGCCTTTTTATTTAAATATGAATTCCATGTCTGCAAAACAAACATGTTTAATGAAATATTGATAACTAACCGATATTGAATTGAAACCATAAGAATTAAACCACCAACTTGGTCACACACACACGCACACACCCATATATGACATACACATGTATATATTGTATATGTGTGTTTAGTGTTTACAGTATCTATACACACAAACACACACAGCAGCTTTGTTACACATACTAACCAATGCTCATAAAACAAAATTTCTGCCATTGGAAATGTATTTGAAGGTTTTTAATTCACAAAACGATGTATTTTGTTGTATAAAAACAGAAATTACAGACAGTAACTCAGTTTGGTTGTGTGTGTCCCATAAGAACTTGCTGAGTTGATATTTGTGTCTCCGCTGGATGAGCATTAATGTGTTTCATTGTGATTTTGACAGTAAAAATGACGGTCTTTTATTGTTCCAGTCTATGAGGAGCAATATCTTCATGTCATCTCTAATGTTCTCCACACTCTGATGACAGACAGCAGAGAACAGAAGAGGAAGAGTGAACCCTCAAAACGTCTTCTGAGAGTCCCAGCTAAAAATTTTAAATTGTAAGAACGTTTCCTTAATGTTTTATTAAATAAAAACATTAAAAATGTTATTTTAAAAGTTTTAGAACCTTCAAAGCATTGTATTAACATAATTGCTTGGTAATAGGAACATTATTTAAATTTCTGTAACACAATTTCTGTAAAACGTTCCACTAACTACATAAGAATAACTTTTTGATATACCATATATAACATTATGAAAATGTTTTACTAACATTACTGGAAGAACATTTTATGATGGCTTTAAAATAGCTTTTAGAGAACAATAGCCAACGTTCTGAGAACGTCCGCTGTTAGCTGAGGAGGGAGAGAAAAATTTGACTCTGAGTTCCATAATTGTTGTTTACCTCTCCATGTCCTCTGATCTAACAAAAATCTGTCATCTGGTGTGTGTGTGTGTGTGTGTGTGGTTTATGTATGCCCATGTTTAAGACATTCTCATCTCTAGCAATCATATTTATGTTTTTACTTCAATCATGTGAAAAATTACATAAAGCTCTCTCACACACACACCCCTCCGCAGGTGGTCTCTTATGCCACTGGAAGGGAATACACACCCTCGCTCTCACATCCCACCGTGTTACGCCAACAAAACTGAAGACAAAAGCATTTTCATTACAGAAATCCTTTCTGCCTCGGAGACGCACACCTTTACACACTTGTGAGCAGCACACACGCCCTATAAACCAGACAGACAGGAGCCAAACACAGACAGAAAAGCATCCACACAGAAGCTAAATCCCTGTTCACACACAACACTGAACACACACATTTTAGTGACATCTCTGTTGCGTTGACATTTGTTGGTATAATGCATTTCAATCACAGCACCACTGAAAGAGCAGTTTTCAGAAGCTCTGCTGAAATAATGTCTCAGATAGAGAAGACACAACACACTCAGTGATGGAGACCCTGCTGTTCACCTGAGGCTGGATCACAGACTGCTGCCTGTTTAACAGCAACTCATTTGTTGTTGTTGTTTTTTATTTGATGTTGTCGTGTTTACATGTCAGATTTGCGTGAGAAAGGAAGCAAACAGCGATTCGGAAGCTCAACTGTACAAACAAACACGCAAACATTCCCAGTTTTACTTTCATGCAGATTCAGGATCAGGAATGCATTTTTTTTAGACTAACATTAATGCATTAAAACATAAATCAGCCTATATATCATCTACAAACATGGATCTATTTTTTTTTATTTTAAGTCTATTTCAATTTTAATTCTATTTGTCGAATAAATGGTTCAGGGGACAGAAATGATACGTTCCTTTAATCCAATAATACAAGCAAAATGAATTACAAATATAATTATATTTTTATAGGGATATAAAATCATTTCGTGCCTTCTGCAGCAAAACCAAATGAAAACTGCCTGTAAAAAGACAAAAACCAAAACAACCGCAGAGTTTGAGTTTCTTAACCAGCGAGTCAAATGCAGGAGAAGTTTCGTCCAACTTTTAAAATCACAAATTAATCCATTAAAATCCGCATTTAATACATTAACATTACAAAAGAAAAGTTATGAGTTATGACGCAGTAATTTGTAATAAATATTATACAATACAATACAGAAAATAATGTTTTTAAACTACGCAGTCAATTTGTATATCGATTACAAATTTAAAAAGCAGGTTAAACTGTGCGATTAAAATAGATTCATATAAATACAAAATGAACATTTTAATAATAATAATAATAATAATAATAATAATAATAATAATAATAAAAATGACAACATCCAAACCTCGGAAAACTCTCGTTTTGATATATTTATATTTATATATTTTTTATGGACACACACCCTAAAACCATATTTTTAATACTCATAAGGCAGGAAAACATTGTCGTACAATCTATCAATATAATGCAAACATTTTCTCGGGTATCAGACGACTTTTTAACTTTATTTATCGATACCAAACCACACTGCAGATGCAAACAGACTTGCGCGTTATTTGATTGAACATTGTCTGGTTAAGATCAAACTAGCGTGTAAATATTCGCTCATTGTGCTTGTTTATTTGCTCAGTGAACAAATAAAACCCATATAATCTTATTTGCCTCATTTTGATGCTGTTTTAAATGCATCAGAGTGTTTTTTCAGGGGCTCTTCACACGGCCGGCGTCCCACATCAGCACGTCACACTCCGGCCTCAACTGCGCCACCTGCCGCTCATTCACCTCCACTGCAGCCCGACTCTCAATACAAGACAAACAACAGCCAATGCATCAACTTCATGATTTCCTAACTTCACAAGACAGACATTTAAAAATTGCACTTTTGTAATCCGCAACAGTGTTTGAGGCAAAGGCCCAACACATATTTTACCCCTCGGCTTCATTAAGAGACTCATAAATATTTCAGCTCTCAGAATAGCGGATTGTCAATACATCAGAAGTGACGGACACTCTTCGCTGCTTTCTGATATTCTCTAATGATCAAGCAGACACGACTCTGATTTATTGTTTCCGACAAATGTGTCCGGATCTTTTTGGCTGTTGATGGACGAGGTTATAAATAAAAGCTCTTTCTGATCTACTGTACGTCTACTGTACGTCTACTGTACGTCTACTGTACGTCTACTGTACGTCTGCTGTACGTCTGCTGTACGTCTACTGTACGTTCCTCTTCTCACCTGGACGATAATAAATGATCCTAAAACAGCTCTTAAATACATGTGAGGTTCAATGACAGGCCCTGAAATGCAAAAACGTTTTGATGGTGCATTTAAAATGACATCCGCATAGAGGATGATGTTAACTTTAATCGTTCAATTCATCTCAGCCTGTTTATGTTTATTGAGGCATATGCGGACAACTTGCAGTGAAAAATAACTAATGAAATGCGCATGAAACTCTTTCTTTAGTGAAGATATAATGTAGCCAAAATGAAGAATTAACCAAAATGATTTAACTTATTTTGAGTATTTTTTATGTTTAGTATAAACCATAAGTTATATTTAAAGAATAAAATACAGAATAGCAATTAAAACAGTTTGGCATTGATTTGTTTCAATTGAACAGCTGAAATGAAAGCACTAAAATAACCAAAAGTTATAAACTTTACATCTTCTCATCTCATTTCGACAGGTCTGTGTGAATGACAGAAAACAAAGTGAATCATCACCTCGTCATTTGCGCTATTTAACATTCACCTCGCACATTTATTTCGGGAATTTTTCGGGAATCGGATGCGATTATAATCATCATACAGGAGAGATGTCACGTTATTTACCCTCGTATTTAACACGCACCCACAGCCCGACAAATACCGCGTCAGAGACACGATAGAAAAGACGATCCGTCTGCTTTATTGTGGGAATTATCTTTAAACTTGCGTCCCATAAAAATAAAGCACGGGCTAATTATTGCTCGGATGGTGACAGAGAGCTCATAAGGTTCAATTATTGTCGGAAAAAGCGCTTACAACACGACATTGTGTTGAAATGGGGTGAGAATTTACTTTCTGTCGTTTTACAAACAGCCTCGGATGGTCCTTTAAAAGAAATGCAGATGCATTTACTGCCTGTTTGACGAGATGATGAAAAGCATTTTTAATTCTCTTTCTATGGCTTTATAAGTGAGACGGGAATAAAGGTCCGTTTTTGGGTTGAATTAATGAAATGTTAAAAGCAGCAGCAATATTAAACACAGACGATCATTTTACTGCTTCTTTTAACCCCGTTTTTATCTGAAAAAACAAGCGCATCCTCCAATATGCATTATGAAGATAATAAAAGAGCGCCAATGGGAACTTAAAATGAAGAAGCAAAAGTAAATAACGGGTTCAAATGAATTGTGCATCCTTCACATGCATTGCATCTAAAAATATCACCTATAACTTTACTGGAACCGTTCAAATGTAATGCAAGAAAAGAAAGATCAAAAATTCAGTCTAATAATTCATTGCTGGAAATCTGCAGCGGATTTATGATCTGCTAGGTGTCCGACAAAAGCTGAAGGTTAAAACAGAAACAGGGACCCGAGGGCCGGACTCTGCGGCTGCAGGTCGCGCCTTCCGCAGGGAGGGAGTTACAGAGAGCCGCGGAGAGACCGCGGAGGACGGAGCGGAGTGTGATTATTACACGGATGACAAAAGGAGGAAGAAAATGATCACGATGCGATCTCATTGAAGGAGGAAGGTGATGATGATGATGTTTGGTAAGTGTGATGCGTCCCTACAGCTACGATTACATCCCTGAAGTTTATTTAATGACAATATAACGCTGCTTGTGAGTTGGATCATGTCTATGTAGTCTGCATTTCTTTGCTGACCCTTTATAAACAACTGCTGAAAGTTTATATTGCTCTAAACATTATGGTTATTACTGGCATAAATCTATACATTAGATTAGAAATTATGAAAGCATGAATTTGTATACTCTCTCCTTTTTAATAAATTGTTTAAATATGAAAATAGGAGATTGAAATCAAACTGCTGGGGGACTTATAAAAGTGAATGATAAAAGTTAAACTGATGTTAAAGTTACGAAATTAAAGCTTTAAAAAATATGTTAAACATACTTTAATGTCATTTTCAGTGTTGTGTTATGGCCTCATAAAGATGCATGGGTTCAAAATGACTCAAACATTCAAAGCAAAAAGTAAATGATACAGTAAATGAATGATATTGTAAATTTACTGTGTTTTACTGTGACACAATACATCTTCATATTTCTACCTAGCATAATAATTTACTTGTTTCAAACTACTTTAAAATCAAAACTGCTTTATTCTCACTGAAGGAATACATTTCACAATCTCTAGATGGCAGCCAGTATATGAAATAATATATCTGATAATCTGATCTGAATATATATATATATATATATAAAGTCTGATATATTTTGGATCTTGTACTTTAGCTCAGTAAAGCAGCAGTCAAACACACTGATTTATAACGCTGACTGTGAAAAGCAAAGTGAATTTTAGGGGCGTCTCCTTCAGGCAGGTACTGGCAAGTGATGAATCTTAATCCCACCCATCTTAACATAACTGATATTACCAACATCAATGAAGAGGAAAATATTCCCTGAACAAAGATAACGATCCCTCGGTTTAAAACAAGTGCTTGTGAAAAAGCATACAGCTCAATAACTCTCAGAACAGAGTCATGGCACAGATCTGAGAAGATCCTGCATGGCTTTCATTTTAACTCGTGTTGGAACATGAGGTGGACGAGAAAGCAAAACTGAATTGAAGAAATACGACGCATACCCGTCTCCTTTTGTGAGGCGTTTGAAAACCGTCAGCCTGTGAGACTCAAGACTATAAAGCCCTGATATTCAGACGACCTCGAACCCTCCTCACTGCACATTGTAAATGCTGCATTCTGTGAATGGCATTAGAGCTGATGGGAGATCAGTGAAATGACTGACTGTGTTTTACTTCAGAGTGAGTTAGCTTGACGCATGGTACCACAGAGAGAAACAATCTTCAACTGGAATCACATTTAAGGTATGGATGGCCCATTAGAGTGGATTCTCACTAATGTAAACACATATTCCAGACCTCAGACACACACAGGTTTGGGAAAGGATATAAAGCAGGAGAGACAGTGTTAACTTTGGAATATAATTAACTATTTCAGTTTTCTATGAACACAGAAAGTTAGTTACTATTTTATATAATTTCAATTATTGGTTAGTATACCGTTATATTTTGTCTCCAACACTGTAAATGTAAGTACAACAAAATTATCTGCCCTTAAAGAAAAGACACATGAATGTGATCAGATATAAAACGTGTGGTTTTGAAACAATTTCGTTTGAAGCCCATGTAAATTTCCATGGGAGTCCCATGTAAAACGTGGTGATGTGTTTCACGTATGATCACAATTTTGCACATGTGAAATTCATGTCTTTTCTGAAAAGGTGCATTTATTTAAATGTTTCTCCTGCTATTTGCTACTTTAAAGGACTGTAATTATTTGTTTTTTTTACAAAGACTAAAAATCATGCTAACACCTCAATTTCGTTTTGTTATTTGATCTGTCCATTGGTCACAAAGATCAAATCCAAACCTTTAAATAACTAATTTAAACAAAGTTAAATGGTATTAATGACAATTAAATTTCTACAAGGACCAGAAGACAAAAACACTGGGCTCAGATAATAACTTACATCACCCTGTGTCACTGTCCTCTCAACAAATCAAAACAGCACAAACACACATCACACAACGAGGCTCTGTGGTCGTGTTAAATTGGATGGTTCAGTCGCACCCCACCGTCTCCCCTTGAAATGGTTCGATTCCACCTGAGAGAGGGGTGATTTGGGTATAATTACCCACCTATGACGGGAGGGGGGGTCAACATCTGTGCAGTCTAGATTTGAGCGATAGCCACCGACGGTCCAACATCTTGACGCTTTATGGTTTCACGCGAGTCTGTTTACGAGGATTTTTCATGAATCTTTCACCCCAACTGCGACTGTCTCACCTCACTTCATCAAACGCTTATAGTCCTCATATTTTTCATCTTGCTCTCATCCAAACGCGTGCAGGTGTGTCTCGTGTGTACATTGGATGAGATGGAACCATTAGCAGAACCTCACACTGTTTCCACTTAGACACATAATGTCATCAAGCAGACAAAGATAAACCGCATGAACTCATTCACTGTTTTATAGACACATTTCCATACTAATTGCATTAGCATGCGTTTCACCTGATAAATATTCCCTGATTGGGAAATTCGAAGCGTTTTGCTATAGCTAAAGCTATTCCTTCCTGTTCTTTCTCTCTCTCTGTTTGGATGTGAATCACCTATTAAATCAAACATCATTTCCTTATATTTCTTGCAGAAGGCTGGATAAATCTGTTATAGACGACAGTACGCTCACACAACATTACCAACAAATAACCAATAATTTCAGCACTTAATATTCCACAGGGTTATAACAGAAGAAAAACACTATATGTGCTTCTCGCGCGCACACTCGCTATGGATTCCTTAATCTAGTTTATACAGTGATGCTATCTGGACTCAAATCCATGTCATCTATAAACAGAGAGAGAAAGTGGTAAAACGTTGGTGGAGCCAAACAGCATCAGACCCAAAATCACACGCTGTTTTGAGGCTTCAAAAGCCTGGCTCATATTTTTGGGCGTTTCATCTTTATGACCATTTAGGGAGCGAGTGTAAGATAAAATGTAATCCACTTTCCTCCGGGTTCAGGGCGCGTTCTCAGAAAGTGTGAGCCAGTGTAAATGAGAAAGTGACTCAGAGCGAGACCGTGAAACAGCCCAGCGAGATGAAACCATCTCTAATTACGCCTCTCTGAGAAAAAACTTTCCGCTGTTGTCCTTTCAGAGCTCAATTCTGCCCGAGACCGTTTCGAGCCAAATGACTTTCCACACATTTGGTAATTTACATGCAAGCTGATTTCAATATTTATTTTTGAACTCCGGAAAACCCAGTTCGGTTTTCTCACCCTGCTAATTCCCAACCTCGCACTTTCCACAAAGATCCTTTCAAAACTCAAAGACACTCCCACACGTATAAATTACAGACCATCACGGACTCAAACCTCAAAGCGCCGTGCTGTTTCTAGGGTGTAAATACGTCCCCACAGCTCAGACTCTGTCTGCTCTCTGGACCAAAATGAGGGATTTACAGCCTAAACTGTTAAAAATAAATCTGAAGAAAAGATTTATTGTGATGTGACACACTGTAATATTCCATTTTAGAATGAGACGTCACGGCTATGGTAATCACACTCAGTGTGTTTAATGACAAAAACACACAAAACAACTCTGTGATGTGCCAAGATAAAAAGACAAACTACACAGATGGCTAACTTGATTGTATGTTGCACCAAGCGGCTTCCTGTTTGCCTTATGTAATGATTTTAAGTTGCCTCTTATATTATTATATTGTATGACTCCAAACATTGGTGGACAAAAAAGGAACATAATTCAAAGTGTATATAAACATCTTTGTACAGTGTGGGCCAAGTTTATTGCAGGTTTATGTCTGGATTCTTTATGATCAGACACACAGCTGACTGTCGAAAGAAACACACTGTATGAAATTTCTCCGATTGTTCCCAGAAGAAAAAAGAACCTGGACTTCCTCGTGGAAACATCACTATAAATGACCTGAATAATGTCTTACTCAAAATCTGAAATGTGAGGGTAGGATTCAAAAATGGTTCGGCTAGGCAATGGACGTCAACAGGAAGTTCCAGTGAGGATGTGGACTGTATACAAGCATGTGTGTGTGAAACAGAGAGACAAGAAGAAGAAGAAAGAAAGGAATTTACGAGCATGTATTAAAGGAGAGAGGGGAGGAGCGTTCGGATTCTGATGCTGTACTGCTGCTTCTGTTAGTGGCCTCGAATGTCCAGAGTGAAAGAGGTGTGTGTGTGTGTGTGTGTGTGTGTGTGTGTGTGTGTGTGTGTGTGAGGTCTCAGTGGGGAGCCAATTAAAGATCTGAAAAGACGTGCCACATTGTCCAGCAAAAGGAAGTACAGCTGCCTGACCTTTAACCCCAGACTGGGTCATTTTGAAAGCATTCCCAGTGGACAACGTCACCTTCACTGCTACACATGTTTCAAGGATAACCTGTTATCAAACTCATGCTGTCTCACACTGGAACTGTTTACAGGAATGAACATCTGCCCTCCTGTGTCACAATATTATGCGTATCAAACACATGAACAGAAATTTGTAAAGGACTGTTTTGCAGAGTTTGTCACACCACCAATACAGAGCACGAGTCGTATGGACTCCTGTTATGATACTATTGCCCTTTCCTGAGCAAATCTGAGTCTGTCACACACTTAAAGCCTCACAGACTCGTATTAAGACAAATGTTGCAAAATGTTACAACCTGTTGTGCAACTCTGTAGACTGAAAACAAAATACCCCAAAAAGCGAAAGATATTTAACTAAGACAAAAAGTACATAATAAAAGCTAAAATGTAAAAAAGAGAAAAACAAAACAAATTTTTAACGGCTCTTAATTTTTTTTTCTGTTACGTGGAGAAAAATAGCAACATAAGTGTTCTGAAACGACACCAGGCAGAGCCTGAAAAGTTTATTTTTGGGTGAACTTTCTCTTTAAATATCAACTGTAGCTATCGCTGAGATTAAAATATAAAAAATCTTCTCTGTTGTGTCACCCAGTAAAGCAGAGAGAAGTAAACAAACCCTCCATCATCTGCAGAAGAGGATCAGCAGTGTGTGTCAGGTGAGAGAAATGTGCTGAGCAGCTGATCTCTGTGACACTGTTGATGTATTTTTACAATCGTTTCCAATGAAGAGCCATACAGACGTCTGAGAATAATTACAGCAATAAATAACCAGAAGTCATTTGGATAGAAATGCTCCATTTCAGACCTTATCCTGCTTTTCTGCTTCTTTTTTCCAACCACACATGGTGTGTGTGTGAGAGTGTGAGTGATTTAGTGTGTGTGTGCTTTTTTAATTCCTCCTGAATAGTTGATTCAGCTGAGGCAAGCTCAGCATCGCTGTGTGTGTGTGTGTGTGTGTGTGTGAGTGTGTAGGCTGATGGTGATTGTGATAGTGATTGTGTTCCTGGTAACTCGTCTGAATAGGATGATCATAAATCTGTAGGCAGAGATTTAGGGAGCTCTCGGCCCAGTGCCCAGCACAGTCTCACACACACACAGACACACAATCCGTCAGGCCGTAAATTTTTTTCAGAATCCTGATTCAACGTAGCATGTCTGGCTAAACTCCAATTCTCTCTGTCTCTTGTACACTTTACCCCTCAGTTCTTACGCTACACTTAAAATACAGTATGTGAACATGCATGTGTGTTTATATATATATGTTATATATGTTATATATGTATATATGTGTTATATATGTATAAATTTTATATATACATTTTTATACACACACACACACACACACACACATTTATAGATATATTTTGTGTGTATACAAGCACAAAAACTATAAAGCAAAACCCATCACACATTTAATTTATACATTTACATTACATTTACTTATGTTCAACACATAGAAATGTTACAGAGTGTAACAGCATGACTAATATATATATATATATATATATATATATGACAATAAAGCAGAATCTAAACTAAGGAATATAATATGCATTTTTTAAACATCACATTTGCATGTTTTGCCTGGTTAATCTGGCGCTTCATTCATTAGTCGTCTGAATTCCAGTTCAGCTCCATTCTAAACTTTGATCTAAAACAGCAAACTGCTGTTTTATCATCTCTGTTCTCACAAACCCAAAGCTGATGATCGCAAAAATTTAACATGAACGATTACTGTTAAAACACTTAGTAACACTAGTAACATGCAGTAAATTAAGACCAAACGACTAGCTTTTCTTTCTAGAAAGTTTTGGTAAAAGAGTTTTGCATTTTAAGCTTTAATCTGTCGCTTCTTTTGGTTAAAAATAAACAAAAATCAGTTATTGAGCAAGTACAGTTTAACACAATCTCCTTATCTTACCCTGATTCACAACAGTAACTTTATAATAATGATTTATAATTTGAGCTGTTGGGTCCGATTTCCCAGTAAATGTCAGTCTGGCTTCATTTGACTTTACAACATATGTAAAGAAAAGTACATAAAGTAACCTGCAGTTTTATGTTTCAGACAGAGATGGTGACAGAGAGGCAAAAGTTAAGGATTGCAGCTTTAACTTGTACAGTAATGGAAAACCCCACGTCCGCCTGCTTTCTCCTGTAACCATCAGCAGCTCCACCTGTATAATAATGGATTCTGTTAGAAAGTGAAGAGCAGCTGACCTCTGCTTCAATCTCGTTCCATGGACACTTTATTTAAACCGGGAGTGTGGAATGATTTGCTTTTCTGTTTCCATTAGAACGGACTAATGTTGTTTTTCTGACATCCCACAATTCCTCACGACTGCATGCCGGGGACACCCACCCTAATGAATTCAATTTGCCCATTAAGATCTGTTACATACAGCACGGTCATTTTCAAATGCACCCCTTTAACTCTTTGCTGCGCAGAAAGTATATTAACTTGATTATTTTAGACTGTAAAAAATGAGCGTTTGTACCTTTAATAGAATCACGTACTTCTGGAGATGATGCTACATCATGATGGAAACATTAAAGTTTGTTAAAGTTCACCGCAGGTTTTAATATTGTGTAACTGTAGGTTTTCCTTAAACAAAAAATTACAGAAATAGTATCAAATGTTATTTACAGACCACACTGTATAATAATGCTTAAAATAGATAACACAAATAAAACTAACGTTAAACGGTAAAGCTAACATTCTCTGAAAATTCTCTTAAAGTTATTAAAAAACGTTTGTGCAGTTATGTTAGTAGAACTTTAATGTTATATATCATATCAAAAATGTTATTTTTAATTTCTTAGTTGAACGTTAAATAATTTAAAAAGTTTGATTAACGTTCTTATAACCAATAACAATAGCAATAACATTAATATAACACCTAAAAAACTGGACGTTCCTAGAACTTTCCAAATAGCATTTTTAACGTTGTTGTTACTTAATGGAAATGTTAGGGAAACATTCTTACAACCTAAAATTGTTAGCTGGGTTTCCTCCCTGTTAATTTCTAAAATCGTCTGTTTTCAAAGCGCGGCTCTCTTCTCGATTGATGTCCCCATTTTGTCTGACATTCCCTCCAGCGTCCCCTCACAGCGTTTAGTGTATCAGTGGCTGTGTGTGTGAGACAGCAGTCAGCTTCATTAATGAGGAGAGATGTGTTCAGGGTGGAACTCCGGGTTCCGCGGGGCCCCATCGGGCGGATCACATGACCCTAACGAGCAACCTGCCGTCTGAGGCCCCGCAACACTACTCACTCTCTGTCTCAGCCTCACCCCCGCACGGCTTCTGCTTCACCTAACCAGCAGAGTTCATCCAGAGGTCACAGCCATGCCTTCCACTTCCTGTGAGCAGGGAGCGAGTGAGAGAGAGAGAGAGAGAGAGAGAGAGAGAGAGAGAGAGAGTAGGGGTGTTTAAAGTGGACAGAAGATGGAGATAAGCGTGCTAACCCAGAGGCTGGGTATGAAATGAGAAACGTGAAGGAGGGGAGGGTAAAAAAAAGAGGCAGAAGAGAGGGAGAGAAGAGAAAGGGAATTGTATAAAGAGATAAAAGACAGACTGTCAGATCAAAGATGAAGGAGGAGGAAAACCTTTAGTGGGAGTGATCAGATCTGAACTGTAAAAATGAGAAAACGAGGGAGACTGCTGAAGAGGGGCTTTCCAAATCCTCTGCTAAACCCTGAGCTGTAAATCATGTCCTGGATTCACACACACACACACACACACGTTTCCTTATCTATCCAAATGCGGACATAACATAGACTTCTATTGTTTTATACACAGCTAGTTATGAACGCACTCTAACCCTGACAGAAAAGTTTCAGCATTTTTACAATTTTTAAAAACTGTATTTACTATATTTTTATAGCGCATTTACAAATGAGGAGGTTTTCTTTAGATCTGTCAGTTTTTGCTGATGTTTCAGTTCAAATTTTGTCCACAATATATGGTTAAGTAAACCGCCCCACACACACACCTTTAAACTCTTTAAACACCTCTGGATTTTTAAAATGTCTTACTGCACCGCAAGAAAATGAACATGACTAACAGAAAATAATAATGCATTATTTCACAAAAAAATCTGATCAAAACAAATACCAGACAACTAATGTCACAACACATCAGAAAATTATTCATATCTGCTAATTCAACTGTGCCGTTGCTGTCCACCGACATTGATGTCACTTCCTGGAGGACTGATGTTATTTACAGCACATTCAAACCTGGAATATTACACACTACACTGACAGATTTTCAGTGGAGAAATCAACATCCGCTCATGAACATGTTACCAGTGAAATGATTTAAAATTCACCCCAATGTTTACCAATTATTATGACTTATTTAAAAACATTCATGACATAAACATCAAAAATGGTACCAGTTTATTAGAGTCATACATTCTAATATAATGTACAGTGGGAAAATTAAGTACCGCAAAACAAGTGTGACCCTGATGTCTTCATCTTATATCTGCTCTCTAAGAGACATTTAGGGCTCCTGTATGACATATGAGCAAATATAACACAACATCTTTATTGATATTGTTTTTTGATGCTGCAGAAAGTCAATTTTATTGGCCTGTTGCAGTGTTATATTACTTAACAGGATATTGTTTGATTTAGTCCTTTTTGTCATTATTTATTAATAGTTACAGAGAAGAGAGATGATCAGAAATGATGGAGAGATGATGGAGGGAAACAGCATGGAAAATGTCCCAGCTCTGAAACAACCAAATTTAACCACATATTTAGCCTCAAAACTGGCCCGTTTTAACAAAACAACAATCAAAGATAACAGACTGTATATGATACTTAGACAATATGAGGTCTACAACCTTTTTGAAAACTCTTGCAAAAATTCACCATGGTAACCTCAATGTCTGTCTAAATATCACATACTGTAATTTCTAAAGCTATAGCTACTACTGTAAAATCATAAAGAATTAATTATTGCATCTCCAAGTCCAGAAAGCTTTTTAAATCATGCTGTGATTTTGTATCATCTTAAAAATGTATGTTTTTAATTTTAATTTTTGTGGCCAATGTAGCTAATTTCCACAGTTTTATTATAACATTGCTAGTTTATAACAGGATTTTTCCATCGAACATTTAACACACGTTAAAATACAACACAATCAATTAAACAGTACATCACAAAACCATTATCTGCTTTAATTTCAGGAAAATGGTGGACATTATATATATATATATATATATATATATATATATATATACACACACTATACTTTTGGGGACATTTGGTTCCCATAACAGAGTTAATATCAGTAAACACACACAAACACTGTTTGTATGAATGTAAATCGGGTGGAAGAGCTGAATTTGTAACACTGGTGACAGTAATGCTAATGGCAGGTAATAATGGCCGCCCAGGAAGCGTCAGCATTAGCGAGGCCGCTAGCTGAAATATGGCTGGCGACGAAGATCTAAATCTGCTTAGCATCGATTCTGCTGCTTTGATGAAAATGCACACTGGACGTGGAGGGCTCTCTTAAATCAATTGAGCTCTTCAGAGTGGGACCCCGCGGCAATCTGACGGACATGCGGTGCACAGAGTCTCCAGACGGCCTAATCACGGCACACAGCGGTTAGCGACGCCAGCAGTGTTCGAGTTACACAGAGTTATTGCGTATGCATTGAACGCCACGCGTTTACCTGGCTAAGTGTTTTGGTGGGAGAGGCTAGAGAGAGTTTGGACTCTTTGGGGCAAAGGAAATGAGGTGCAGGGAGTCGTGCTGGCTGAGCGGTTGTTTGTGTGCGTGCGCGAGCGTGCAAGCAAGAGAAAGTGCCCCCAATTATCTGACCGTAGGAGTCATAAAATTATGAATGAAATATGGTAATCGCCCATCAAGAGCACAATTTACCGTGATTGATTTTTATAGAAGGCATTTTCTTGTTTAAACGACTCAGACATTTGAGCATCCGTATACCGTGAGTGCTAACAGATTCAGGAGTGTTATTTGTACCACAGTATTTCTCTCTCTTTCTCCCCACCAGCTCGTGACCTTTCTGTAACCCCTTCCATGACGGCGACCTCCGGGTGACCCCCGCGAAGAGCGGCAGAGGAGGACAGATGAGCTTCCTGTGAAAGAGGGGAGTTTAGGAACGCCAAAAAGAGGAGTGTAACGCCGGCCAGACGCCATTGTCTCCACGCTTCCCCTCACACCCTCTCCATCTCACTCCACACACTCTCACACACACTCACACAGTTTATACCTGAAGTCATTTAACCAGCCCATTAATTTTAACTCCAGTTGTAAAGGGCACATTTTCAGTGTCTAGTGTTACAGAAAGACATACGCTGCCCACTCTCTAAATATTATATCAAATGGCAGTGCAGACACACGGGGGAATTATACACAGCAGATGAATTGAAGGTCTGTCTCACACACTGTTTCACAGCAGCGTCTCAACAGAGATCAACTTCTGTGGGAGACCGTGAGGTTTGTTGTTAATGTGGAGGCCGTAATTTGTCTGTAACGATCGCAAAAGGTCACACGCGTACAAGCACGCTCCCGTTTGTTCATATATAAACACACTTTGGCTTTATATAAAGTTTAGCAGGAAGAAAGAAAACAATGTACAAAAGATTCTTTTGATCAGTTTTTTTCTTTTTTTGAAAGCAAATGGAGATTGTTGGTTCTTGGAAATCACCAAGTCTCAAACAGTGCTCAGCTTGCCAGGAAAGTAAGAGACAGAGATTTCAACATGAACTCACATATTTCTCATCAAATTCTCATCAGACAGATTATCTGAGCTATGCTATTAACCAATTTATTATTTAAAGGGATAGTTCACTGAAAAATGACAATTCTTCCAGCATTTACTCACTCTCATATCATTCCAAACCTGTATGACTGACTGACGTCTGAGGAACTCAGAAGAAGATATTTTAAAGTATGTTGTTAACCAAACAGCAGTGGCACCCATTGACTTCCATTGTATGGAAACAAAACCACTTCAATAGTTATATTTCTCAAAATATCTTCTTTTGTTTTCCACAGAAAAAGTCAAATGACTTTAAGGAAAAGAGATTAAGGAGAAACATTTCAGAAAGTTGACATATAAACGTAACAAATAACACGTTTTTGCATCTAACAAACCTGCGAGCAATATAATTTTCCTCTTCCTGGAAAATTATATGTAAATAAATAAATATATGAAAATTATTATTGTATGATACACAAAAAAGAAATTTTACAGAAATTTATGAGCTACTTTCCAAATCGCCAAATAAAAAGTTTTCTGTGATTTTCCCCATTTCATTTAAAACTATTTATTTCAGATTACCCGTAAATGAAATTTGCTGATTTGATGTTGCCTGTTGTAAGAACTCATTAGAGCCTCTGTGTCAATAAACAGTGTTATTTTAAAGCAGTCGTGTTGTAGCGTCTAACAGTGATGTTAAATCACTTCACGTCCCCGACCGGCTGATTGACTTGAAGCTCAATTAGAGAGGAAGCTGTTAGTCCCCTGAGTGGCCTTATGTAAATCAGAGCCTCAGACAGTCCAGTGTGTGTGTGTGTGTGTGTGTGTGTGTGTAGAGTATGTGTGCAAATCAAGTGGTGTGCCAACATGAGTGGACTAATTAATCAGGGACTGTGTGTGTAAATGGTGATGTTCGTGTTGAAACACATTCTAATTATCTTTGTCCTCCGTCTCTGTGTGTTTAAGTGTGTATGCAGAAGTAGAGCCCATTTTCAGGTGCATTTAAGTGTGTGTGTGTCTGTGTGGGTCTCGTCATGTGGGTTTGTTTGCCTCATGTCTAGTCGTTTTATCTTAGTCTCATCTACAAAATGGCTGCCCGTTTCAAACAGAACAATGCAGAGCTAACATCTCCCGTCAAATGTAAAAACACACACACACACACACACACACACATACACGTTTACTTATCTAAATGGGGACATTCCATAGACTTCTATTGTTTTTATACACAGCTAGTTATAAACAATATAACCTATTTCACACTCTAACCCTAACAAAGAATCCTTTTGCATTTTTACATTTTAAAAACATTTTTATCGTGTTTTTACAAATGAGGACGTCCCCAAAAGTAGGTTTTGCTCAGATTTTTCACAGTTATGCTGACTTAGGGGTACAAATCTGTCGCCAGTATATGCTAAAGTAAACACACACACATAAACTACTGCAGCTCCACTTCTTTTGGTCTAAATTAAACGGATCTTATCGCCTGAAATCTGTCTAAACTCTCGCTTTATACTGCACAGGATTATTCAAACCCGAGTCTCTTTTCTCTGACCTCTAACCAGTTGTTATATTTATGAAGGGAATTATGGGAAATCCAGGCAACACTGACTCTATATTAAGAGCGTGATCACATTAAAACAACATTAACAACAAACAGGTGCTTTACTGTGAAAGTTTTAAAGCTGCTGTCAACAAGCCATTTATTCTTTTATCATTAGCGTTTAATCCACCAAGGTCAAAGCGCTTGTAAAAGCCACTTTAAACGGATTTGTCCTTCTGAAACTCTACCGAAAAACAACAGCGGAAATATATTTAAGACTTTAAATCTGCAAACAACCTTCCTGGAAAAAACTGCTTAACCCAGTGTGGTTTGTTTGCTGGTTTTTGGACACTTTTTAACTGGTCAGGCTAAAAAAAAACAACCAACAGATTAAACCATTTGGAGCAATAGCATGACCAGACTGGAGACCAGCTATAATCGACAAGAGATCAGCAGAAAACACTTGCAATAAACAAAGTTAGATGTGAGAATTTCACAGCATCATTTGTGATGAAGGTGGGTGAGTTTGCGCCCCCTTGTGTTCGGATATTAACACTAAAAGCTTCTGTGAGACTATGAAACTACTAAAATACAACAAAAAACACAAACATTTTTATCAGCCACAAAACTGTCAACCCACGTTTTATTATCAGTGCTGAAATGACAAACAGAGCATAAACTGAAATGTTCGATTTGCCCATCAGCTGAACGTAAACTCTTACGCACTTTCACGAGTTGATTAAATTGTGTACTTCCGGCATATGCTTTAGTAATTAAGAGAGATGTTAAATATTGCGTGTTTTATCTGGTAATGTCTGGAACAGCTTGTGTACGTGAATCTTTATATTGCTCACTGTCACACAGTCTTCTGATGGTCTAATGTTTCTTTCTTTGTAAGTCGCCGAACAAAATAAGTGAGGATTAAGACTACAGGAACTAGTCTGAACAAACAGCTACATTATAGTGGAAAATAAACACCCACACACCTCTGCAGAAACTCACCTCCCCAGTTAACACACAGATACCCGCGCCCGGCTGATCCCCGAGTTTTTTAATGGACTCTTGGAGACCGAAGTGCCTCCTGGCCTGCCAATTAAAAACCCAATAACAGCCTATTAAATAATACATGGGCATTATTTAGTGGCACAATTAAACAACACGCGATGGTATAAATCCAGACGGGCAAAAGCCGCAGACACCCCAACCTTTCATTTAGATGGTGAAGCCACAAAGCTCCGGGTCCTAAAAGCTGCCCTCACAGCTGAGTGCCAGCGGTGACCAGACATACGCCCGTTTAAATCGCTGTAAAACTGCGTCTCTTTTTAATGGGGCGTTCCGGGGCCTGTATGATATATGGAGAGAGAAATGATTAATCTTTTTTTTTGCTCTCGCTTTTATTTTACAGGGGCCAATAAAGGTGTCTGTCATAAATTGTTTGGAGATCTCGTGCTCTTGGATGGTCGGCAATAATGAAGCGGCAGAGTACAAGACGAATAAATCTCACCCACACACAAACACACACGCAAACAGACCCCGAAGTCCCACAAGCACCGTGATGTAACAGCGCTGAGATATGAGCCAGCATATTTACACATTAATTTTGCTTTTGAATGAAGCTCCACTCTCACAACAGATTTACACGCTCACCAAGTTTACAAGAGTTTATCAAATGACCGTTTTTGTCTCTGCGGACTGCCAGACTGTGACACAGATTCAGAGAGTGAGGACACACGTTCTCTCTCTTGTACACACCTCATGATTTACTTGATTGGGTCAGTCATTGAGTTTGTTTATGTACAGCAAAATAATCCAAAATCATTTAAAAAAAATGATAAAAACCTGTTTTAACATGCAAATCAATACAGATGACAAAACAGTTGCATACAAAAAATCTGGGCCTTCCTCTCTCTCTCTCTCTCTCTCTCGCTCTCTCTCTCTCTCTCATTTAGAAAACATGGATTTGGGTAAGATTGGTGCTTAAATTTAACCCAGTAAACATTTTCCTCTGTGCACATACACACACTCTTCCAAACAATGTTCGATGCTCTACATTCACATTTAACTGTAACATAATTGGCTCATAACATCACTGACTACACAACAAAACAACGTTTGCACAAGATTTTAGATCATTTCAGTGATCCTCTAATCACAGCGTTGGGTGAGGAGGACAGAGGGGGGTGGAGGTCAGCTTTGGTGAAATTTGGAGGTCAAGAGTCTGACAGGTCACACTGGCCTATATCTGCCAGCACGTGTCACCTTCTGAAACGCAAGTCAATACATGTTCACAATCTGAAGTCATTAATGTCCTGAAATCACTTTCTAAATTCTCTCTCTCTTCCCTCTCCTCAATGTTTTGCTGGATAACACTTAAAATATATACAGAAGTATTAAGTGAAACAACTGCATACACCATAGACCCAATGGCATAAGATTAAACCTTCTTATATTGTATACAAAGTCAGTGACACACACACACTTCAGTCTCCACACTCTCTAGCGAGAAGCATCCCACAGTTCCATGATAGTATTTTAATCAATACTAAAGCTTGGTGGTTCTTTGACACAAATCAGGGAAATTAAGTTTAGCAGGCTGTTGAGACGCTAATGGCACTCCAATGTGGCACTGTGGCACAGCCTCGGACACAGAGGTAAATCATGTGTGTGTGTGTGTGTGTGTGTGTGTCTGTGCCGGGGGATGACAAATGCTTGCGTGGTCATTTATCCAGCTGTGTGTGTTTAGAACAATATTATAACAAGTGCCTCACAGGTTTAACATTATGCAAATCATGCATCCAGTATAATGTAAACATATATTGATTTGTTTCTGGTGGCAAGCCCTGAGTCAGGCTTTATAAAACATCACTGAAGTATTTATGATGACAGTGTATTCTGGCCTGTAGGTGGATATGACAGGCAAATAGTGCCAATCAAAACTATCATTTATTTTCGTGTATGTAACGTGGCAGACTCAAAACTGATCATTTCAGCCAGCTGAGCATTTCACAAGATTGTCATTGACCTGCACTCTTAAAAATAAAGGTTCTTTAAAGGTTCTCACAGCAATGCCATAGACGAACAATTTTTGGTTTCCCCAAAGAACCATTAAGTCAAAATTCTCATTAAGTCAAATTAATAATTTCTTTCTTTACCTTTTTATAGTCTAAAGAACCTTTTTCCACTACAAACATCCTTTGGTGTAACAAAAAGGTTCTAGAGATGTTGAAGGTTCTTTTTGGAACCATACAGCCCAAAATAGTTCTTCTATGGCATTGTGTAGCACCTTATTTTGTACCACAGAAAATATTTCAAACAGTCCTGCAGCCAAACCACAGCCAACAAGAGGTCAATATGAGTGTCTTTGTTATTCTGAAAAAATGAATCTTAGAAATAATAAATGGGTAATGGGCGACTTTTAATAATAACATTACCAAACATTACAACATAACATTACCACTACTGTCCCACAGAATCAACTGCAAACTGTGAATGTTACAACACATTACACACATCCGAGATTAACACACTCCTATCAGCAGCTGTAAACATTAGCAGAAGAAGACAAAAATATATAAATTCCAGATTCTTTTCCTAATAATTATGACCTATTTAACATGACATAGTGTACATGTAAATGGACAGAAATGTCAAGATTTGTTGACTGTCATTTCATGAAGAACTGTCATTTGATTATTGGTTAATGGAAATGAATGTTTGGAAATCTATATTGATATGTAGCTTAAGTGTGTCAATAGGACATAAATAAACATCTTAAAAACATGTTTTATGGTGCATTATGACCCTCATTGTGTGCAAGTGTCTTACTGTAACCATAATGTTTGCATTGTTGATCAAAACTGCTGTTGTTACAGTGTATTAAACCTGGTCTGTTCCTTTAAATGTTGTTTGTTAATGACATACGCTGTTATTGAAGTGTTAGACAATTATATATACAATTACATTCACACAAACAGTGTTTGTGAAGAGATCAGTAGCTTATAGAAAATGAAAACACACTGATGTTGACCCTAAAGTGTCACTATACATCCATCTGTCCTTATATTCTCTGGTGGTTCATTCTCTCTCTCTCTCTCTCTCCTTCTTCTCTCTCTGTTATCTAAAGGGCTTCCTCAATGCTTGTTTCATGAGAGGTCTTTGAGAACTGAGCTGATAACAGTTTTAAACATCTGCACAAACTCATCTATTAAACTGAGGAACAAATCTCACAGCGGCTGTTATTACTGAACCAAATGTGTGGAACTTTTCTGTGGGTCATTTTATTTAGTATGTAATATATGGATTTAGTATGTAATTCTTTATAGTATACATAAAGAATAATTCTTTGTAGTATATATGGCTATATATATATATATATATATATATATATATATATATATACATAATATATATATATATATATATATATATATATATATGTATATAGGTATACTTATATATATATATATAAAATTTTGTGTTAAAATGATGTGTATAGCCAAGTTGATTAAACTTAAAAATTTAAGGCAGCAATGTTTTTTTTACAGTGTATACACTAAAAATATATATATATATATATATATATATATATATATATATATATATATATATATACATACACATACAGAATTATATAAATTCTGTATGTGTATGTATATTCTTATATTATATATACATTATATATACCTCATATATACAGAATTATATAAATTCTGTATATATGAGGATGTATAATTACATTTTTGAAAGCTCTAGAAATCACCTTATCAAACTGGAAAAGACACCAGCTACACATAATGTGCATCATAGGGAAGAGAGAAGATCTGGCAGCACAAAAGAATCAGACTCAATAACGTCTCACAAAGGCTGCTGAGACATCAACACACTAAGAGGAAAGAGTGATAGTTCCATTTCTGTTTCATAAACTCTTCCTGAACCAGACCTACATTTGACCTTCAAATACTGCATTGAAACACACACACACTTGATGCCTGTCTATAGGGCAGACTCCACAGCCACCTAGCGTAATACACACAGCAGGATGGGTGACATGACCACCTGCCTCAGGAAGTGGAAGTTTCTGTACTTAGAGCCTCATGAATATTAAAACAAAGAGGAAGTGCTTCCATCCAGGAATTTAATGATTCATTATGAGGGGGAGGAGACACAGGAATGAAGGGAGGAGGTGAGGAGAGCATGTGAACTGCAAAACTGAGCCGACGCTGCTCTCCTGTGGTGGACTTCCAGAATGCAGCAGTGGAACTCAATGTTCTAGATTGTTCTTCTAGAAGGAACTCATGTGCAATCATCTTTCTTTACAGTGCCAGTACAACTGATTCTGATCTGCTTGTCAATTATCTCTCCAAATCATTTTTATCTGCCTGCACATCTGGAAGAAACTCATTTAACTGCATCTCTGCAGGGTTTCTGCAAGAACAGAATTACAGGATAGACGAAATATCTGAAAACTGGTATAAAAGTTTGAAAAATGTGTCTTTGAAAACCTGTACAGAAAAACTCATTTCACAATGTTTCTGACTGTTCAAACTTGCTGTAAAATTCACTTTAAATGCTGTCCCTGCAGACACTGTGTAAAACACGAAGTAAGTTACTTGACCTTTTTAAAGTAAATTATAATTGTTGAGATTGTACTTGCGTTGACAGGTTAAAAAGTATTCCTTAACTTAAATAATAATAATGTTTCAGAATGTGAAATTTTAACACCGGCTTAATTAAATGATTTCTATTAAATGAATCCGATTAAATGTTTCACACTATTTCTTAGGGATCTGTCCACATCCACCCATGAAACTGCTGTGAGAATGATGTCATTTCCCCCTAAAACTTTTCATTTTAATCTGCTCTTCATCCCTGACAATATCCATACATTGTAATTATCAGTTATAATGGAAGAGATGAGTAAGATTTGGGGAGGAAAATCTGCCTGTATTAATGGTTCTATTCATCACTGTTACGTCTGCAGCTTCTGTCACTCTGTTATTTATGTGTTTCTGAATGGAGCTCTAATTGCAGAGCTGGCACCTCAGGTGACTTTAAACCCTCAGCGATTTGTATCATCCGTGTCTTAAAGAGTCACCTTAACAAGAGAACACACACAAACTTTTCACACAAATGTTGGACGCTGAAAGAGGCCCCGAGCAGCTGCTGACCAAGAAAGTGTCTGTATAAATGCCTTTAAAAATAAATATAAAAATATATACTATATAATAAACTGTAAATAAATCTATCTATCTGTCTGTCTGTCTGTCTGTCTGTCTGTCTATCTATCTATCTATCTTTCTTTTTTTAGTTTCTGTAATTGTATTATTTATGTATTTTTTATATTGCTATATAAAAGCATTTCATTTTTATCTTTTATTTTTTCTTTTATTTTTTATCTTCTATATATATATATATATATATAGAATATATACATACATACATACATACATACATACATACATACATATATATATATATATATATATATGTGTGTGTGTGTGTGTGTGCTGTGTGTAAATATCATGTTTAAACTGTCTAATTCACTTTAAATACTTCATCACTGACACTAGCTATCTATGTATTGTTTTAGTTTCCATGTTTCTGTAATTGTATTATTTATTTATTTTTATATTGCTATATTTCCCCTATAAAAGAAAATTTCCTATAAAAGAAATCATTTTTAGTACAGTGCTAAATATATATATATATATATATAGAAAAACATTCTCATATGTGGCAAAAACACAAACAATTCTCAAATGTGGCAATATGAAATCAGCAATCATCGCCATGACAACAGCATCTGATGTCTGCTATTACAAGTCTGTGTGCAGTGCTTGGATAAAGACAGTCACACAGCAGCTAAATGAGGAGTGAGATGCTATTTCTACTGTAATGATCTTTAATGCTCATGAAGGTGCATGAGTGACGGTGAGCTGCAGTTCTGAAGCGCGACAGCAGGGGGCGCAGTGACGTATCAGGCCTACATCAGTGACAACTGAACACACAAACCCCACAAACACAACTGAACACACAAAACCCACAAACACAACTGAACACACAAAACCCACAAACACAACTGAACACACTAAACCCACAAACACAAACACAACTGAACACACTAAACCCACAAACACAAACACAACTGAACACACTAAACCCACAAACACAAACACAACTGAACACACTAAACCCACAAACACAACTGAACACACCACAAAACACAACTGAACACACAAACACAAACACACTGAACACACTAAACCCAAACACAAACACAACTGAACACACAAAACCCACAAACACAACTGAACACACAAACCCCACAAACACAACTGAACACACAAAACCCACAAACACAACTGAACAACACAAACACACAAACACAACTGAACACACTAAACCCACAAACACAAACACAACTGAACACACTAAACCCCACACAAACACAACTGAACACACTAAACCCACAAACACAACTGAACACACTAAACCCACAAACACAACTGAACACACTAAACCCACAAACACAACTGAACACACAAAACCCACAAACACAACTGAACACACTAAACCCACAAACACAACTGAACACACTAAACCCACAAACACAAATGCAACTGAACACACAAAACCCACAAACACAACTGAACACACTAAACCCACAAACACAACTGAAACACTAAACCCACAAACACAACTGAACACACTAAACCCACAAACACAACTGAACACACTAAACCCACAAACACAACTGAACACACAAAACCCACAAACACAACTGAACACACAAAACCCACAAACACAACTGAACACACTAAACCCACAAACACAACTGAACACACTAAACCCACAAACACAAACACAACTGAACACACTAAACCCACAAACACAACTGAACACACTAAACCCACAAACACAACTGAACACACTAAACCCACAAACACAACTGAACACACAAAACCCACAAACACAACTGAACACACTAAACCCACAAACACAACTGAACACACTAAACCCACAAACACAAACACAACTGAACACACTAAACCCACAAACACAACTGAACACACTAAACCCACAAACACAACTGAACACACAAAACCCACAAACACAACTGAACACACTAAACCCACAAACACAAACACAACTGAACACACAAAACCCACAAACACAACTGAACACACTAAACCCACAAACACAACTGAACACACAAAACCCACAAACACAACTGAACACACTAAACCCACAAACACAACTGAACACACTAAACCCACAAACACAACTGAACACACTAAACCCACAAACACAACTGAACACACTAAACCCACAAACACAAACACAACTGAACACACTAAACCCACAAACACAACTGAACACACTAAACCCACAAACACAACTGAACACACTAAACCCACAAACACAACTGAACACACAAAACCCACAAACACAACTGAACACACTAAACCCACAAACACAACTGAACACAAACACAAACAACACACTAAACCCACAAACACAACTGAACACACAAAACCCACAAACACAACTGAACACACTAAACCCACAAACACAACTGAACACACTAAACCCACAAACACAACTGAACACACTAAACCCACAAACACAACTGAACACACAAAACCCACAAACACAACTGAACACACTAAACCCACAAACACAAACACAACTGAACACACAAAACCCACAAACACAACTGAACACACAAAACCCACAAACACAACTGAACACACTAAACCCACAAACACAACTGAACACACTAAACCCCACAAACACAACTGAACACACTAAACCCACAAACACAACTGAACACACTAAACCCACAAACACAACTGAACACACTAAACCCACAAACACAACTGAACACACTAAACCCACAAACACAACTGAACACACTAAACCCACAAACACAACTGAACACACTAAACCCACAAACACAACTGAACACACAAAACCCACAAACACAACTGAACACACTAAACCCACAAACACAACTGAACACACAAAACCCACAAACACAACTGAACACACAAAACCCACAAACACAACTGAACACACTAAACCCACAAACACAACTGAACACACTAAACCCACAAACACAACTGAACACACTAAACCCACAAACACAACTGAACACACTAAACCCACAAACACAACTGAACACACTAAACCCACAAACACAACTGAACACACAAAACCCACAAACACAACTGAACACACTAAACCCACAAACACAACTGAACACACTAAACCCACAAACACAACTGAACACACTAAACCCACAAACACAACTGAACACACTAAACCCACAAACACAAGAACACACCAAAACACAACTGAACACACTAAACCCACAAACACAACTGAACACACAAAACCACACAAACACAACTGAACACACTAAACCCACAAACACAACTGAACACACAAAACCCACAAACACAACTGAACACACTAAACCCACAAACACAACTGAACACACAAACCCACAAACAAAAACCCACAAACACAACTGAACACACTAAAACCCACAAACACAACTGAACACACTAAACCCACAAACACAACTGAACACACTAAACCCACAAACACAACTGAACACACTAAACCACACAAACACAACTGAACACACTAAACCCACAAACACAACTGAACACACTAAACCCACAAACACAACACAACACACTAAACCCACAAACACAACTGAACACACTAAACCCACAAACACAACTGAACACACTAAACCCACAAACACAACTGAACACACTAAACCCACAAACACAACTGAACACACTAAACCCACAAACACAACTGAACACACTAAACCCACAAACACAACTGAACACACTAAACCCACAAACACAACTGAACACACTAAACCCACAAACACAAACACAACTGAACACACTAAACCCACAAACACAACTGAACACACAAACCCACAAACACAACTGAACACACTACAAACCCACAAACACAACTGAACACACTAAACCCACAAACACAACTGAACACACTAAACCCACAAACACAACTGAACACACTAAACCCACAAACACAACTGAACACACTAAACCCCAACACAAACACAACTGAACACACTAAACCCACAAACACAACTGAACACACTAAACCCCACAAACACAACTGAACACACTAAACCCACAAACACAACTGATCACACTAAACCCACAAACACAAACACAACTGATCACACTAAACCCACAAACACAACTGATCACACTAAACCCACAAACACAAACACAACTGAACACACTAAACCCACAAACACAACTGAACACACTAAACCCACAAACACAAACACAACTGAACACACTAAACCCACAAACACAAACACAACTGAACACACTAAACCCACAAACACAACTGAACACACTAAACTAAACCACAGAACAACACAAACACAACTGAACACACTAAACCCACAAACACAAACACAACTGAACACACTAAACCCACAAACACAAACACAACTGAACACACTAAACCCACAAACACAAACACAACTGAACACACTAAACCCACAAACACAACTGAACACACTAAACCCACAAACACAACTGATCACACTAAACCCCACAAACACAACTGAACACACTAAACCCACAAACACAAACACAACTGAACACACTAAACCCACAAACACAACTGAACACACTAAACCCACAAACACGTGAGAATCATTATGTTTTGAGTTTTGCATTTAGACAAATGCTGAAGGAGATATAAAGTTTGTTGCTTAAAAATGACAGGCAGCCCTCTCGACTATGATTTTATTGGAATAAAAGCAATATATTCCTTTAACACTTCACACCCTGTTTTGAGCTTCTGACTGAACGCGTTTGAACTGAGAGAGCAGATTCTAAATGACCTTTGAGATGCCGCCAAGACCAGAAACCCGCCAAAGCAGAAAGACTGATAGAAACAATTAGACAGAAGCTCCTCTTCACGAACCCTCAGGAGATCTATTCCACCCTGAGGAAATAAAGGCCATCAGAACATCTCTGCCAAAAGAAGCAACCAGAAACAAAGAATAAAAGTGACATTTAAGACGGGTTTGCTGCGTTGGGAGGACAATGATGTACTGCTCCAGAAAAGCTCTGGTTTAAAGTGCCTTCGAGAAGCCCGGATTCGAAATCCCTCAGTTCCTGTTCGCCACTTTCATCTCCTCGAACCCATTACGTCCATCTGAGATTAAGTCCTGAACCTCTTACAGAGGTAACAAAGATCACACACAAACTTGACATGAGAGAGAATGAGAAACTAATATTTACATGAACGCAGGTGTTAATCGTCACCCATATTAATTCCAGGACTTCTCGCGGTGGTTCAAACAAGCTGCCCGGCTTGTGAGCAGACACAGGGCCTGCCCTGAGCCCAGAGCTCTCAAAGAGCCCCGCTGTGTGTTTGGACAGCACTAATCCTGCCATAGTTCAGCCTGACATTAGGTCTTAGTCTAAGAGGCTCTCGTGATAAAGACAGGAGACAAATGAGGGCTAGGAAGAGTTACAACTTCCATAATTATTGCTTAAATAGATGTTGAGATTTTTAGAAGAAATTGTGAGTGGCGTGTACCTGAAGGCAATTATTCTAGGGTGGTTGCCAGGGTGTTGCTAGGGTACTGACCCAAGCCTTTGGAATTGTCACTTATTTATCTACGAAACAAGCATCATAAAGTGATCAAACTTTCCCTCCACAAGCCATACAAGTTTTGGTATGTCTGTGGCACCCTGTTAACTTAAAATATAAACAATATTACCAATGAGTCCGGTCTTAGCCAGCGCTACTTATAATAATGACAAAGGTTTAATTTCCCCTATAAAAGATTTTCTGTCAGAAATCATTTTTAGTACAGTGCTAAACTTAATCTGGGTTTGAGAAATGGTCCTTACACACAAAAAAGGGAAGACAAAACACATTGTGTGAAGTCATTGTAGGTAGCACAGTGTCGTTTTGTGACATCAAATGATAACCCCCATTACCACGACGATGAAAGAGCCACCCTAAGGACGGGTCACGGCGCGGGTCAAACGTCAGTGCCAGAAACCTCAGGTGTCCCCACACACACATACACACACACACAGGAACGTTTTCTCATTCGTTTCATTCATGTATCCGCCCGAGGCGGAGTGGAAGCGATAATATTTATACCGTTGCTCTCTGCGCTGTTTTACGCTCGCAGCAGACGCAGTCTGAGTCTCTCCACTGCTCTGATGACTGCCATAAAATCAGCTGCCATAAAAATTGATTTGAAGCAAAAGAAAGAAAATGGAGACATACTCCAAAATAATTATACACATGAACGCCTAAACGCCACCACGGTGACGCTGTGTGAGTTATGGCACAGATTTACCCACGATGCACCACAAAAACAGCCCCCCCACCCCACTGTGACAGAGTACACAAATTTTTAAAGCTTTTTGTTATTGCGTTCATCTGTCTTCATATTTCGAGATCAGCTTGATTCTCCTGGTATTCTGACACAAACTTTGTTATTTTGACTGGAGATAGTAATGCTTGGTGGTACGTACTGTTTTGTCTCTTTTGTTGCAGATGGAGTTCGCCGTTCGCTGTGGTGATTGTTATGATGTGTGTACAGTTTTCTGTTTGTTTGTTTGAGAGTCAGGCCTGTGATGGCTCTGTCCACAGGGGTTCACAGTAAAACAATACCGCTCGCAGTTAGTGAAGCTCATATACTTTACTAACAAACACAGCTGCAGCTCAATGGCAGTGATGGTTTGTTTCGCTCAAATCTGCCACACAAGGAAAGAGGGAGAAAATAAAACAGTACAGCTTTCACATGCTCAGAAACCCTCAATAACAATCAAATTCAGACACAACTTCTTTTTAAACTAAATTCTGGCCTAAAACCTGACATAAAACATGAGCATAAAACATAAAACCTGACTGGACGAGCCACATAAAAATCATTTGAAATACACACACCTGTAACTGCACTGAATTCTGTATCAGTGTGACACGTTTACATATCAACAGTGTCTATTAATCCACAATCTACTGATAACATTAGTATAGTTAGATATACTACAAAGAAAATAATAAATTCATAAATACATGTTTTTGTTTTTCTGCTTATTAATGAAACAAGACCAATTTACTTAAAACGTTTCATGAGGTGTATCCTTAAACTATGATTAATTGTACATTAAAGCTGCAATCCATAACTTTCAACTCTCTACCGCCACCTCTGTTTGAAACATAAAATTACAGATTACTTTACTTTTTTTTTTTACGTATGTTGAAGTCAAATGAAACCAATTTCCCAGGTAATCAGACCCGACAGCTCAAATTATAATCTATAATCTTACTGTTGTGTATCAGGGTAAGATAAGAAGACTGTTTTAAAAACTGATCTGTCATGTACTTGCTCAAAAACTGATTATTGTTCATTTTAACCCAAAAAGTTACAGATTGGAGCTTTAAAATTACATTATATTTAGAAGCTTTCCAGTTCCTAAAGCTGTTACAGTTTTTTCTCATAGTTAAGACTGTGCCTGACATCTCTTAACTGTGGTAAACTTTAACACATGCTGGATTAAAGAATTCTCTGTAGAAAAACTGCAGATGCTCTTAAAAACTGAACCTCCCTCCATCCCAGCCCCTCCCACTCAGACATCCTGTAGAGTGTGTCTTGTACGTGACTTCATCTCTCTGTTTTCTTAAAGCACATCCTTTCTTCATATCATCAGTAATGTGTTCATCAGTCACTGGGCGACGGCCTCTGTCTGACCCTGAGCAGAGTTCAGGTAAACCAGAGCAAGTCCTTGATCAGACTGCCTTCACTCCCTCTCATTCATTCATCAGTCTCCACACGATCACACATCTCCTCTCACCCTGTTTCTCCATCACTCACTCACTCCTCACACATATATGAAGGATTCTTCAGTTCAGGAACTTCTGACTTACTGCTTGAAATCTCTTCAAACTGTTTCATTAATCTTAAATCATTTTACACTGGGAAAAAAGCTCTGATCATGGTGTTGATAAACCATATGTGAATTTGGGCACAATGCAAATTATAATGTTGCATGATGGTATTTTATTTTTTATTTTTGGGGAAAAGATTGATAAGCCTTGGATTTAGTAACCCAAGTTAGCTAGCTAAATTAATAAATAATGGAAGAGAGACAATTAAACCTGTTAATCTATCCTTTCTAGAAATCTAGAATGATTAAAAAAATACAACATACATTTATTATTTTTGTGACAGAAAAGTTCCTGATTAAGGAATCTTCTACATGCACAATGCGAACACAAATTCTACACAACTTCTCTTTTACACACACCTAACAGATCTTCATTAGTTGTACAAAAGGTTTGGGTTGCTCCGCTCCCTCTTTGTTATATGCCTCATTAGCGCTTCGTCCTTCAACTGTCATCCAATCAGGAGGCAGAAACATCCATTAAGCCCCTCCCATTTCATTTGTTTTCCTTCAGATCCACCTGAAGTGCTGATTCTTTGCTTTGTGACTGTATTTGTGGAATGAATCTGTTCTTATCTCCCCTCTGATTCCCTCAGAGAAATCAACGTTTATCCCCACAGCCTGTGTTTTCCTACCATATGAAAAGTGTAATAAAACAGATTAAACCACTGTTAAAAATAACAAAGACTTCCCTCTCTTTTTTCCTACTCAATATTCCATAAATCTAAGATGGCCCAACAGGAACGAGAATGTTTTGCGGCCTGAACCGGCAATCCATCCCACAGCGCCTGACAAATATCATGACAAAAGAGTCGAGCAGCACCTGTATGTCTCCTCTTATCCGGCCATCTCGGCCCTGTCTCCATCTCTTGTGTCATCTCCACACCTTCCATTCAGGCTGTGGGATGGATGCCTCTGAAACAGAAAGGAGGCAGAGGCGCGGGTCGCACGAGGCACGTCTGTTGTCATCGGGACAATAATGACCCCGTTACCGTGGTGATGAATGATTGGCGGTTGGCTCTGTGATTTGTGAGGGGCGGGGAGCGAGGCGCGACGAGGTGCTAACGGACGGACTTTGTCTCCGTGTGAGGCGAGAGCCACCGAAGGCCAAACCTCAAATTCCTGGACAGAAAGAGGTTCTGATGACGGACAGACACGCAACACTGATCAGATCTGACAGGACTGACGAGTGAGGGTCTCCGCTCCACTCACTCCACTCTGCTTTAAGATTTCTGATGTGTACAGACACAACAGACACTGTGAGGAAAACCGACTGAAAACTTAATGGATGTAGAAGCTCCGTACGCCACACAAGCATATAATCGAGATAAATCCACAATATTTACTGATCCTTAAAGACTATTTACAGAAAGACCAGAGAGATCAGCTTTGATGAAACCACAGCTGAGTTGTCATGTTTTCTACGTTACAAAGCGTTTGATGAACAATTGTAAAATTATGTAGTACTTTGTTGCTTATGATAATACTGAATTATATCCAGAATAATATAAATAAAACACATCAACACTGCTATAAGCTGTGTTCCTGTAGCTCAACAGGTAGAGCTTTGTGTTAGCACTTCAATTCACATCCTGATCAAATGTTTACCTTGAATGCACTGTATATATCTTTGGATAAAAGTATCTGCCAAAGGTAGATAAATGTAAATCGCTTTTCTCTGTAAAAACAAGTGACTAGGGAAATCTTGTCAGTTAAGCTTAGCCTGGTGACCGTTTACACTAGTCTTGTCAGCAACAATGTTTTAACTTGCTCTTTGACCTTGTCCACCTGCAGCTTTTAAAGGCAGTGCTGAAAAGTTCAAAAGGAAACCTGAAGACCAGTTTGAGTCAGAGACGGAGAGAGTGTGACCTTCTCCCGAGACCGTCCTGAGGGTAGATGAACAGTGAGATCTTCTGAACTTCACACACATCAGCCTGAGATTCAGTCAAAGCTGCAGGTGTAGAGACAGATGAAAGACTAAATCAAAGACTGCAGTTCTTCAGAGAGCTGATCTGTTATGATGTTGAAGGGTCATTCTTTGGGGTCCAGTTTCCCTCTTTAAAACTGGTCAGAGGAAACTTTGAGGTCATGCAGTTTGAGATCTGACCAGATCTACATCTCCTCAAACTACAGAGTTTCTCAAAGCCACTTGCAGAAGTTAAAGTATAATGTTGCTGTGGGCAGGTAATCAGATTTTTCTCTCTGATCTCACTCACATGGCAGTGAGGCACTTGCTGGTTTACAGAATGTGAGGCAGGTCATAAGGACCTTAATAAACAGTATATCAATAACAGATTTCTTTTTTCCTGTTAGTCTTCTTTTCCCGTCATTTACTTAAGTGAAGTGTCTGATCATTGCAAGCTAAAAGTGTCTGATCATTGCAAGCTAAAAGTGTCTGATCATTGCAAGCTAAAAGTGTCTGATCATTGCAAGCTAAAGCATCTGATCACTGCAAGCTAAAAGTGTCTGATCACTGAAGTACTGTGGTACACCTACAATATGACCTTTATAAGGGACATATGCCTGAGCTGCATTCAGACTGATGTTGCTGGTTTTACCTGCTGTGTTTTGCATCTGTTCAGGAAAAATCTAGTTTCAAATGTTCTCTTTCCATTCTGCTAGTTTCTCCACACACTCCTCATCCATTCTGCCAGTCTCCCTGTCAAACACACAGACCCCTCTCTCTCTCTCTCTCTGTACCTCTCTCTCTCTCTCTCTTCTCTCTCTCTCTTTCTTTCTCTCTCTCTCTGTACCTCTCTCTCTCTCTTTCTCTCTCTCTCTTTCTTTCTCTCTCTCTCTGCACCTTTCTCTCTCTCTCTCTCTCTCTGTACCGCTTTCTCTGTCTCTCTCTCTCTCTGTACCACTCTCTCTTTCTCTCTCTCTGCACCTCTCTCTCTGCACCTTTCTCTCTCTTCTCTCTCTCTCTGTACCTCTCTCTCTCTCTCTCTCTCTCTCTCTCTCTCTGTACCGCTCTCTCTTTCTCTCTCTCTGCACCTCTCTCTCTGCACATCTCTCTCTCTCTCTCTCTCTCTCTCTCTCTGTACCTCTCTCTCTCTCTCTTTCTCTCTCTCTGCACCTCTCTCTCTCTCTCTCTCTCTCTCTCTCTATCTCTCTCTGTACCTCTCTGTACCTTTCTCTCTCTCTCTTTCTCTCTCTCTGCACCTTTCTCTCTCTTATCTCTCTCTCTCTGTACCTCTCTCTCTCTCTCTCTCTCTCTCTCTTCACTCTCTCTCTCTCTTCTCTTTCTCTCTCTCTCTCTCTTCTCTTTCTCTCTCTCTCTCTTTCTCTCTCTCTCTCTCTCTCTCTCTCTCTCTCTCTCTCTCTCTCTCTCTCTCTCTCTCTCTCTCTCTCTCTCTCTCTCTCTCTCTCTCTGCACCTCTCTCTCTCTCTCTCTCTCTCTGCCTTTGTCAGGGCTAATGTTCTCAAATGGAGGGAAATTAAAGCAGGGAAGCCATGCGTGTCGCACACTAACTCTTCCCCCTGCGGGTCTGTTGGGTGGCAGTATGAATACTGATGAAGGTTTCTAGCCTCCCCGTCTCCCTCACACCTTTCAGAAGCTGTGACACGCTCTCCACTGCCACACACATGAAATAAACATACAGAACAGAGAGGCCGAGAAAATCTGCAATTATTGAGTTACTGATGCATATGAACAAACTCACACGCACACTGACACACACACACTTAAACATACACACACACTGACACACACACACACTTAAACATACACACACACACTGACACACAGACACACTTAAACATACACACACACTGACACACAGACACTGACACACAGACACACACATACCAGAGACTTCTGTTTGCAATAAAACTTCCTGGGAAACTTTTTCCTTTTATGCTTTACAATTTACCGTGACTCTTTTCAAATCCCTTTTATTTGTAGATTTAATTGTTTCATTTGTCCCTGAGCTTAAATTTTAAAATGTGAAAGATTCAAAAACATTAATGCAATTTTAAACATGATGAGAGTCTAAATGAAACACAGTAAAATATTAATGAGTTAAATACATGTTGTGTAAAAATTATTTATATAAACATATCTTTCAGTACGTCATGACCAACAATTTTGCCACAAAAAAATTCTTTACAAAAAAAATTAATAAATTCCCCCCTAAACTTTCTTACAGCATATTATTGTGCTGCTTTATTTATTGAACTTTCTTCTACCTTCTAACACACACACACACACGTAAACACACGCACACACAGTGAACATGAGCTCCAGCAGGAGGTAGGGCAGCACTGATTTGTGAGGTTTCCTGCTGTAATGCTGTGAAGTTTGGGGACAAATCAATCTGATCTCTGCACAGACCTGTCTGCCTCTCCCACTGAAAAATGACCTTTCACAACAGATCAACTGACATGGAGACAAGCTGTGTGTGTGAGAGAGAATGTAAGATGTAAGCAAACGTGTGAGTGTTTGGGTCAAGCAGGCATGTTAGAAACACACAAAAAGACATTGCAGAAAAACTTCCTGTTGTAAGGCAGTTATATTGTTGAATGTATTTGTTTTCTATTACAGGTGTCTTATAAACAATATTATTTCATAGGCAAGGTTCTGTCTTTAACTGTAATTTAAAAAACTAACAAGGATTATATAAAGTGTTTAAATTTGGCGTTTACGTAATGATCAAGCCAGACAATTTAATAGACAACTGACTGATCTTTGCAAATGTGTTTTTGTTGTTGTTGTTTATATTGGTTTTTTAGTTGCTTTATTTTTGTCTATTGTCATTTAAACAATAATATTTTGAAAGACATTGTTTCGTTTACTATTGGCTGTATTGTTGTGATTTCTAAAACCAACAAAAACATTGTTGAATAAGTGATTGTGTTGGGTTTAATAAATGTAAAGTTTTGTTTGCTCTAAGTTTGGTTTTACGTAATGGTTCAGCCAAATACTTCAATAACCAGGTGACCTACAACTTCACAAACATCTCGATATGAATAATCCTTTTCTAATGCTGATCAGCTCAAAACTAACAGACCTTCCACCCCTCAGGCTCTGCGTGAACGAGCCTCGCTGTTAATCGCAAACTCCGCCGTAAAACTTTCTGACCAGTCACAATTCTGTTCCTCTCCAGCGGCCCGTAGCCGACCCTGCGGACACACTCGTCCTCCCGAGCCGCCAGGGTCGGCCGTGTTGGCCCGGAGTGGGTCCAGTCGCCCGCCTCCCTGGTGTTCGGGTAATGGAGTGGCAGGAAACCGACTTCCTCCCAGGGCTGGAGACACTGTAAAACACTAATGGCTCACTGTGGGGATCCGCGGCTGAGCTGGAGCCCCAGAACCAACCCCATTATTCATTAGACGAGAACGTTATTTATTGCCTCCCGGCACAAACACAACAAACCAATTAATAATTAAGCATTTCTATCCGCCTCTGTAGCAGACTGCTCAGAGAACAGGAGATACGAGTGCCGGCGCGAGACGTTGGCAGCCGTGAGCAGCATAACTTCAGTGCTATTAAAGAAAATGGCCGTTAAAACCGAACCATTGTCTGGAGAGACTCAGAGCCAAATCCAGAGGAAGTGAAGTGGCTTTTGTCCAGAATCTATGGCTCTGAATCAGCCTACTGTACATTAGATAATGAATATCAATAAATAAAGTCAATACAAATCTGATGAACAAGACATCATCCTGTCCTTTATGAACTGCAGGTTGTTACGATTAAAAAAAAAATTGCGTGGGTTTCTGCAAGGGCTCTGAATGTACACCAGACATACAGAATATCAAGTGCCTCAAGAGACCCGATTAAAATTGGAATAAAAGTACACACTCATTTTACAACATAATTCACCTCCTTATCAGCCGAACAAACATCTCACAGTTTGTAACAGATGCACGTAACAGTCAGTCTGATGACAGGGTCACTTTAAGAGGTGATGTCACAGCTGAAGGTCACTCCTCATGGATTTATTAGCCAATCAGAACAATCACAACTGAGGCACATTAAGCAGCTCACTGATCCTGAAATGTATCTCATAGATCATGTGACCTGTAAAGTTCATGTATTTAGAGAGAATGCGTCAATAAAGTGAACTACATCAGAAAGTAAATGTTATGTTATGTTAGTTCTGCAGGTGTTTACATTAAAATAGCACCAAGATTAGCATTTGAAGATATGTTTTTATCCGCTCACATGCAGTCAATGCAAAGTCATGTTACCACAAATGCTAAGTACCAAGCACACACACACACACAGTGTTGGGAAGTCAGTCAGACACTACACAAGTGCTGGATTGAGTTGGTTTTCAGTACTACAGGTACAGCAGAGATACTGGCACCGTTTGTTACATTTTCCTGTTTAATATCATTACTACGGTCTACTGCACTGAATTAATTAAAGAAATTTGATGGAACGGAAAATGAACCCAACATGCCAAACATGCAACAACACTTCAGCAACTCTCATCCAATGAATGACGAGTCTTAACCAATGAAGAAGAATCTTCTAAAACACAAGAAATGTTCTTTGACAAATAAATGTGCCTTGGTACATTAGGTAGCTTTAACTCGATTTTCAACATATTTTTAGCATACAAAATGCTCACGAATCAAAGATTAAAAATGGATTTTACATACAAAATGCAAAACACATACCAAAAACATTTATGCTTTTTTGAGGTGGATCCGTGTTTAGCCAAACAAGCTAGTACCTTAAATGTTCTATAATAACAATTTTTTTTTATGAAAGCAGCCATCGTTAAAACGACTGTCTACCATTATAACACTCCAAAAAACTGATGCTATCTGATATAAGGCAGCTGACAACAATCTCTAGCAAATACAACGTTCGTCAGAGTGTAAGTAGCTAATTAAATTTCATCAAAGAACCACAGTGGCCTTCTCATACAATTTCCACGTTTTGGGCAAAGTAATGATGAGAACGTTGGCAGGAAATGATATTATGATCTTTCACTCAGAAACATAACACGTTTTATTGACAGATATGGAGCAAAGGTAAGGCTGTAAACATACCAAGTCTGTCTTCCCCCCCTTCCCCACCTCAGCATCAGTTAACTCCACCCTGCTGTTTTATCAGTCTACTCTTACTGGAAGTGCTTCAGACCTGACCTGCATCTCCAGCTGCACCGCTATCGATCGTCTGTGGCCAGACGGGAGGAGCGCAGCGGGGGCTCGTCGTTTCTTCTCCAGTCTGATCTGAAGTCTGTCTCTGCAGGCCTGCTGGTCTGGAACGTCACCTCCATCACCAGAATGTTGGATCAAGTCATCATCTGAAATACAATTACAAGCAATATGATTGAACAGATTGTGGGAAAGAAACCAAACCGCAATACAGGCTCTCCCAATACAGGTTCTCCCAATACAGGCTCTCCCAATACAGGATCTCCCAATACAGGATCTCCCAATACAGGATCTCCCAATACAGGATCTCCTAATACAGGGTCTCCTAATACATGGTCTCCTAATACATGGTCTCCTAATACAGGGTCTCTTAATAATCTTGATATAACAGCATTCCTTGATTAAATAGGTTATAAATTAGAAGTAGGTTAGAAAGTAGACGTCAATTTCATGGCATATGAAGTTTACACTGATTTAAATGATGTAATTCATCACTGTAAGGTTTTTGTGTGCTTTTGTGTGGACCAGAAAAACTCTTTTTCTTTTTTTGTGCCTATGTGTGCATGTGTGTATTGCTCATTTGAGTTTCTACTCGATTGGTCAGTCTAATGTGGCCAGGCTCTGTCGGCTCTGGTAATTGTGCTCATTTTATTTTGGCAGCTCACGAGGAGACTGTCTGTCTCTACAAAGTATAATATATAACACTTATTCAGAAGTGTGTGTGCGTGTACACAGGACTTTATATTTGTGAGGACCAGATTGTTGACAATGCATATATCACAAATATAGTAAAACATTTATAACCAAATTAAAAAAGGTCTTTCTCATTTGAAAGGCTGATAAATCAGTCAAATGTTTGAATTTAAATCTAATAAAATCTTAACAGGTTTAATTCAGGATTAGGTCTAAACTAGTATAGTTAGGGTTTCAACTTCAACAAGGGAATTTTGGAAACTTAACAGGAATTTATAGGAATACATAGGAATTATGACACACAGTCATATATCAAAGAAAGAAATATGTTTTTATATGATAAAAATCACCTAAAATGTCCTAATAATTCCCATAAATTCCAGTAACATTTCCATACAACTTGGAATATTTCCAAAATTCCTAATTAAATTTTTTTATTTATAGACCATTGCATTTACATAAACGGCAGTCAAATTTGAATACGAAGCCTGTTTATAATAAAACTGAATAATGAAATCTCAATCTTCTCAATATGAAATCTTATCATGTGCTTCAAAAGCGACATGGCTTCCCTGACTTGGAGCAAAGAGATTGGATAATTAAGTTTTAAGATGAGCCATGAATATGCGTGTGAGCGTGTGCATCTGTGCATACAAGTGTGTGTGTGTCCCATCTCTCCTGACCATATGGGGCACAGGAGAGAAACCCTGCACACAGATGGCAGATCACACAGCATTTTCTCTCCCATCTATCTCACCCTCGTCTCTCACAAACACGCTCATAACACAGACACGCAGTTCATACTTTAAAAGGGCAAAAAAATGGTGACCAGTCACAGATGCTGGTTTGCAGATGCTGAAATATTTTTAAATTATTTAAGCGTTTTCTGGTCGCATGATCTGAGAAGCAAAAGGTCAGATTTCCTAGTTCTCATTGAATACACATGATGTCTTCAGAACATCCTCAGATCACACCGAGATAACAAGAAACTTTTCCACAAACTTGTGAAGTCCAGCTGAGCTTGAGTGAACACCAAGAGGACCAAACCTGACATTCATGTACATCAGTATATTACACCTGTATATGTATAGCTCAGTTTTTAATGAAACTTCTCACTCAAGCTGATAATATCATTTGTAATGAAAGAGTTTGTATGAATGAGAAATAATACAAAAATTAAGTTTTTCTTTTCTTGTCGTTTTAAACTTTTGCACCCCACCGCATACATACATCAACTTTAACCTACAATGTTGGGAAGAAATGGACATGTTACTACACACACACAGTATGCATACTTCCTTCAGTACACTGATTCAAGAAACACTTTCACAATTTAGTCCTTTGACTCCTAAAGCATCAGAAAGAATGTGTTTTCATCAGTTAATATGTAAACTTATCTAAAAACATACACGGTATGAATGTTAAACATACAGATGAATTCATTATTACAGGAACAGCTTTCATTCAGTAACCCGTTATAAGAGCGCACACACGCGTACCCAAAAGTCACCGTGTTCATTTCACAGCGCCTCATCATTCAGATGAAGTAAGGGGACAAAACAAGCTGCTCACAGCCGGGAGGGAGAAAAATATCACATTTTCCAGGTGATGAATTTTTCCAATTTCTCGCCGACAAGTACATAAACTCGTTCAATTAGGAGCAGAATGTGGAAATGAGGGAGTGCGGACGGCCGGGGCGCTGATGGCTAATTTTATTGAGTGGAAAATTGAATCAAATTGTTTCATTGAAACGATCAGCTCGCTCCTTTTATTCCTCTCACACCCGCGCAAACGGAAACGGGGACGCGTTTTGACGCGTGCGTCGGGCGTCGCTTATCCGGATCGTTGGAGAGCTCAGCGCAGCCAGACGCGTCAACAACGCACGACGCGCAGCCATTAGATGAGATGAAGCTGTGACAGCAGAGGAGCAGTAACTAACTGTCCATCTGTTGTGTCACTCTCTCCTCTGAGGTCACATACTGAATCCAGATCACATCTGAAATCATCCACCCGCATAACAGTTTTAATCTGTAGAAACGTTTCCCTAACGTTTCCATTCAGCGACAAAAACAAATAAAGAGGAAAGTTATATGAAGCCTTTTGTCTGAGTCTCCTTCAGCATGTTTCAACAGTGGGGTGAAATAGTGCTGCTCTGTGATGAATGACGTCAGTTTCCTGTGACACATTACGTCATAGTCATTATCACAATCCCTGTGACGTCATTTATTGATAATGTAATGCATCACAATTTCCACTGACGGATCTAAATCAAAGCTTATTCTTCCATTCTTCCCACGATCGGAGAGTCAGAGTCAAGTCCTGCGCTTTAAAGAGCAAACCTTAACTAAATCAATCCTCTGGAAGATGCCTGTGTTGAAACCCTGACTCAACATTGTAACAATAAATTGCTAAACCAAATTTAAAAAGCAAGAAAGTCTTAATAATCATCCTCAGTAACTTTATTTAGGCCGTTTCACTGAAGTTCACAGAATTAAACGTTCCTCGATTAGCAACACGAAACCTGTCATCATTTGATTCTTCTATATGATTCTGTATGATTCATAAAATGAATTAAATCTCTGAAAATCTTGCAGAAGCAAAGATTGTGAATATACTGTAAGAAACTTTCATATACACGCACTTAGATGTCAACATTTACCACTTAAACCTCAAAATTCATGACAACCAACAAACTTCATTGTTGTTTATGTCAGCAAACAGCAAAACAAGAAGCCTATAAAATAACCACATCATTTATTCATGCTGCAATGCATGCTGGGAGTTTGCAAATCCTTAAATCAGAAATTGTTTAATATAAAATTAACTTCTAAGCTAGTTGGGACAAAATTTGGGAGAAAACTGTTACTCTGTTAAAATGTGATTTTTAACCCAAAATAATTACAATTGCCATGAGATTATGTTGGAAATCAATGCAGATTGATGTCACAGAGTCATACACGAATGTTCACAGGATACAAATGCTCCAGTAAATCTCTAAATCCAGCACCAAATAGTGACAAAAACCAATATAAACCAACAAAACATAAACCAATATAAACCAACAAAAGCAACCAACATCAACTGCAGAACAGGACAGCGTTTATAAACTGAACCGAGTCTGTCAGCTGGGCAGTCAGCCGCTTCAAAACATCAGCCCTGTTGATGAGCTGAATGACCAGGATGACTATGAAGAGATGATCTGAAGGAACCTAATTAGATAAGAGTTACACAAGGTTTGGTTTAGTGACAAGTTGCACTGTATCTTATCTTTTCCTTTCTGAATTTGAAGGGTATAAGGGGAAAGTCTGAATTGGTCCCAGATGGGCAATACTCAGGAACTTATCACCAGGAATAACATACAACCTTTTTAGATATGCAACATTAGAGAAAGGTCAACATTAATGCAGGATCTAGAACCATTTCTCAAACGTATTTTTAGAGTTGTATTGCCACCCAGGGAGGAAACCAGAGCTGGTGAAGGCTATGAAAGACAGCCAATGAGGGACCGACCGGCCATGTTGGGCAACACTTTGAAAAGATGCTTGTATAGAGTAAGATGGTGACCAATATATGAACAAACAGCATTGAAAACAAAATCAACAAATTATGGCCCAAAATGCTTCCAAAACAATACTGCAGGTTCAAAATGTGTATCAAGCGTTTGTATGCATCTTGCTAACTTGATTTATGCAAAATACATCTTCAAATATAATCTCTGTTATCATTTATTATGCTTTCACAGTAAGAATAATGTAGTTTGGTTCAAACAGGGCAAAATCATTTACATTTGTACAGAATCTGAGGAGGATTAAACGATTATAAAAAGCTAAAAGGGACTTAAATTAAACTCTCTTGGAGGTAAAGGTTATGCATATTAAAAGGTTACACATATTGCCTATCAAAGATCAGCTCAAACATGGTTACAAAAGTTTCATGAATCCATGTACTATCATATTGTAATGTTTCATGCATTAAAATCAGCTGTTTTCTTTATATCTGTCCCAGCTAACAGGGAACATTCTCAGGACGTTGGATAACGTTCCCTCAAAGTTATCAAAAGCGTTCCTGCAATAATGTTACTAGAAAGTTTTTAACCATTATACATCAAAATGTTATTCAACAAAAAAGTTGTTAGTGGAACATTTTAAAAAACATTACAAAATGTAAAAAGTTTAAATAACATTCTTATAACCAGACAGTAATGTTAATACAACATCTACAAAACTGGATGTTTTGAACATCACTAGAACATTCGAAATAACATTTGACCCTTAATAGAAACATCAGGGAAATGTTCTTACAACCTAAAACTGTTAGCTGGGATGGAGATCTTTTTTATACATTCCCAAGATGTATTCTTCAAGCCCCATTATCTATACACACATCTGACACAGAGATGCTAGCATGCGCTAGTTCTTAATAACGCTATGATATATAACAGAGATGGTTTCAGAAGCAGGACAAATGCTATATGTAACACCCATTTAAACAGAGAGGAAAGTTTATGAGACGTAATGAGAATGATTTAGCGGTGGAGCTGTCGTTAGCGACGAGCGTCTCATCATGTTTTATTGACAACACGCATCTTCAGTTAGCCAGCAGGGAGGCAGTAACCCAGAGGCTAGAGACTGAACAGACGCAGGAAGCTAATGTGCTAATGCCTTCACTTAATGACTCAGTAAGAGCTCGGCAAACTGTCCACTATAATAAGAACATCCTGTTCAGACAAGTAACATTGCTGTAAGTGATCACTTTATCAGCTCCGTTGTGTGTTTACTGCCAATTATAGACGTAACAACTTTCATTTTCTGTTGTGTCTATTGTCTATTTGTTTGTTTAAGTAATGTTAAGATGTGTCTGCTTGATTTAACACTTGATAAATCGATGAGGACATAATGAACAATGTTTGACTATGGGAACGTTTGCTTGTCCCCATAACCTACATCTGACAAAACTATGAAACCTCTATTCATTACGCAATACACTGTATGTAGCTAGCAAAATCTGATTTAGTCAGTAATACAGATGGCTATACTGTCAGAAATGTGTAAAATGTGTAGCGTTAGTTTGTCCCTGAGGCAGTTCCCTCAAACAAACATCTGATGAACCTGAAGATGTACAGAAATGTGCTTTGAGCAGTGTTTCTCAACCAGGCATCTGAGACCCACTGGAGGGCCTCCACAAACTTCCAAGAGGGCCTCAAGATGACAAAAACAGCATTAAGATAAGCTGCTACAACAACTACAACTCAAGTTACCTCTTAGTGCTTGGTTATTTTTACAATACATATATATTACTTTCTAGATATGCCAAGCTCTAGAAATTGTGAGTGGAGGGGTTCAAATATTGTTGTGAACAATGGGAGGGGCTTGAGCTGAGAAGGTTGAGATCTACTGCTTTTGAGCTAGATTAGAAAGACGTGTATTCGTTTCTTATGTTAAAGGGAACAGGAGGTGTACTGTTTAAAGGTACTGCCCCAGCTAAAGCCAAAAGCTATAAATCCCATTTTTTTGTGACTGTGTACTCTTAAATGGCTGTCAATGGAGAAAGAGGCTTCTGGCCCACAGAATGGTGAAGTTCCAACCACGAGTGGCCAACTGGATAGTTCCAAGCTTTGGACGAAACCTTTATCTGGAGACGTCCTCAAGTACAAATGTTAAATGAAGTCATTTATTTGTCTAATTGTAAAAATGCAAAAAAGGGAGGGGCTCGTGTCAAAATTACACCAAGCGTTACATAAAAAAACAATACAATGTGGTATGTCTTTATTTCGACAGCTAAGTAAACGTGTGCATGTGTTTAAGCTGGAAACTCTGTAGGAGTGTGAGAACGTGTGTGAGGAAACCGGCTTTCCTATCCTAGAGGAAACAGAAAAAAGACAGACAGGAAGTCTATACAGTGTGCGCACACATGCGCACACACACACACAACAAAATCTTCTTTAAAGTCCTCAAGGGTCGTTCAACTTCATAATTTAGTCAAAGGTGCAAGCATTCATTTTCTCAAGAAGGCAGAGTGAGAGCTCAAGATTTTCCACCCCTCTCTCAAGCATGACTGCTTTCCTGCCGGGCGTTTGGCCCTCCTGCAGGGTGACTCCTAGACGGATTGCTCTGGTGACTACAGCGGACGTTCCAGAACCAGGCTGCCGGAATTCGCTGACAGAGACCTGCTGGCCTCCGGAGTGCTTCGGCTTCTTTGGACTTTCTTCCCATCACCTAAGAGGTCAGCGCTCTGGGTCATCCGTCACGTCATCAGGCTGCTTCCTGTTAAAGCTCATCTTGATGTGCATATCCCAGCCGCGTGGAACACTCGTTCAGACGGTCTGGATTCCTGCCACTCTTCCTCTCCTCTCACCTGCAGCTCCATGCTGGGGTTCCTCTTCCATTCCCAGATCATAAAACTCGCACGGATGTTGATCTTGGTCCCACCCCACACGGCTGCGTGTGAACCGGCAGTTTAGCAGCCGGACCCCATGCATCCTCTGTGGGCGCGTCCATTTGTTTTCGTTTGAAGGCCACAGAGGGCATATCGCTCCAAAGGGTTTCACGAACAAATTCCTACAATAATTTAATTCCCTACGCTCACTTTCCACACTGAAGGAAGACAAACCTCTGACTATCTGTGCAGCTGCTCTGTAAAGCACGAGGCCTTTGCGTCATATCTCCTGGTCAGCCGTCTTTTCAACAACACGTTCGTTGCCATATTGTTGTAACCTTGCTGGCACCTACTCGTGAAACTGCACATGCAATATGTAAAGCTCTTCAGAAAACAGCTCTGATTCCAGTCTTAATTACCTTTGACTGGCTCCAAGTACACTTAGGAGAGGCTCCCTGCTGCCCAGAGTTCCCATTTTCCTTATTCAATAATAAACAAACATATGCACTCAGACTAAACCACACACACACTCATTTAAGACACTCCACCACAGGAACGCCAGCAGATCTAAGACGCTCCCATCAGTTTCCTGTTTACTGTTGTTTGCCACTCATTAGCTTCAGCGCTGGATGTTTGGACGCTCTCACAGGGAAGACTGACTCTCTGTCCGACCGACTGTCTGTCTTTCGCTTTATCCCTTGTTCTTTCTCTCTTCACTGTCTGGCCCACACCAGTCTGTCACAAATGGATACACAGACAGGATGGGCTAGACGAGTCGCTGCCAGAAATGAACTGGAAACGGAGGGAGAGACAAAAAGTTGGAAAGAAATGATCTAAGTGCTGATGTTACGAGAAACTTTAATAGTGCTGCAGGATCGTAGGTCAGCAGCTCTTCTGACTGCTGACAATCTCTTTCTGACATTTAGTTGAATCTTTTTATTCAAAGCAACATATACAGAGGCCCCAAACTGTATTTTTTATACCAAAGCATTAGTGTCATTGCCTTATATAACCAAGTGGAATTTATGTTGTACAAATATAGCACGAGCACACACAGAAATCACTTTTTAAATGATATATTAGAAATGCTAGTTTGTAGTTTTAGTAGTACTAGCTGACCTCATATATCATTAAATAACCTTGGAAGTAGATGCTTAATATTAATTGAACAAATGGCTATAAAAACCTAATGTGAATTCTACAAAAAATAAGCAACTGATAACAGATGACACACTGATGTTTGTCGTTTTATCTAATGTAATGAAAGTCATACACTTGTAAGTGTGGTTTAAAGATGCAGATGAAGCTGTTTTCAGTCTGTGGGCCAGCAGTACCCTTAATGAAACCTGCAATATCTCTGTGAGCAGCACTGTGTCTTAACCACTTTTCATTTGCTCACCTACACTATACAGAAAATGAACAATAAACAAATACTTACTGCCAATTAAATCAGTCATTAATGCCACGATTAAGTGCAACATATCCAACAGAAAATGATACGTCACAGTATTTGTACTATGAAACGATACAGAATGGTGCATAAATATATGAACTGGGACACACTTTATAACAGCATTGTCTTTCTAGTGTCTTTCATCTCTCTCTCTCTCTCTCTCTCTCTCTCTCTGTTGACAGTAATGATGAGCTATGTTCGGGCTGGGGATGAGAGACACATCAATCTGTCTCTACTGACAGACTTTACATTTGATTTGTTTTCATTGGGCCAGAGTTCCACACTAAAGCTGAAGAAAGAGAGAGAGAGAGAGAGAGAGAAAGAGAGAGAGAGTGAGTGAAAGGGATCTTAGATCTTTCATGCATCACAAACTTTGACATGTTCTCAGCCGACACACTTTCATGTATCCAGACAGATTAAAGGAAAGAGGCAGAAAGAGAAATAAATAGTGATTTTAAAGAACACACAGAGTTGCACACGCATCATTTTGGTTTGTTCTTAAAACACAGTTTCAGAACAAGCGAGGGTTTGCGTCTGTGAGGTCCTGACTGTACCGCAGCTGTGTGTGAGAGAGTGTGTGTGTTTGTGTGTGAGTGCGTGTGAGAGTGTATGTGTGTGTCGGTGTGTCTGTATGTATCTGTGTATGTGTGTATGCGAGTGTGTGTGTGGGCCGCAGGGGTGTGTTCTGCAGTAATGGAAACAGGGTTTGAGGCTGAGACTGTATTAAGAGGATAATTGAGTTGCTCCATCAGGCGTAGCTGAATTCTGTAAAGATCTGTAGAGTTGGCAGACGAAACCTCCTCCCTCTTTCACTCAGTCTTTCCATTTCTTTCTCTCACATCTTTCTCTCATTCTCTCCTTTACTTTCTGCTCTCTCACACACACAGAATAGTATGTGAATTTTACAGCAAAGTTTCGGGTGTAACGCCCTCATTTATTTGTGGGAGTGAACCTCTTAAATTATCCTTCTGTGTGTATGGATGGAAGGAGTCTTTCCCATCACCGCCACCTCACGATGGTTGACATGGTGGCAACCATAGCAATGGTTTGGCATTTTGAAACTGTAAAGAGAAACATGCGGGTCAATGGTTCGAGCCATTCTGCATTTCTACTCTTGCGTCTACACTTGTTTTGCATTTCTAATCATGTCTCTGCATTAACAACTAATTGCTCTGTTGTTCAGTCAATAATATTTCATGTATTTAATGAAAATTCAGTCATGGGTACCTACATTTTTTGGGAATGGATTCAATTGTACAATGTGTTGTCACTCCCCTAAACAATCAAACCAGTGTGTACAGCACAGGGTTATGAAAGAGGAGTGACACCACTGTTCAGCTGCAGTGTGAACGCGGCCTTAGAGACTCTGCTGGATGTTTGATATAAGCTCTACCTCCTCTCTCTTCCTCCAGATGGTAATGTTCTCCTCCTCGTCCCCATGCAGACTCAGCTCCTGGAGATGGAAGGAGATTTATGGGGGCTTCTCGTCTCAGAATCACCACTCTGAGTCTCAGTGCACACCAGGGTGCGGGTGGGTTTGTTTCACGACATATCTCATCACTGCAGCTTGTGTTTCATACACATTCCATCCTGCTGTGCGTATGCACGCACACACACCCGTAATCACACACACACATGCAAACAAACAGGGGCGTATGGCAAATATGAGTGTGTGTTGTGCAGGCAGGAGGTTTATCTGTATATATGTGTGTGTGTGTGTGTTGTGTGTGTGTGTGTGTGTGTGTGTGTGTGTGTGTGGGCTCATCTGCAACCTGCTTGCTCTCTCATTTTCAATCTCAGCCCAATTAATTTAGCAGAATTAATCTCTCGCTGTGCACAGCCGCTCCTGGCACACACACACTCCTCCCCGCGACACAAAGCACAGTGAAACATGAAATAGTGTCTCATGCCACCATCCATCTGGCATCTTAGCACACACACATACTAACACACACTCTCATCTACACACACATGAAAACACACCCTCATATACACGTGCGCACACACACACATATGACATTTGCAGATTGGGAGTGTGAGAGATGAGGGAGTGATTTCCTCTCCTCATGAAGAACTTGCAGTGTTCTCGGGGACGGGAAGCAGAGGGTGGAGAAGATGAGGGCGTTTCTTCTGATGCTTCTGATCGCAAACACACTCGCAGACCACCGCATGACTACAGATGGAGTCTGATGCAACATCGCCATCCGCATGACTGTCCTCAAAGTTCTTTATGCTGATTGGATGATGTTGCAGCAGATCTCTGATCTGATTGGTCGGTATGAAATTTCAAGATACGGTTTACGTGCTTTAGGAACTACAGGCCTAAAAACACCATAAGCTTCTGGTGATAAGCATATATGTATGATATACAGCAGGGCTATTTGTCTCAGGCCCTGGAGAAACTCTATCCTGCAGTTTAGTTCAAAATTTAATCTAAACTCAGGTTGCCCTAAAGACCTTGATGAGCTGGTTCAGGTGTGTTTGGCTGAGGTTGGAGGTAAACTCAGCAGGACACTGGCCCTCCAAGAACTGCCCTGATATACAGTATGTAGAGAGGAATTCTGAATCAGTTCATAACGGCTGGAATTGTGTCCCTTGTTCTGGTTAGTTAGGGCAAAACAATGACCTGAATTTACTCACTCTCATGTCATTCCAAACCTGTGTGACTTTTTCTCTTCTGTGGAACATAAAAGAAGATATTTTGAGGAATGTCTTGGTGGTTTTGTGTCCATTCAACAGAAGTCAATCGGTGCCACTGTTGTTTGGTTACCTACATACTTCAAAATATCTTCTTTTGTGTTCCTCAGAAGCAAAAAGGTCATACAGGTTTGGAACAGAAGAATTGTTATTTTTGGGTGAACTATCCCTTTAACCTCAGAACATTCTGTCATGTTGTTGTTGATTTGGGGGTCTTTACATCTTATGTGACTCTCAGCTAAACTGTTCTGGTAACAGCACAATATATCCACTTCATTTTTAATACTGGTGAAAAAGCATCTAACAACATAATCATAAGCTTAAAGTAAAACACATTAAGAAAACCTGATTGTCTGTTTGTTATTTACTGAGTCACATGACCAGATTTGTTTCACACGAACACAATAAGACGCATTAAAAAGATCTTACATGAACTGAACGGATGCATTTCTACATCAGAATCATGTTCTGGCACATCAGGCACATGCTGGTGTCTCAGTGCAGCTTTCTGCTGTGATGGTTCATCCTGAAAATGAAATGCCCCTCTGACGGGTTTGTTCAGCACCCAGCTGTCCTGCCCAACATCTTCTCTACGCCAGACACAGTTTAAACCAGCCTAACCCATCACCATGCCAGCCGTTGCCTGGCAACCCTGGCTCACAGCCCGCACCCGGACCGAGAACAGAGAGAGAAACAGTGGAACAAAAAGAATTTGGTTCTAATAAACGTTCCGTTTAGAAGTTACAGCTGTCCAGTTTATCTGCAAAACTGCCATCCCGTAATATTCACAGAATCCAAGAAAACATGTGAACATACACAACTATATATGTACATGTATATCCATATACAGACAAAGAGATCAAGCACCTACACAAACACATAATATAACAGTATTTTCTATGGTATAGAAAATATATCATCTTAAGTACAACATATAATATTACACACCTATAGAAATCCCACCTCATATCTCTAATTCATGTATTTACAGTATGAATGTTTATTTAACTATAGGCAATTTTGTGAGTCAGTAGTTAGTTTAAAACTACATTAGTTTATATTAGCTTATATTAGTTTTAAAACGAACACTTTTAGATACTTTTTTTTGACTTTATAATTTGTATACTTGTATAAAATGTATACTTTTAAGCACAAGAGTAAAAGCAAGGCCAAATTTTTAATCTTTAAACATATAATACAAATTCATTACAATAATATAGAATTAAAATTATAATAAATAAAGATCATTAAACCTTTTCTATATTTATTGTGTGAAAACAATTTTTAACTGTTTTAGTGGCTCTTTTATTTCCACCTCAACCGACAATTTTGCCACTAATAAAAATACTGAAGAAAAAAAATCATTGCTTTCCAAACAAACTGTAATTTTGCTATATTACACAAAAAGCGAGAACATAATTTTAGGTACACTAAATGAACACAATAATTAAACTTTAGCAACACAGCGGATTTAAATGTGGAAACCATATCTGTCCATAACAGCTATACAGAATTACAAAATAAAACTAAATAAAAGCAGAATTCTCCTGCAGATAAATCTACTGCTGGACAAAATTAAAATTTAAAAATGTATTCACAGACAATTTGTACTCCAAGATTTAATTTCTTAAAGTTTCTATAGCTTTAGATATCATGAATATATATCATGAAGGATATGAGGCGATAGTAACGCTCTCCAATCACCATACATTTGTTTTATTATATAACTTAATATTATGGAGTACAGATTTATACAAATTATAGAGGGATCAGCCAATCACCCTTCAGCAAACAATGTAAGTCTTGTGCTAAGATAACATGAGCTCATTTTCAGATCAGTGGCAGCTGAAAGCAGTTAGTCTGTCATTATACAGTACAGAAGTGAATGAGAGCAGATACTGTGCTCAGATCAGACACTGCTGCCACCTAGAGTCCAATCTCGAGTTGTTACACTCATTGAGCTGTTTAAATATAACACTGTGATCAGGCTTTAAAGCTGCAGCTTTTAACTCAGATTCATTTGATTTAATTTGTAATGCAACTCTTTAAAGCAATTTAATTTGATTGTTTTTAACTCACGGTGCACGGCGAAATAAACACAAAGCGCTAGTCAGAACGTATCAGCATCAGCATCTGGGCTCCACCAATCAGAACGCTGCGTTCCGTTAGAGGAAGCAACCTTAAAATAACCAACCTCGAGGCAGTCCAATGGTTCAGAAATAATGGGCTGGATAATTCAGAATACCTTCCTGTTTCTTTCAACCTCTGTATGACTGAAGTCAGGGCACGCCGCTCTACGCAAACATGTCTTAGAGGTGAATTAAAGCAGATCACAGAGTTTTGTTAATGAATAGTAGATATATGAGTTTGGGGGGTTGAGGATGAAAATATTTAACCTGTGCGGCGTGAGGCTTTCGAGAGGAGCCCCGAGGCTCGATCCCCCCCAGAGATCACAGCGCAGGCTGTATGCCCCATTTATCTTATTGTTTGGAACACATGAAAAGCAAGTAAGGACGTGTTTATATGTAACAAATGAGGCCAGATTATGAGCTTCCGTCCTGCACTTCTTGAAAACCTTGACGTGTGCCACGCAGAGCGAGAAATCACGCAGGCCCGAATAGCAGAGGGCAGTTTATTTTTTTGTAATACCTGATAAATGTTTAAACTACACTGAGGGTATAAACAGGGTGGTCCACCAAAAGCACGTCCTGAACCATTAAACTACAAATGTAAATGTGCTTTAAACCCCAATCCAGACATCACAGGTCTGCCTGAATGTGACACTAATGATCAAAGCATCGTGATTCACGGCGAATCAGTGTCATGATTCATGGAGAATCAACATCATTATTCATCACAAATTAGCATCATTATTTATTGCAAATCAGAGTTGTGATTTCTGGTGAATCAGCGTTGCGATCTGCACTGCCCCTCACGCACCTCCAGGCCTATGTGTTGAAACAAAGGACTGATGGAAGATAGACGCACAGGTGCATGTAGAGACGAGATAGGCTAGGAAACAAGGTGTGGGGGAGGCGAACAGGCATGAAAGAGAGGAATTAAAGGAAGACATTAGAGGAAGAAAAGAAAGAAGGAAAGCATTCCATCAGTAGACACAGAGAGGCGTTACACAGTGTAACGGAGGTGCTTCATTTCTCCCCCTGACCTCACCACGACCTCACCACTGATGGGGTGAAGAGCAGGTGGAAAGAGAGAGAGAGGTGTGAGGAATAGAGCTTTCAGGAAAGGCTGGCTTCCTGCTGGTTAAAAATATCTCTATGGTGATGCCACATGGTGCGTCTATGATGTCAGATGTTTAGAACTGCACACACACACACACACACACACACACACTCATTAATATGTCAAATTGCACAGAGGATAATGATGCAGGAAGAGAGAGGTTGGGCACATGCTCTTCACCATCCTGTTGTCTTCTGCTAGATTCAGTATTCCTTCTCTTATATTCTCTTTTATCTGGCTTTGCTCAATTCTTCTCTTTTTCTGTTTACATTTATTCATTCTTCTGACTTTTAAGCAGGGTTGAAAATTACAGACAAACACACACACACATACACACACACAGACACACAGACACACAGAAACACACATACACACACAGAGACACACACACGTGTGCTGTATCACATGGCCTCAGGGAGTGAGTATGAGTGAGAACAGGGGGTCTGTCATTGCCCTGCCGCTGAACCCGTTTCATTCCTCCTACTGAAAACACACACACACTCGCAGTGAAACATCATCAGCTTCAGCAGCACCTTACTACACAAGCTGCGCTCTGATTGGCTGAGATTTTAACCTCTGAATCCCCTGTGCACATGATCACATCACTAATGAACAGAAATTTAATTTATTAAGAGCCAATATTTACATCCCACAACTGATTCTCAGGGTCATTTTTGGCCTTTTTTTAAAGACGCCTGTACTTGTGACCACAGATATTTGTGAGCTACAGGTCAGTGTGGCTTCTGCATTCTGAAACCATCATTTAAAAGACCAAGATTTGAATGATACCAAAATATATCAAAAGTAGAATTGCATGATATTGAAAAATGCAATAATTTGCGAAATATTGCGATAGATTTTAATATATTTTAAGTGGAATTTACACAAAGTGATTCAATACGATAATGCTTTGTGTAAATTCCACTTAAAATATATTAAAATCTATTTACAAACTAAAAATTATATAACCGACATAAGTTTCACATTCTTTCTGGGAAAAGAAACATATTACAAATAACAATTGTGTGCCAGTTTGCAAACCATTGCGAACATTTACAATATTGCGATTTTTTATTTATCTTGCAGCCCTAATCAAATATTAAATAAGAAACTAGAGGATTTCCCCACAAATGTAATTTCAGAACCAGCGAATGAGACACAGCAGGATCAATGCAGCTGTTTATTGCTTCTGTCTGCAGCAGGTTTGTTTCTGTAGGGAACCTGCGCTCTCACACACTGATGCGCACGGACACGCTCTCCCTTCACAGTTAACAGATCAGACATCACAACCCTCCAGTCAATACCTCGACCCTCAGCAGCGGCGGATGAAGAAATTAGCTGGATTCTGTCAGACCTGAACACTTAACTGACAGAAGACCATCTCAAACACACTCCATCCTTCCACCTCTCTCTCTCTCTCTCTTTCTCTACCCGGGGGAGTGCATAAAGGATGCTTCTGCAGGGCTGTAATGGCGGTCTAAAGTGGACGTGAGTGGCTGTGTCGAGTGGCCCTAATGATGTCTGTTTACGGCCCCCTGCTCAATCTGTAATGATTAGAGGCAGGATAGATGAGCCCTCGGGCCCTGCCAGCCAGCCAATCAGAATGCACGGATGTGCCGCCGCCCTACGGTGGCTCGGAAGGGACCAGGAAACTCTGACCGCAGGCTGACCCCTGCATGTGACCGCCGGGCAACCCGGAATACAGGCGGGTCAGACGCAGGTCAAGAACACGCAGGCTATTTATTCAAAACGATCAGACTGATCGGCAATCGTACGTTTCTTTGAGGGCATCACAGAGCGTTTAGGGAAACAAGCGCTGACCGACAGACGACCTGCAGCCCGATTCGAGGTGAAACTGAGGGCACATGAATATTAATGGAAGTGTGTGAAAATTTGGAGGTTTTCACTGATGTATGTGGTGGGATCTGCAGGGTTAAATTGACTTTCAGCTACAGAAATCGAATCACGATTCTAAGAGCATGTAAAAAATGTCCATCAAATCCCAAACAAGCACAACTTCCTCACAAACGTTAAGCTAAAAAACAGCATTCAAACAAACCAGACAATCAGCCCAAAACTCAAGACTAGTTTTTTATTTAATCAAAAACTGTGGCAGACTTATTCTTCTCAAACTGGACTCACATCACATCATGATCTTTCATAGCTGGTCATTGTCCTGTAACAGCATCTGCATGCTAATTTAAGACATCTATACGTCAGTGATCTTACATATAAACACATTGTGACGTTCTGTTCTGGAGGTCACACCTCCATACGAGGTCATCAGTGATAATTTAGGTCAAGTCGTTCTCATAATGAATGTTATTGAACGTTTGTGATTAGCAGAACGATGCTAACTCCTGCCTGACCTGTGACGACTGACGCTCGGGTGAGGACCAAACTCCCAGCGCCTGAAACCTCGTCCAATCAGCTCAGCTCTTTTCAACACTCTGATGACCTCTGAACAACCCCAGGTTCCAGGTCACGGAGGGGGCAGATATGTATTAAAATAGTGGAAACCAGGCAACATCATAGATCGCTGGTGCTTTGGGAAAATTCTCTGTAATTGACCGTTAGCTGACCTATGCTTCGAACCAAGAACCGAGGGGTTAAATTTAGGTTAGCTACTGCCTGGCGAGTGAAAATGCTTATTTAAATATTTTGTTATGTTATAAAACCAATCTTTTATTCATAAAAATGTTTCAAATTATCCAAATGTAACTTCAATCTCATTATTAAATTTAATCCTAAAATGTCAACGATAAGATACATGAGATGAACTACAAAACTAAAGGGCAAACAAAGCAACACAGATCTTAATTTAAAAGAAACACAGAACAGGAATCTGAGAGGACTCGTTACTAGTTGAAACACAAGACCAGTCTTTGATGCAACACGCTGACCAGCTGAACCATCTCTGTGGCTTCAGGGTCTTGAGCACACCACTGAAGTTGACCAAAATGTGACCTGATGTTGACCGAGATGTGAACCCGGGACGCAGACTGACCCCTCTGTCGCCATGACCACCGGCTGACCCTCGCAAAGGTCACCGAGGTCACGGCTCGCGGCCAGATCATTGCTGGACACAAAGAGTCCCAGAGAAGGACGAGAGAAGAAACATAGGGTGAAAATAAAAGAGTGAAAGAGAAAAGGAAGAGGTGGGGTCAGAGGTCAGCGGGGAAGCTCTTCCTTTCTCCATTTCATCATCTTGTGTCCCTCCTTTCTCTCGTTCTGTATGACCTCTGACCTGTGACGTGTGTTCTCAGGCGAGGTCAGCACTGACCTGACCGTGAACGCATCGTCATCACTGAAGCTCAAAAGCAGATCATCACTGATAGTCATATAATCCCAATAACTTGTAATGACGTTTTCTCCCCTCTGTTACACAACAACCTCATTCTGTCTGTCACTGTGATCCAGATTCACCTCCACATCCATCATTTACACATAATCATTTATCAAACACATTATTCACAACAACTTAAAAATGAGGAATTCTGCATCAAACGCCTCTGATCCTGTGAAGACAGTAACATGAAGAGCAGCAAACAGCCCATGTACAGAGTGAGGGGGGTTGTAATTGTCAAAGTAGTAGGATTTTGTAGGAATATTGGATAGATGAATGGATGGACAGAGAACAGGGAGAGAGAGAGAGAGGGAGAGAGAGAGAGATAAAGATGGAAAGATGAGGCCAGGAAGCAGAATCCTCAATAGCTCTGACATCTGAATCACATCAAGACACACAGAGTAATAAAGAGAGAGAGAGAGCGCTCATGTTTGATGTATTTACTCAGTACAGTGCCAACGTCTCTGTTCTCTGTAAAGAATGTTAAAGAGTTCTGCACACATGGACTGTGGACACACAACACCTCACTGCACAGCGGGAGAAAGAGAGAGATGGACAGAACGAGGTGAGGGGGCACAAAAAACACAAGACAACACGATACTGTCTAGAGGATGAGATGGAAAAGAAAAGAGAGGAGCTGGTTTAAATCGAGATGAAAGCTGGCTGGAACATCATATCATTCAGACGCAGGTCTCTGAGGTCATCTATCTGTTACAGTGTCACAAGTGAGATCTTCATAAGCTCACAATCTGGTACTGCGCCCTCTGCTGTGCACATAAACAATCACACCCACCCCTCATTCACACATTCATCTAAACACATTCAGTCTAAATACAAACCAACTAAACCATCTAAACACATTCAGTCTAAATACAAACCAACTAACCAAACTAAACCATCTAAACACATTCAGTCTAAATACAAACCAACTAAACCATCTAAACACATTCAGTCTAAATACAAACCAACTAAACCATCTAAATACATTCAGTCGAAATACAAACCAACTAACCAAACTAAACCATCTAAACACATTCAAAATACAAACCAACTAGACAAGAGTGTTACTATCTTGTTTCTTAAGAATATATCCAATATATCCTCATATACCGTTTTATTTCTTCATATTTGTTTCACAAAACAACTACAAGATAAGAAACCAAAAGCTGTTCAATATGCAACTCCTAAAAATGACATTCTACTTGGTATATCATTTATAACACCAAGACTTTGTTTAAAATGGCTCATGTATGTAGAAAACTTATATCTTAGGTTATGTAACAGTTCAATATTTCAAATAATGCATTTATATATTTTTTATTATTATTATTATATTGCATCTTTGTAAGGTAATAATGAGGTGCGACAAATCATGTTGAGTACAAATATTTATCAATAGATATTTATGACTGGAAATATAACAATTTAAATAATTATAAACATCTCTAGAAATAAGTCTATTTATAAATGTTTCGTTCTGTAACCTATAAATATAATCTTTCAATGATCAAGACGCAAATAAAAATGCATTTATAATAATTATAGAATTATATGTTCA